>JARHVA010003052.1:1222500-1635000 GCA_037957365.1 Torreya grandis
ATCCAAGACTACCTCCTTCCAAGATTCCTTTATCATCCTTGATCATATGCTATCAACCAAGCATGTAAGTAAACTGAGGCCTTCAAAAATAAGGTTTTATATAATAGACTGTAGATATTCTGCTCTACCCACTATCATGTAGAGATTCATGGCTCAAGATAAGGAACTAAACAATTATCTTCAACACTAGTAACCCATTCTTCTATATTCTCTAGTGTAATATGCTCAAACATTTTTCCATGACTATGCTTTAGGTGCTTGAGGTCCCAACAACAGAACTAAAATGTTGGGTTCTTTTAGTTAGTCCCAGCTCTGGCACTGAAGTCTAGCGCAATGAGCTAGTGCATTGGCCCTTTCACATGAGGTTTATGTATTGCGTGCTCACTCAAAGCATGTATTGGAAGACTGATTCCCATAGGTTTTGATACATATTTCTAATAACATGTTCATATCCTTCTCTTTATGTAATTTAAATAGGGAAGATGCATAGATAGATTACCTTGATTCTCTTTCTAAGTTTGATTATTATTACTACGTAGATCACCATCTTCTTATAGTATCATCAGTCAACTAGAAATTAAAATAATATATTGTATAACACATCTATAAGTCTACACACTTAGTCCACACCATCGTTCTTCATACCATAACTTTGATCAAACCTATTATCTCATATATTTTGTTTTAAAAAAAAGGTGCTTTTCAATATCATTCCAAAATTTATTCATCTATGTATTTATCTTTGAATCAACCATGTAATACTTTACAATAGGGGTATTTATACTTTTTTTCCCAAACCAAGTGTTACAATCATTTATGGCATGAATAATTGGTGCATGAACTCTCAATAGGCTGAGATTCATGGCACCTACAACTAGTTCTTCCTAAAAACCCAAGCCTCAATGCCCCCTAGATCCATGCTCTATGTTGTATCTCAATGGCCATGTGTTCCTTTCCCTGTCATCTTGTGAAAAAATTCCTATCAATAAGGTCAGAGTGACCCATAAGAATCATGCTTCCAACTACGTTATGCTTCCCATATGCTCCCCTAGTCTTCTACTTCTATTTTGAGCCCTATGTTATTAGGTTCCTCATGACTTGTTCTCCTCTGACTAGGTCCTCTCATTGGTGCTTCCATGCCATTGTCTTTTTTTTCCCAATAGGTTTTATGCCATGGTGCTTTTGTACCTATTATCTATACACCATGGTCTTCCCACACCATGATCCTTCCACGTCATGCCGATCTTGCACCAAAATGGGACAACACTTAGTCAAAATTTAGGGTCCAATAGACTTTTGGTGATTTTTGAGCTCTTTGGAGGAGAAACACAATCGTATAATAACATTCAAGACTTGGAAAAATGTGAAATGGGGGGTCCTTTATAACAAACATCAGGTAATGCATACACATTATATAATGCATGTGTATGGCTCAATAATTATCGATCCAAACTTTAAATAACATATGCATTATTCATATAATGAGTATGCATTAATAGGTATGTCCACTATATTTTCCCCTAACTCTGTGCACATGCCATGTTATCACTTGGAGTAGCAAAAAATAACCTACTATTTTTATCTCTTCTACAGAAACAAAGTATAGAAGTGTTATAAAAGATGATAAAGAAGTAATGTGGCTATGAAATTTTTTAGGAAAACTTCATTTGGATGCTTCTCATATTACCAACATTCACTGTGATACCTAAAGTTATATAGCTCTAGCAAAAAATCTAGTGTAGCACCAACAAACTAAATATATTGAATTTTATGTGTATTTTATCTAAGAAAAAGTTTTCAATGGTGATATTGATCTATAGTTTTGTCCTACAAATGAATAGGTGACAAATATATACACAAAACCACTTGGTACTATCAAATTCTATTAGTTTTATGAAATGTTGGGTCTCTCAAATTTGCTATTGAGGGGGAGTGTGCATGACTATGCCACTTTTTAATGGCCATGTGTTTCTTTAAAGCATTATAAAGTTTATCTAAAAGTTATGTGATCTAAGTAAACTTCATGTGTAATTTTTAATTTTTCACCCCAATACTTAAAATCATATTTTAATATAGGTATTTATGTTATAAAAGGCTCAAAAAATTCTTAGATGATTATTCATGAGAAACTATGAGATGTAGTCTCATGATCATACTAGCCTATACTTACTTTATGGTAGTTTGTGGATTATAATTCATTTTGTTTCAAAAGGTGATGTTTGGCATGGTAAATGTTTTTAAATTTTTTAATTTTGTACATAGCATTAAGGGGGAGTGTTAGAACATTTAATGTCTAAGTGGGCTAGTTTAGACCCTTAACATACTTTGGTGTGTAATTAAATAATAATAATTTATTATTTATTAACATGAGGTGAAAACCTCATGTAAATAAATAATAAAATATAAATTATTTATTAATTTTTGAATTAAATTAAATGACTCTCGAGATAGTTAGACTCATTGGCTACAGTGGTCACCTCCCTCCATACACATTATAATAGGGTTTTACCCCTATTGTAAAATACACTTAGTGAATTTGATATTTGTGTGTGGAAAATATTTATAAATGTTCTATGAAGGTTTATGTGAAGAAGTGAGAAGTTGAAGGATGTGTATTGGGGTTAAATTTTTCTTAATTATATAAATATCATCATTTGGATATTTTTTACCTTTTGAGGTTTTCCTATGTAATTTCATGTGTTATGTGCTCATTGATCTAGTTGTATGCTTTGTTAATTATTTTACATCCTAGATCTCATGTGTATGTTCATTACACGTGTTGCCTCATGGAAGTCATCAAGAATTACTAAATATAATTAAATTTTATAGTTCACTGTCTGACTACAACTACACTTTGGAAGTCAAAATTAGGGATAAATACGATTGTGATTTGATTGATTCTATAACTAGTTTGTTATTTGTGCTAGGTTGGTTCCACAAGATAGGGTCAATGACATTGATCAATACTAACCTATTAGTCAATACTGACCTTCATGGAAGTAGGGAACAATGATTGTAAGGTCAGCTACAACTATATTTATTTTCTCTATGGTTGTGGTCATGAACCCTGATGATGCATGCAAATCCTAAAATCAACCTAATTTGACTTGAAACCCTAGACATTATTATGAAGGCTAGAAACCTATAAAAATGAGTAAATTCTAATCAATTGAGCTAACCCCAATCACCAATGCATGATGACTAATTGTTGCCTATGTATCTAGTACTCTCAAGAGGGAAATGAAGACACCTAATGTGACTATGTAATTATGCTCATTTTCTATGTGTATGAAACTAATGATTAATCTTGAGACTTAACAATGCTTACTTTGACTTATATTTTTAGTAATTTAGACTTTGTTTTTTATTGCTCCTAGTGATAGGTACACAAATTGGGAAGAATATGGTAGATTCACTTAGTGTGCAATAGTGTATATATGTATAATAGATAAGTGCCAAGTCCCTTTTGAATGAGACCATGATTTATTTATATATGGATCTAATTAAACAATTACCCATGCCATAGACACACTATGATTATGGGTTGACCCTAAGTATGGGTTTGATTTTATAAAATATTTGTTATTGTGATCGGGTCAGTTTTGACCAATACATGTCATTATCGATTCGTCATAATAACCTTAACTATCAGAATTGATTCTTGTATAGGTAGACTAAACTAAGAATGTATATATGTATGTGCAAGATATTTAGTATGTTTGAAATAATTAGTGATATCCTTGTAGATGTATATTAGCAGAAGGAAACAGTTGACTCATACGGTAGCATGTAAGTGTGAGAGGATGGAAAACTAGGAATTTGTTTGTGTGCTAAAGTCATACATGGTAAATGTTTATCAAGCTTGTCATTTTCAAGTACTAAATATCAAATTTTAGTATCTACAATAATGATGAAAGGCAAGGGTCAAATAAATAAAGCAATCGACATAACTTAAATAAAATAAAATAATGACATAGAAAACTAAAGATAAAAGAAGAATGTAACTTCAAAATTCAAATGATATAAAAGAATCAAGAAGCAAAAAACAACAAAAAACTCAACAGAAGATAGAAATGTAAATCTAGAAGGAAGAATGATGAACCCAAAATCCATACACAATGATATAAAGAAAAAGAAATCACTAAAGAAAAACACAACAAATGGAGGAAAATGGAAAAATAAGATATGTATAATACATTAATCCTTTGAAGTGCATGAGATAGGCAAACAATTTTAACCAGTAATTATGTATAAATTCCCATAATATGTTCTCCATTTATCTTCAAGATCAAGATCCATAAACTATGAGGACCATGATTCTAAGGATTCATATGTATCACTAAGTAACAAAAAACTAGAATCATGAGTTGTATGGTAACTTAAGTCATTATCACTAGTAGTGTAATCATTATTGAGGCAAATAGCTAAAATAGTTGTTTTATCCTCTTGAAGTGAAACACTTTGTTTGGATATTTTATTTGAGACCTTACAGGTGTTTTATCTTGAACAAACACAAAATATTTCAATAATACTATGTTAGTGCATGGAAGATTAGGTACTTGAACTCTAGATATTTTCACTTGAGGTTATGAGACTTGTTGTTTAGGTAGCATGTTATATAATACCTCATGTTGGTGTGAGGGTGGCTCATAAGGGGTGCCTCAAATAGTAATTAATTTTTTATCACGGTCAAACTTCAAAATTTAATGTAATATGGATGGGATTCCTCTCATTTGATTAATTCAAGGGCATCCAAGTAATATAACATATGTCTCATTATTCAACAATACATAAAGCCACACTAGAAAAGTATTAGAACCTATGATGATAGCTAATGTGATACCCTAGAGAGTTATCCAAGTAAGACCATCATATCCTTTAATAGTTGTGGTTGTACCAATTAGGTCTTTTTAGTTATCCTCTACTAGAGATAATTTTCACTATACATATGTTTAAGCCTGAAACATTATCAACCATAATGAATTTAGTTAACTTTTCATCTAAATGAATGAAAACCTATATAAATAATTATTCATTGTTAAAATCATATGTTATAATCTCATCATCATATAAAGTAATAGAAGGAACATATTTATATGCATTGATGACCTCACCTATGAAACCATTTAAGATACACACATTCAAAACCAATGGTTATTATTTAGGTGTTACCGTGTGAACATTAGCATCCTTTTTAGTATTGCAATTCAGAAGTGGATTAGTAAAAACTTTCAAATTTGGATTTGGTGGAACAACTAATTTTCCAAATGTACCATTGTGCCCTTCCACTTAAATTACATTACTATCAATTAAATAATTAATCTTATGTCTCAACAAAAAACATTGATTTGTAGTATGACTTGAATCTTAATGATAATTATGATAAGCATTCACATCATACTTATTACATAAAGTCCAATATGGTTTAAACTCACATTAAGGAGATAAAGTGATTGTATTACATTTAATTAAGTGTTTAAATAATTGGTGAGGTCTCTCAACTAACCATGTAAATTTTATTTGCTCTTGAGAAGGAAGTACCATGTCAGATGGTTGAGATACTACATTAAATGCATTCATGATCTCATTTTTAGTTTGAAAAATAATAGTATCATTGACCTTAACCTTAAATATTTTTTGACCTTGATATTTTACTCTACTAGCGGTAGGGTACTATACCCATATTTATGCATGTTTTCCTCTAAAATATTGATCTCATAGCTTCCTAATTGTATGAAATTTTTCATTAAAATATCAATATGTTAAACAACATCTTTTTTTTAATAGGTTGAAGCAAACTTTGAGAGGAAATACTATGTAATACACTATGTGGTAATTGGTGAGACATCTTCATAAGCATTGTTTTGAATTTATGCACATACTCCCCTATAGGCCCATCATGTCCCTTTTAAAGTTGTGTAAGCTATGAAAACATAACCATTTGGATAATGTTGATTAAAACCTGAGCTAAGAAACTATTAGCTAAATAATTGAAACTGATAGGGCATAAACCTAGTCCAAGGCATAATCCTTGAGACTTATAGGGAAAGAGCTTAGTCAAAAATTAATAATTTTGTGCAAAAATAATACATTAAACTTAAAATTATTTGATGTGTTATGAATGGTAACCCTTTCTTTTAAATAATTCAAACTTAGGTATAATGAAACATGTGTGCAATGGGTAGACAAGAACCTCATAATCTAATGGATTGATCAATATATCATGATAATTTACTACATAGTCCAATCTTTGAGATCCTTTAGAAAGTTGTTAAAATTTTGTGCTTCCATATCTTCAATGATTTGTTTCAAGATTGCATCTTGAGAAATAGTAGAAGCAATGCATGTAAGAATAAACATTTAGTTATATTGAGAAAAACCATGACCAGAAGACGTAGATTGAAAAGGAGGTTGAGAAATAATATGAAGCATAAAAGAAACATTGAGCCAAGAAGGAAGATTTATTATAACCTAATTAGAAGCAATAGATAGAGCCACAAGAGTAGAAACAGTAGGATCCCAAGCCTCAATACTTAATGTAATAGTAGAACCTTTAGTAGGCAGAATATAAGCATTCAAAGATTCATTTTCAAAATATACTTCATAATTTACATATTTCATAACTAAAAATTTTCATTTATATTATTTTTTAAGATATTCAATATATTATTCAATTAGTTAGAATGTTCCTTAATCATTTGTCTAAAGTTAGCAAGTCGTTTTACTCTTTCTATATCTAATTTAACCTTATTTATATCATGAAATCCCCTATCACCATTATCATTCATAGAATTTTCATACATCACATGATCATGAAAATCATTACCATCAGAAGCATTATCATTTAAAAAAATTGCATTTGTAAAATTCAAATTATGCATCTTATCATCATCAATATAAAGAGTAAGAATTTTATCAATGTTCACCAATTTTTTCCACATTATCATAAGTACCAAGCAAAATTATTTTAACCAAATCAATATGCCTACCACTCAATCTAAGACTTTGCCTATTTTATTTATTAGATATAACCTTATTAATTTTAATAAGATAAAAACATACAAAACATGCAAGAATTCAGGGTTGATGATATCACAATAATAAATGAAAACCCTAAACATTTAGATATATAACAACCACAATAACAAACCATAGAGGGAAATAAATTATGAAACCCTAAAGTTGGATATTTGAAGGAGAGGATCACCAAAAATATGAAACCATAAGTTGCACAATCAAATGATCAAGTTCACTAAAATGTTTTACGTGGAGGGTGTGCAAGCATTAAAAACTCTACACCCACCATATGAAATGATGGAAGATACTTAATTAGGTCTAAATATATGAAATATAAAAAATAAATATTTTATTATGCATAGGATAATGAAATTAGCTAGAGTAATTTATAATTAAAAATTAAAAATAATTAGACAAAGAGATGTGTACCTAATTTTAGACTTACCTAAGGTTTAATAGAGAGTGAGAATATTAAAAATTTCAAATAGAGCATAAGAATCCCAATAAAGTAGAAAATGAAATAAGGTATTGATTAATTTCATGTAACTTGATAATGGTAGTAACCAAAATATTATGGCACGATAGAGGTCAACTCTTCCAAAAGTAATCCACTTAGACCAAAAATGGTTGTGTAGATCTGTAGGGTCTGAAACCCTATCAATAGCATATGCACATAAACATCACTTTTATAAGCAGAATGAAAAACTTAGATGTCAAAATTTATTATACTTTGTTTGATATCAATTCCACACTAATAAGACATAAAATATTGGTGTTTTAGTTAGGGGGCTGCCTAAATCATTTAATGTCCTTCCCTTTACAAGAAGTTTACATTTTGGCACTCAATACTAATTCATATCATCAAGAAAAGATGTGTATCTATATCCCACCCTTATGATACATGGATTCATAAAATAAAACTCTATGTTGTTTCACTAATGCAATTGTCTTAGGTATAAGTATGCAATGTAAGTATGCAATGACAAGCCTTTATAAAGTAGAGAATGGAATAAGGGTAGAATATGCGATAAATATATCTCTTGATAATGCTTGATTAAGAGGATAAATGATATGATTAACACCTTAGGGAAAAAAAATTATATATAAGCATCCTAAAATTTAAATTGGGAGACATTTGTACATAAGTTAACCATAAGAAAACATGAATGCTAACAAGGAAGGCACAAGGAAACATGGCAAAATGTCACAAAGGACCCATAATTTACTTGACCACTTTCCTATTGTACGAAAAGGGTCAAGACTAATTTCAAACTATTTTGAAAATGGTAAAGATATAAAACCATTAAAATAAAGGCCTAAATGAACCGTAGGACACTTGGGTGGATCCTAAGGTAAAAAATGACAAATTTGAAGGTGTTCATGAGAAAAATAGAATAGCGATAGACTATAAAGGTCCAATATGAAGGGAAGTGTGTCAATGAGAGCCTAATGTAAACCAATTATATAAATCTTTCAGAACATGATAAAATCACTATAAATACATGACTTTTATGAAAATTAGGTGTCTACATAATGCCCCAATTAAATGTTATGTGTGCATATACATTAAAGTTAAAAAAAACAAGGGTGGATAAATTTTTTAATTGCTTTACTACCTATAAATTGTGTTTGAAGTTAATTCTTGATATGAAAGTGATTTGAAAGTTAAATTGAGGAGAGAGATTACATTCTATTAGAGTCCATCTCTAGAAACCTACAAAAAGGAATACCATATCTCCTCATTATATGCATGAATTTAGTTAATGCCACAAAATAAACCATGAATGGTCCAATGTCAAAATATCAAATGTACATACAAAAAAATGAACGCATAAAATTAGATCAATGTCTTGATAATTTGATATAATGTAACCAAATGAAATAAGTTAAAAACTGGGGCGGGGTGTTAGATCAAATGGTTAGGTATTTCCGTCGTGCTCTGCCGGTCAGATGTTCGAGTCCCCCCGCTCCCCGTGGTACCGATGGCTTGCCGCTCTCCCCTCGCCGTCGGTCACGTTAAAAAGTTTACCGGGAGGCACTGGAGGATTAGGGGGTCCATAATGTAAATGTCTCCCTCGAAGGAACAGTGCAGTACCGATACCTCCAGTTTAATAAATTAAAAAAAAAAAAGTTAAAAACTTAAAACAAGCAAAGGAATGAAAACACCATGTGGTATGCTAACCATGTTGACATCTCTGATAAATAACTAAAACTATCATAGGCCTTAATTTCCCTAGCCATGTGGTGAAAAATATGAAAATAGATTGTACTAACCAATTCCACATGTAAAAATATGCTTCTCAATTATATAAGTAAGAATTCAGTACCTCTCTATAACTCTTGACATAACATTGCAACCTCTTATCATCTTGTAACCACTTGAAATATGTAACCAAAGAGAAATAAGTTGAATACATGCCCTAATTTTAAGGCAATGGATAGTCATGCATATCACTTATCTCAAAATAAAATTAATAAATACAACAAGTATATCATAGATATAAATCATATATTGTAATAATATTTAAAACACACTTGTAAGCACATATATGTAGTAATATAAATATGTCATCTTCAAAGCTATTTGATAACCCAATACTAATATGTGAATGTTGAATTAATATAATTAAGGGTGTGAAAAGGGAGGTTGAATTGATAGTATCTAATTTAATCCCAAAAGAGGGACAAGTGATATACCTCAATATAACAAAAAAATTAGGACACGGGATATGCGTCAATGTAAAAACATGCCCCTATAAGGATAAGATATAGCAGTGAAACACACAATAGTAGTATGCCCTAATAGATGCAAGATAGATATCATATAAATGTAGGCACTAATCATAATATATTTCAAGTAATAGTGTGCAGGATATAGATTATTTCACCATATATATAGTAGCACATGGTATAGTCAGCCAGTGTAAACATGCACACTCATGTAGCCACATAAAGCAAATGAAACCATCAAACATAAAAAACATTAAGAATAAATAAGAAATCACTCACACATAATAGATGATACTTAAAAACTAGAGTATCATCTATATACAATACAAGATAAGACATGGCAAACAACACACATAAGTACCTTTAAGCACAAGCATGCAAATTTAAGCAATCCAAGTAATCATAAGGTAAATCAGAGAGCACATAATGTATCAAACATATGAATAAATAAAATGTATCCATGTAATCAATCACACTATATAAATTTCAAATCAATATATATGTGTAGGCAAATATAAATCTCAATATGATAATGGAAACTAGGAAAACTATAACTTGAGACCCACTAAAAAATGCCCCAAGTATAGGCATGCCCCTGATGTAATGTTCCCTCTAGATTGAGACATGATGAATTTTCAAAGCACATATATGTACATAATAATGTGTAACTTTTATATCCTACATTTAACTCAATTAATACCATGAGAATCACATGTGTAACAATGTATATGTAAACCTCTTAGTAATATGTAGATAAGCATTACATTCAGTAATGTCTAACTATGTAATAGATAAATATAAAGGAAAATAAAGTTTCATTTTTGTTTTATGATTTTTAAAATAATAAAACTTTTAAAGAGACAAATTAAGAGGTGAAAAAATAAATGAACCAATAGAAACCAAGATTCAAAATAAAAAAGGATAGAAGAAATCAAAGATTAAGTAAGCAAGACACAACCCAAGGTAGGGAAGTGAGAAAAATAAAGAAGTGGAGGATCCATACTAACCTACAACTTCCCTTAGAACTAAATTCACACTATATTGGAAGGAGATCTCTCTCTCTCTCTCTCTCTCTCTCTCTCTCTCTCTCTCTCTCTCTCTCTCTCTCTCTCTCTCTGTGTGTGTGTGTGTGTGTGTGTGTGTGTGTGTGTGTGTGTGTGTTTTCATTATTGGGAAGTCCAAAAATATTTTTGTAATGGGAAAACAATAACCAAAGTCAAGGTATAAATAAATCAATCAATCAACATAAACCAAGGGGATAGAATAATGGCATAACAAACCATAGATAAAAAAGGAAGGTAACTTCAAAATTTAAGCAAGATAGAAAGATCAAGAAGAAATAAAAATCTAAAAGGAAGTAATGTAAAGCTATAAGGAAGCATGATGACCTCAAAATCCATACATGACCCTAGAGGGAGAAAGTAATCACTAGATAGATATAAAAAATAGAGTACAAATAAAAGATAAGGATGTACAATATATTTTTCTATTGACGCACATGCAATAATCTAGCAATGCCAATGGATAATCCTATCTAAATGTCCATAATATGTACCCAACTTATCTTCATGATCAAAATACATAAAATCCAAATAACATGAATCTAAAAATCCAAATGTGTCACTATAAGTATCGTAAATATAATCACAGGTTATGTAAAAACATAAATAATCATCACTAGTAGTGTAATCATTATTATGGCAAACAGCTACAATAGTTATTTATCCTGTTGAGAAGAAGCACTTTATTTGTATCATGTAGTTTAAATATTACTAGGTGTTTTATCTTAAACAATCATAAGAGGTTATATCAATACTACCTCAATTCATCGATTAGTAGGTACTTAAACTCTAAATGTTTTCACAATAGGTTGTATGATTCGTTATTTAGGTGACAAGTTGGATTATAGCTCATGTTAATTTTTATGGGTGACTCAATATAAGTTCCTCAAATAGTAACTAATTTGTTATCATGCACAAACTTAAAATGTAAATGTAGTGTGGATGGCATTGCTCTTGTTTGATTTATCAATGGGATAGGGGCACTCAACCCCTTTAAATAGATATGCAATCTATAGGGCCCTATATACCCCATATATAAAGAGGGGGTGAGGGCCTATCTATCCCCTTGGCTAAATTAAAAAATAATGAATGAGAAAAATACCATCCACACTAAATTTACATTTAAATTTTGTTCATGATAACAAAGGAGTTGCCATATCTATATATATAGGGTGTTGACCTAACTCTATATAGCTATAATCTCCCTCTCCTTCATCACCATATTTATCTACATAGGGTGACCACCCAACTCTATATATCTATAACTACCAAAATATAGTTGGCCTCCTTACTCCCCCTGCCCTTCCCCATCCCCCTTCCTAATCAATATAGCATATGTCTCATTATCCAACAACAAATGAAACCACACTACAAAATTATTAGGACCTATGGTGACAAGTAATGTGATACCATCGAGAGGTGTTTTAGTACGGTCATTGTATCCTTTAAGAAGTATGGTTGTAATAATTAGGTATTTTTTCATGTATCCTATACTACTAATAAATTTATTGTACATATATTTAAGCTTGAACTATTATAGACCATAATTATTTGTTGCAATATCATTGTCATATAAAGTAATAGAAGGAACTACTTGATGTATATTCTTAACCACACATATGAAACCATAAAATATATGACTATTTAAAATTATTTTTAATTCTTTAGGTGTTACCATGTGAATATTGTCTTGTTTTTCAGTATTGTGATTCAAAATGGATTAGTAAATACTTTTAAACATTGATTTAATGGAGCAACTGGTTCTTTCAATATATTTTTGTGTCCTTCCACTTAAATAACATTAATATAAATTAAATATTGAATGTTATGTCTCAATGAAAAAAAATCAATTAATAATGCAACCCAAACCTCTATGATAAACATAATGTGCATTCACATCATAATTCTTGAATAAAGGTTGGGATGAGTCAAACCCACATTGAGGAGATAAAGAGATCTTATTGCATTCAAGAAATAATTTAAGCACTTAGTGAGGACTCTTAGCTAACCATGAAAATTTTATTCATTCTTGAGAAGGAAGGACAATCCAATTAGGTGGGTGAGATACTTTGCTAACTAAATTTTTGATCTTATTCTTATATAGAAAATTAGCAATACCATTAGCCTTTTATATCTCAATATTTAGCTCAACTGGAGGTAGGGGTACTAGACCCATATTTAATCATGTTGGCCTATAAAATCTTGATCTCATGGTTTTGAACTATATGGAAAAGTTTAATAAAATATTGATATGTGTTCAGCATTAGTTTGTCCTTAATATTATGAAGAAAATTTTGAAAAGCAATACATTTACTATCAGTTAATTAGTGAGATGTATTTGTGAGTATTATTTTGAATTTAATAACATACTCACTAATACAGTCTTACCTCTTTGTTTAAGTTTTTCAAGTTGTGTAAATGTCACCTTTTTGCTAATGTTGATTAAAAATTATTTAAAAATCTATCTGTCAAATAATTGAAATAACTCATAAAGTCTTATGGTAGGGCATAAAACTAATCCAAGGCATAATCCATAAGATGTATAGGAATCATTTTGTGCAAAAACAATACATGAAACATAAAATGTTTTGATATGTTATAAAGGGTTGCCCTTATTATTGAACAATTCAAACTTAGTTATAATGAAACTGATAAGTAAAGGTTAGATAATAACTTCATAATCCAATGGATTGATTAATATATTATGATAAGTCACTCCATGGGATGATCATTAAGATCCTAGAGAAATTTATTATATTTGTGCTTCTATGTCTTCAATAATTATTTGAAAGAGTGTATCTTGAGAAGTAGTAGAACCAACATGTGTTGAAATAAACACTATTATTTTGAGAAACACCATGACCAAAATATGTAGATTAAAAACCCAGTCAAGAAGGTTGAGAAATAATAGGAGTTGCAAAATAAACATTAAGTCAATAATAAATATTCATAGTAACCTAAGTAGAATAAATGGGTGAATACACAAGAGCTAGTATCTTTAGAAGCACTAAGAGCACTAGTCAGTAAGTAGAATAAAAACATCATTTACAACATGTAATTCTTCATATACATATTCCTTAGCTAGATTTTTCCTTTGTATTTATTTTAAGATGATCAATACAATTATTTAGATTTTTCCTCAATCATTTGTCTAAAGTGAGCAAGTATTTTTTAGTATTTATTTATCTACTTCATCATTATTTATGTCATGAGATGCACTAGCACCATTATCATTTATAAAATTGTCATACATAACACGCTCATCAAAAGCATTAGCATCAAAATTGTTATCATTTACAACATTTTCAATTTCATCATTCAAATCATATGAGTTATTATCATCAATATAAGGAGTAGTAATTCCATCAATGTTAACCATATTCATTTCAAACAATCATGAGTATTAAGCAAAAGAATTTGAAGGAAATAACTATTCTTATCACTTAGTCCAGTAATTATACTAGTAGGTATCTTAGATACAACCTTCATAATGCATATAAGATAGAAAAATATACACCATGGAAGAATATAATGTTAATGATATCACAATAATAAAGAAAAAAACTAAAAAAATAGATCTAAAACAAATGCAATAGTAAAACCTAGATGGAAAGAGGGCATGAAACCCAAGGTTGGAAATTTGATAAGGAGGGGTTCACCAAAAATATGAAAACCTTGGTTGTATAATCAAAGGATCAAAATCACAAAAACATTTTATGTGGAAGGTGTGAAAGTGTTTGAAATTGAACCAAAGCAATATGTCTACCAATCAATTTAGCACTTCTCCTTGTAGGTATCTTAGATCTAACCTTCATAATGTATATAAGATAAAAATATATAGAACATGCAATAAGCTATTGCCAATGATATCATAATAAAAAATAAAACCCCTAGATAAAATAGATCTTAAACAACCATAATAGTAAAACCTATATGGAAAGAGAGTATGAAAACCTAAGGTATTCAATAAGGAGGCGTATACCAAAAAGATGAAACCCTTGGTTGTATAACCAAAGGATCAAGTTAACCAAACATTTTATGTGGAAGATGCACAAGTGTTTGAAGCACTAAACCAACCACATAAAATTATGGAGGATAGGTAAATCAATTCTAAATATAGTAAATGCATGATACAAAGAAAATAAATTCCTTATTATGTGTGAGAAAATGAATTCACCTTGAGCAATTGATAATTAAAAAGGTAAATAGAGAGAAAGAGAGATGCGTAATTGATTTATAACTTACATGAGTACTAATAGAGATTAAAAATGTTGGAATATAGGATCTCAAACTAAGTAGAAAAAACTATAGAAAGAAAATAATGATCTAAGATAACAACTAGTTTTGAATAACCTGATAATGGTAGTGACCAAAATTGTACATATCAGCAATGACCAACTCACCTTAAAGTGATCAACTTGATTTGAAAATAGTTATGTAGATCCCTAGTGTCTGAAAATTTTTGAAACCCATCAAAAATAACATATGCCCTTAAACCTCTCTTCGATAAGTAAAATGATGTGTACAAATTCCTTTTCCTTGACTTAATCTCAAGTCCACACTAAGAAGACATTTAAAAAATGGTATTTTAGGTGAGGCGACTACTTTAGTAAGTCCTCATTATGACTTTTACATTAGGATTACATTTTGGCACTCAAAACTTATGCATGTCATCAAGAAAATGTGTTATTTATCACCCACCCTTATGATACACAAGTTCATAAATTAAAAATATATGGGAGATAGTATTTCCAAAGTCAATGAAGAAAGAAGTAGATGTTTTTAGTATAAACTGTGTGATAGTTTTGAAATCAAAATTTCAGATCACACTATGTGACCCATAATTAGGATAAGATAAAGTATTATGTTGACATTATATACTTATGTTTCTACTTAAATATGTTATCAGTAGGGTGGTGTGATGTTGGGTGGTTGAGTAATTAATTCTTAAGAAAGGTAAATCGACACACACACACACACAAATTAATTATAATAAAAGTTATTTATACAAAGATAAATTGTAATGACAACTAGTAAGATACTCAAAATAGAACAAATAAAAATAAAAATAAATAAAATTCATTAGTCTAAAGGATAATGGTGCGTCTAAAAATTTAAGTAAGAGAAAACACACATGACATTGAACTATTTTAAATGATCAAAATAAGGTAAGACCTAAAAATAATGAGGGGGTTTAACCAAAAATAAATACAAATGAACCAAATCAAGAAGGGAACCTGAATAGAAATAATCTTATAACTAAGGTGATATCATCCATGGGAGAGTAAATGAGGTAACAAAAGAAAAGAAAAGATTTTTTTTATTCTATACAAGTTATTTTTTTTATCAAATTGATGATAGGCCTCCAACACTGATTTAAATCTATGCCACCATCTATGTTCAATTTGTTGTCATAGTTAAAAATTTCTGTAGTTTCTCTAATGCATCACTCAAAATAGTGGTCCTTTGTGGCCAAAACCTTGATATTCCTAGTAAAAATATGATGATAAGTTTTGAAGGAGTGTTTAACTAAGGTTAACTTGACTACTCTTTTCTTGCTAACAATCCCTGTTTGACTGGTTTAGACACCATTATATCCAACTGTGTGGTATTTCCCTCAATCAATAAATTTTGTGCATCATTTCCCTCCATTTTATACATTATGCTTCCTTTAGATGATTTTTTAGGTAGTCCCTAGAAGTAAGTGTGCGTCCCACTATTAACATTCCTTATGGCATTAATTTTTTGAATTTTGTACCTCCTATTTATTTTGTTCCTAGCACTCACAAACTTCCTTGTTCCCCATGTCATGCCTCTCTCATAATGTATCATGTTTTATCTCTTCACCTACTCTTGTTTTATAATCAAATCTCATTTCAAAATCAAATCTCTTTTAGTCATATTTGAATATGGGATCTTTTCTACATACTCTTTTGGTTCAATATCCACTTTAAATAGTGCTCCATCCATACATTGGGATCTTTCCTTTACCAACATTCCCTCATAAATCAGGAAACAAACATTGGTTTCACTTATCGTAACTAAGATTACTTATAATAATAATAATATGGTTTTTTATGACCCTTTATAATCCTTCTCATCAACAAATCTTAATTTTTCCCTCCTCCTATCAACCTCAGGGAACGATAGGTTTTAATGTATTAATGATAACTCCTTATTTAATTTTTCTCTTCCCTCCATTACCCCACCATTACATAACCTAATAAACTCTATTTATTCTAGTGTTGAAAATGGTTGATCACATTTTCTCATAAGGCAATAGATAATTGGGAAAACAAATTTGTAGTCAACTCATCCAATTTTATTTTAAACTACCCCACTTTCAATGTTTCGAAAAATGGGCTAGGATTCATAGCCACCCCAAATTACATTCCTATAGTTTGATTTCTTATTTTAGATTGAATTTTTGGTGAATATACCTTTAGAGTTAGCAGAGGAAGTTAGACAAGATTGTGTTATTGCTTTAAGGAAAGTTAAACCCTCAAAACCTAATATCTCTAGGGAAGAATGGTTTGCTTTAAATAATCTCAATATGAATGATAATAATATTATCTCTAAAGTGTATAAAGGAAATTTAATAGTTATCAAAAATAAGAGTGATTAAAACTCAAAAATGCTTGACCACTTATAGAATAACTGTAACTATAAAGTGATAATCTCTAACCTAATTTCCAAAAATTATAGACTCATTAAGAAAGCTATAAATTAGTCTGACTTGGATGAAAAAATTAAAAATGACTCATTAAAAATGATATCACTCCCAATATCTGTGGTGCCCTGAAGATCCATAACAATGGTGTCCCAATTAGACCTATTGTTGATACGACTGACTCACCCACTTATGCATTAGCATCCTTCTTGGACAACAAAATAAAACCTTTTATAGAATAAATATCTTATTTTATCAAATATTCCACATATTTTTTTATTTTTTCAAGGACAAGAAGGTCTCTAGTGAAGATACTTTAGTTAGCTTTGATATTGTGTCACTTTTCTCAAAAGTACATACTGACAACATAATTAAGGGAGTCAGGGGTCATATTGATGAGGATACCACTTCTCTAGTGGCACTATATTTGAAATACACATTATTTTGCTTCTTAGGGTCAATTTATGAACATATTAAAGTTGTTTTCATTATTTTTCCCCTTTACCCCATGGTAGCCAATGTGTTTATGGAATGTTTTTAAGATCGAGCTCTACACTGCTTTCCTTTGAAACCTATTTGGTGAAAAATATACGTAGATGACACATGTGTTAATTGGCCTCATGATTTAGAAAAAATATAAGAATTTTATACCCTCTTAAATTAGGTTGTTAACACCATAAAGTTCACAAATAAACTAAAATATGATGGTGAAATTCCCTTCCTAGACGTCCTCCTCACTAGGAAACCCTACAGATATTTCTCAAAAGTGTATCTAAAATCCATCCACATTGATCTCTATATACATGTGAATTCAAACTATAATCCCTAAAAAAATATGGGTGTCCTTAAACACCTTGCCACAATATCTCTAAGAGTTTGTGATGATGACCACTTAAATGATGAGATCAAACATATGACTGAGGTTTTCACGAAAAATAGTTACAAAGGGAAACATATTGTTAGGGACTTCAAATTAGCTTAGAATGCACTTGTTAAACCTATAAATTTGGTTGATAAACTTAATAGGCATACATCATTCCTCTCATATGTTGAATGAATTTTTAATAAAATTACAAAAAAATTAAAGAGCAAGAACATCCATACTACCTTTCTTCCACACATAAAACTTAGGAGGTTGATCAATTCATTGAAAGATAATTTAGAACCAACACTCAAAATTGGTGTGTACAAAATTTATTGTTCATGTAAATTATCATATATTGATAAGATAAGTCACTTTATCAATACTAGGTTCAATGTACATGTTGAATATATCACCATAGAAAGAGAAGTCAAATCAGCCTTAGTTAAACATTTTTTCAAAACTCACCATCATATTCGTACCAAGAAGACCAAGGTTGCCACAAAAGACCCCGATTTAAAGCAATGGCTTAGAGAAGATATATAAATTTGTAAGTGTGATAAAAACTTAAACAAATATGGTGGCATATATTTAAATTAGTGTTGGAGGTATATCATCAATTTGATTTAAAAAAATTAACCAGTATAGAATAAAAAATATTTTTTTTCTTTTCTTTTGTTGCCTCATTTACTCTCCTATGGATGATAGCACTTTAGTTATAATGTTGTTTATATTTTGGCTCACTTTTTGATTTGTTTCTATTTTTATCCCTTTGTGTTTATTTTGGGTTAACCTCCCTCTTTATTTCTAGGTCTTACCTTCTTTTGCTTGTTTAAAATATTTCTTTTATCACTCAAAAGTGTACCCTTGCAAGAACATGTGCATTTTTCTCACTCCTATTGATACAATGGAAACTCTCCAAGGTGTGGGTGAACATATTTTAGATAGAAACTCCAAATTAATGGTTGGTTCCCTTTATTACACTCACCCACTTCTCTCTAAGCTCTCTTAAATAGTGCTTTCTTTACTAGGAAAAGGGGAAAAGGAATAATTCTCAAGCTAAACATAGATTTACAAACTAAATTTTTTGGGTGATGCACCAATGTGAAATTGAATTATGCAGATACTTGACATGCTTTCTAATCCAAATAACTTACACACATTCACTTCATTCTCATACAATGAATCTTGCATTAGTATTTCACATAGAGGTCTTGACAAACACTCGCATTATCTTGGAAGGAATGGACAATTATTAAATTCACTTCTAGATTAGGTAAAAATTAGACTTAGACACTCTATATGACCTGAAATAATTCTCATTTACTACATAAAGGTGAAAATTTTATACATAAACATAATAAAATCAATCATTCATTAAGTTACATCAATGAACATTAAGCACACACTTCATGAAAAACTTGGAATTGGAGGAAAATTCAGATCTTTATTGCTTCAAAGGTGATGTAGTATAAATTTTGGTAGAGTTTCTATAAGCCAAAAGCATAATTTGATTTATCCATTCTTCTTCCTCATAGGAACAAGATTATCCACTTAATTTGAATGTTTAATGGGAAAGATGATAGTTGATTCAATCAACTTGTGAAGCTTTGTTCTCATCAAAGGTTCCAACTTTGGGTTAATTGGCCTCTATCTTTGCCTCACTGGTTTTGTATCTTTTTCTAATTCAATGGTGTGTTGAGAAAAAATATGATCAAATACTTTCAAATAATTTTACTCTAATTTAAACACATCAAAAAACTCTCTACATAAATCAATCAAGGAATCTTTTTGATCTTGAGAGCATACTTTACCAAGTTTGAGAGATTTTCCATCAACTATGTCAATGCTTGCATAATTTTCTTATTTGGTAGACAAAGAAGCTTTTTCCCTTCTTCCCTCATCATCCCTACTTAAAATATTCTCAATTGTGTCAAGACCCTTGGGTAATTTTTTGGACTTGAACTGAACTATTTGATCACCATATTGCTGAAAAAGTTTTGACTAATTTCTAGAAGAGAATTCAACCTCTTCTTGTAGGAAATGAACAACTTGATCATCACCTTCAAAGACTTGATAATTTAAATTATTATCAATAATTTATGGTCTTACCACAATATTCATGTATTTCTAACTTTTATCCTTATTTACATCATCTGGAATGTCAAATTGGGCTCCAATTGTAGCTAATATGTATGCGTGTTTATTGCTCTCTAGGCATTGTTTGTATGTCAAATGCATCAAAATATTGTAGAAGATATCATACCCTATGTTTGTATGATTTTAAAAATATATTTTTATATACATTCATGCCTCTTATTTTATGTACTATAATATCACTATCTCCAATTGCATGTAAGAGGTTAGCTCATCTTCTAACCCATTGCAAACCATGAACTAAAGCCTCATATTCTGCCACATTGTTAGAGTATGTAAACTAAAATTTTACAATAGCAAAGTAAATTTTTTTAGAGGGTAAAATGAGCATCATAATAGCCCTTGTACCATGTTTATTATGTGATCCATCAAAATAGAGTTTTTATAAACCATCATTTTGCTCACCTTCTTTGTATAGAGTTGGAATTTGTGCACCATCCTCATGTAAATAATAAACTCCAAGCCCTTCTTCCTCTACCATATTTTAGGGATAATGATCATGAATATTAGTATCCCATTCATCAATAAATAAATAAATTACACCATTAATATATGATTTTGATTCAGCTTCACTAGTTTGTTCTACCTTATCTGAGATGACACAATGGTTCTAGATGAAAATGAGTAATAAGCTCTGAATGAATTGTAGATTTTGTTCCATACCTTATTCCAAACATGAGGTATTTATGGTTCTATATGAAAATGAGTAATAAGCTCTGAATTAATTTTAGATTGTATTCCATACCTTATTCTAAACATGAGGTATGTCTAGTCAACTGAAATATACCCACCTATCTTTGAAATGAAGTCTCGTGATAAGCACATAGCAAAGTATGGAAGAAGATCCACCACTACGACATCGTATTGAATGACCAAATTTGGGCATGCATGAAGTGTTGATTTTAGATTATTGATTATACCCACTACCTTAGTTTTATATCCATCAAGTTTTAAAACACCCTTAGCGTTTGGCTCATACACCAAACCTAACCTATATGCAATCTATTTTGGCATTACTATGTTACTTTCTCCACTAGTAACCATGAAATTATGAATTAGTGTGTTGTCAAAAATCAAGGAAAGATAGAAAGGAGGTGTCTTACTTGGTTTTGCATCGTTTTTAGTGTCCTTTACCCCTTTATATACATTTTGTTCTTGTTACTTCTCTTGTTGATCCAAATTTTCTAAAACCACCCTCTCCTTCTCTATTGGTTTTGTAGACAAGATAAGACCTAAAACCTCATGTATAAGTGTATCCTTTTGTCCTAGGATTGCCAATGAATCCCACATAGTTATAATTATTTTAATTTTATTCATATTATCTACTATGTTGAAATAGGAGCCTCCAATCTTTGTTTTCCCTTTTATAGTAATCAAATGCTCTTGTACTTGAGGCACTTAGTGAAGCTTGCTTGCTTCAACATGCTGATTTTTTTGAGCTAAAGGGGCAATAATCTAATCAATAGTACTTTATAAACCACATTAGGAAAACTAAAATCATGTTTTACCTCTTGGATCTCATCTATTTCCCTTCTCTTGGATCTTGTAATGGCTACAACAAAGTTCTTTAATTTGCTAGGCTTACCAATCTAATATACTACCACATGATCACTAACTTGGAAATTCATCAAGGTTGCATCTGGTTATACATGTCCATGATTCACTTCCCCTTGTTACATCATAAATTCATTGTGTTAGTCTTCTTGAATAAAAGCTTCCTCTTATGTCATTTGAGGAATTATCATATTTTAAGTTGTTGAAGCTTGATTTTGCACATCATTGGTATAAGAAGGTTTCCAACTTGAATCTTGAATCAAATTATTTTGTACTAGAACAAGGGCCGTGGTTTTAGAAGGAGCATTAGGATTAATTACAACATATGGTTTGGCTAGTGTAATGGCTCCTTGAGCTTGATATGGAGGCATATTATCTCTATAGCCTTGGTAGAGAGGTATTTATTCTCTATATAGATGATATTTAGGTTGATTTGGTGCTTGATATGGCCTATTGGCTTGATATTATTACCTCTTCAATTTAACTAATTCATTACCAAAAGATTTCAACATACCTTTTATTTTACCAAGCTCACTTGATTGACTATGAGGAATTTGAACTTGATATTGAGAGGTTGGAATTGGGGCTATTGATGGTGCTTGAGGAGGTAGAATAGGTTGTAATTATATAAAATTGGAATTGGAGGCCTAGGTTCAAGTTTATCATCTTGAATTAGACTACTTTCAAAGCTAATGGCAACCTCATAGGCATCTCAAAGTGTCCTACCACCCATGGACTAAATCATATCTGAAATATCAAAATTCAAGGCATTCAAAAAGTATAGAAAAGCATATTCAAGAGATGACCTTATCATGGGAGGTATTATATTCCATGTCTTCTTAAATATAATATTGAAATCAATCATAAATTTATGTGGTGATATCTTTATTGTAGTGAGTTACTCAACAAGGGATAAATGATCTGATTTGTCTTGAAAATTGTTTACAAAATATTGCACCCAAATCATCCCAACTAGCAACAGAGTTTAAAGGAAGGTTCCTATACCATTTCAATGTATTTACCTTGAAGGATGCAAAATTAAATGGATGGAAACATTCTCTTGAGTAACCTGGTGGAAAGAACACAAGTTGGCCACATCTTTGATATGTTATATGGGTGTGGTTTGATCTTCACTTGTAAAATATGGTAGTCTTTTAATATTTGAGGATGAATGGCTTTCATCATTTAAAATAATAAATACTTTATTCCTTGGGACAACCATGTAAATAATGGGATTTGAAATTGAAGTGGTTTGCACAATAGGCTAATTGGGTGAGTGAAATAGCCTTGTAGGATATGGAATTGTTATCAAAAAACTTCTTCTATTAGAATGTTTAGATAATTCAACAAATTAAAATGGTATACCTATATTTTTAGACCTTTTAGTGACCTTAGGCATGAAACTGGTACTTCTTACTAATGCAAATGCCTTTTTTAACTTCAATCTATGTCCCACTAGGCATGCCAGAAATTGTTTTCACTCATAAGTGCACCATTTCAAAAATGTGTGCATTGTTTTCACTCCTATTGATATAATGGAAACTCTATGAGAAGTGAGAGAGTGTACTAAATGGAACCAACCCTTCGTATGTAAATTCTCTCCAACATAAGTTCACCCACACCTTGGAGAGTTTCCATTGTATCAATAGGATTGAGAATAATGCACACATTCTTGTAAGGGTACACTTCTGAGTGATAATAGTTTCAATGCCATGTGTCTTATATGTCATACTTCCAAGATAGATGTACCATTTAAATATATCTTTAACCTCCTTTAGACTAATAAATTTATGTATTAAATTTTTAATTTATTCCATTTTGGGTATCTAAATAATTATCATTACAATTTTGCTTGGTAGCAACAACTTTTATTCTAATTAATTAGTATTTATTTCATTTTTATGAATTTACATTTATTAATAATTAATTACTCAACCACCAGAAATCATAGCACCCTATTAATAACATCTTTTAAATATAAACATGAGTCTACAATCTCATCATAATATTCTCTCTAATCCTGATGATGGTTAAGATAACATGATCTGAAATGTTGATTTAAATCTTATCACATGGTTTCTACCATAAACATATACTCATTACAACCATATGATTTTTCAATTATACAATACTTATTTTGGTACAAATATGTAACCACAAACATTTAAAATGCAAAAAATGGAATAAGGGCAGAATATGTGATAGATGTATATGTTGATAATGCTTGATTGTGAGGATACATGATATGGTTAGCACCTCGGGGTAAATGTCTATATATGGGCATCTTTGAATTCAAATTGGGACACATTCACACATACACCGACCATGTAAAAGTGAAAATTAAAAATCAAGGCATAGGGAAACATGGAAATATGTAATAAATGACTTATAGCTAACCTAACAACTTTTTTACAATATGATAGAGGTCAAGACCACTTTAAGATTATTTTTAAAAAGGTAAAGATAAAAAATCCCTAAAACATAGACCTAAATTAATTATAGGACACTTAAGTGTATCTTGACACAACCAAATGACAAATCTGAAAGTCTTCATAAGAAAATGAGAATAGTGAAAGACTATGAAGGGTCGAGTGTGAAGATAAAGTGTGCCAATAATATCCTAATGTAATCCAACTATCCAAATGTAGAAAAACATGATAAAATCACTCTAACTATGCAAATTGTACCTAACATAGGTATCTAAATAGAGATTAAACATGATCCAATCATTTAAGATAATATTCATGTAAAGGATCATAGTTTTATGCAATAAGGTACAATAGATAATGAAGAGGATGAAAATGATGATAAAAATGTGTTATCTTTTTAGTCCCATTGATTTGGGGCTTAAGCTAAGACTCAATGGATAACCCACTTAAATATATTTAAGAGGTTTATGAAGAGAAGTTAATTATAAATGGTATAGAATATGAAAGTGAAATGCATTCAAATAACATGGAAATTAAATAAATAGATGAAAACCAATGTCAAAATGTAATAGAAGGGTTTTAATATACCAAGTTATATACAATATCTAAGAGGTTAGATGTATATTTTGTATGTACTTCCTAACTCCATTATTCTATGCAACCAACTAAAAATAATGGGAGTGTACATTATTATATATAGGAAGAAAATGAAGCATTAATTGAATCATTATAAGAGTTATAACAACCACTTGATAACCAAAGAGTAAAGTGACATCATTAATTAGCATTACTGATGAGTTGTGTGTTACAACATTGACATTTCAGGAGTTGTGTTGTAATGCATAAGTGGATTTGGATCTAAAAAATTTGCCCATACATACAAAACCTACTACTCATGTTGTTTCCATTAGCGCAAGGATACATGTGTAATATTGGTAATATTTAGTAAGATCTAGTGACCCATATCCTTATACATAGCCACATCTCCTTGAAGAGCAATGGTCCCCATTACATGCAATTGCAGAAGAAGACGTGGAAACAAATTGGAAACCTATAATTTTATAAACCATTTTCCTTGAGAAGGAACTTGACCTGCCTTGACAATCTATAAAAGAGGGATCTCTTATCAATGTGTCTTTTTTACCAGAATGTCAAGGACTTGATCCAATTATGTTGAGATGTGACAATGTGGATTGATCTCCATTTATTAAAGAGACTTTGTAGTATCAAAGTATCCAAAAGGGATGGAAAGTAATGGTGAAATATTTATGCGTTAAATATTGGATGTAACCCAAGGTAAGATGTGAGATTAAGCTCAAAAGTTTTGTCTCCTTATTTCTTGGTGATAGTATAGGTTTGATACCTAAGTGGACAAATCTTTCGATAAGGTCATGTCAATATTTATTTCTTTGGGTGTAGCCAGACTTAATCACCAACCTGGAAGGTGTGTGGTATTTAATGTTTGTCATGGAATTGTTTGTATTTCACATTTATTTATTATAGAATAGTTTTCACTCATTTTTTAATGTGATCAATGAACTGAACAACTTTGTCAACTTCTTTTTGATATGACAGAGTTGTTATTAATGGTGGAATAAGATAAGTTATGTTAATGGGTGCCAAAGTTTAGAAACCCAAACATACCTGAAAAGGGTTGCGTGTTGTAGATTTTTTTTGTAGTGGTTTTAAATGAAAGGTAGATTTTCATTCCTAGTGTCTTACTTCTTATAATTGTATGCTCTTATAGGGTGCACTATCATCCTATTTACCACTTCTGTATGTCCATCAATTTTTGGATGTGAGGTAGTGGATTTGTTCAAATTTGTGTCAAGCATAAACCAAATCATTTACCATAAATTGCTCAAGAACCTTGTATTTATATTAAATAGGATATTTTTTGGGATTCCAAAGTGGATCTAGACATGTTGTAAGTAAAATTACACTTTTTATAGAGCTGATAGTACTTTTTTACATGGTATAAAAATTACCATTTTTAAGAATCTATAAACTACTACATAAATTAAATCATTACCATGCTTGGTATTATTATAGCCTGATAGAAAATCCATGGAAGCAAATTTTGATGACCTCATTATAATCTATAGAAGTTTGTACAAACCTTACTTCTTATGAACCAAATTGAAAACTGCACATGTAGTCAAGACTTGATATATTTGGATACATCATACTTTAGATGTGGCCAGTAAAACTACTTTTGCAAAATTGCAATAGTTATTTCAACCTAAATTTCCCAACACCTTGATCAAATGAACCTCTCATATTATTTTGTGTCTCTCTGCCTCATGTGAAATGCACAAGTGCCCAAGGTGATATACGAATCCATACTGCAAGTAAAATTATGGAATTGAATTAAAAAAAAGTAAATGATATTAAACATATGTAAAATCCATGTCAGATGGATACAATTATGACCATAGATTGATTTCACATCCACATGTGTCAATTACAAAAAGGAGAGATTGAACTGATAGATATCTTGAATAATCTATAACTAGATTAGTGTTTTCATTCTTTTGTTTGATGTTTATATGGAACTATTAAAGATAAGAAGACCTTTTTGATGAATCTCTCACTACAACTTATTCTAATTTAGTAAGAACTAAAGCAACTTATGATTTGTGTGGATATCATTCTCCTTTCCACAAAAATAAAGCTTCAAATGCTTACATGCTTGACTAATAACATAAATCTCATTATCATAGGTTGGATAATTTCTTACTTATGCAATGAACGTTTCATCATGGTAAACAACCAAATGACCATGTTGAGTGAATATTGCTCCAAATGTGAAGTCACAAGCATTAATATTGAGCTCAAATGGTTGTTGAAGATCTATTAATGCAAGTAATAGTGTGTAACAAATTCTGTGTTTCAATTCTTTGAATGTATTTTGTTGTGTAACTTCCCATATGAATTTTTCTATAGTGCCACCTTCGGTAACTTGGTTTAGAGGCCATGTCATGTGATAAAAACCAAGTAAAAATATCCTATATAAATTTTTCAATCTTAAGAATTTGAAAAGCTCTTAGATATTCTTAGGTTGTGGCCATTATTGGATGACTTAAATCTTAATTGAGTCTACGTGCACTCCTTGTGTGTCTACTATGTATCCCAAATATTGTATCTCGCACATGGAAAATGAAAATTTATCTATGTTTGCATACAAATTGTGTTTTATCAAAGTGTAAAGCACTTACTCTATATGGTGAAGATATTCATCCCATATTTTGTTAAATATTAGGATGTCATCAAGGTAGACTATAACAAATGAACTAGTGAATGGCCTAAGAATCTCATTGATCATTCCCATGAATTTAGTTGACGTATTGGTCAAATTAAAGGTCATGAATAACCATTCAAATAAACCTTTTTGGCCTTGAAGGTTGTCTTCCATATGTCTATAGGTTCAACTGGAATCTGAAGATACCTAAAATTAAGATCAATTTTGGTGAAGTATTTTGCATCACGAAGCTAGTCCAACAAGTCCTTAATCCTTAAAAGAGGATAGTAGTTATTCACTATGATCTTGTTGAGATATTTTTAATTTACATAATACCTCGATGTGTTGTCTTTCCTTAGTGCAAGCATAATTGGGTTATCATAAGAAGATGAGTTGGACTTGATATGTCTTTTATCCATTAGTTCATGGATTTGTCACTAGATTTTTTCATTCTCTATAAATGATCTATGATACAAATAAGCATTAGGTAAAGTTATCCTAGGGACCAAATAAATAATGTGCTTCACCACACAATGCTTAGGCACTTCCTTTGTTAGTTGAAATATCTCCTTATATTCTTCCAACTTGTGGTGTAACTCTAAGGGTTCTACTGCTACTTTTGGAGGAAATTCAATATGGATTGGTGCCACAAGGATGTTATTACATTTAAATATTATCATCAAAAACACAAAATTTTTACTACATATTACTACCTTATTACACTACTTGGTGCTAATGAGTGATAGCTTAGGGACCACTTCTAATATGTATTATTTCTTATCACCAATATCTATGACAATATTATGGGGATTTACCTCATAGATTACATGTCATTGGTAAAGATATGGTTGACCAAGTAAAACATCACATACATCTAATGGAGTGACATTGCAAAGGATTGTATCTTGAGAAGGATTGATGCTACACCAATTGACACTACTAAGTGATGTGTTTCTCAGATCCAACACTAAATCATCTAATAGAGTATGGTTATGGGTGAGGTGTTGTGGAAAGTTAAATTTATGAATGCTTTAGTATAAATCAAGTTCTTCTAACTTCCATTGTCAATGATGAAGTGTACTAGTTGAGCATTGATCCACATTTGAGAATGGAAAATTCTCTATGCTTCCTATATTTTCTCAAGGGTAATAGAGATGTTTTATTACCCACCATGGCATTAGGTTCAAATTCATGGTTTTTTTATCTTTAAATAATTATGTGGTGTTTTTACTTATTGCCTCAAGTTATGTAAGTAGATTTTTCCTAGTGTGACACTCTTCAATGGAATAGTTATTGGGGTTATGAATTAAATGCCCTTGCAAGTCTAGGACTACTTGCTCTATTATTTGATTTTTTTATTATTATATGAAGGATGTTTGGAGTTATTATTTTATTTTTAAAACTTTTTAGAAGATTTAGATTGTTGTTTGGTTTGATACTTATAATATTTCATCTTAGTCTTGTCATTGGCCTTTGATTCAAACTTGAAAGCAAATCTATAAAAAAAAATTAATTTAAAATATCTATAAGAAATCCATATCTAACATGATATGAGGTCTTAATTATGACCTATATTTTATAACAAAATGTTGCCCTAAATCTTAAAGCCTAACTTTTGACACCAAAGTATGAAAAATATTTATGTAAAGCTACTAAAATTGTTCTTTGCATTGGCACAACTAAGAGAACTTGATGTACTAATAACCATAGTTTCCAATAGGGTAATATGAATATTTGAGTGATTTTATGATACAATTCCATGTGTCTATGGATATGTTTACATTAGCTTTAACTTCATGAATTTCATGTGAATTACAATAGTTTTCTGACCTTTTCTTTACTAATAAATAAACTTTTAGAAGAGTGAATGTAATATTTTCTCTATTAAAGAATTTATTAACCATGTACTATGAAAAAATAAGGTTATGCCAATTATCTAATGTGTTTTCATCTATTTTTCCTTCAAACATATAGATGCATATAGTTTATTGTATCTTATATGGCATTTGACCACTAATCAATTGATAAGAACGAGAGGTGTTGGAAGGAGTCTGCTACTTAAGAAGTAGCGATAAGTGATCAATGATGCTTATTGGTTCATGTGCATGATATTATTCACAATCTTCACATTACCTTTGTAATGCATCCTCTATCATTTTATTAAAAATTTATTAAGTTGGCATTGTCAAATATTTATCTCCCATTTGAGGATGTGAAGGAAGATATGATGAAGGGTCATGGGTCTCAATCCATAACTTCCTATAATCATACCTCATATGAGTGGAAATACAAATAATGACAAAGTTAAAATACACCATAATACCACTTGGAAATGATATGAAGTGTGTATGTTGTGATACCATTGATATCGGACCCAAGTAAAGACCCAATGGAAGTGAATTACAAATGGCATAGAGTATGAAAGTGCAATGCGTTCAAATAATAATAAAATTAAAGAAAGAGATCATAACCAATATAGAACTATAATATAAAGGTTTTATTATGCTAAGTTACATACAATATATGAGATTTCAGATGTCAGGTGTCTATGTACTTCCTAAATTCATTATTATATGTATCCAAATAAAAATAAGGGGAGTTTACATTAATATATAGAGGAATAAGATGAGGCATCGGTTGAACCATTACAAAAGCTAGTAACAACCACTTCATAATTGAAGAGTGTGGTGACATCACTAACTATCATTACTAATAAGTTGATTACCATAGTAGTGACATTGTAGGAGTTATGAAGTAATGCATAAGTGGATTTGGATCTAATAAATTGACACATAGATGTGGAACCTACTACCTGTGTTTTTAATGTTAGTGCAAGGTTGTATGTGCAACAACAATAATCTTGAGAAAGATCTAGTGACCCATATCCTCTTGGTTCACTCATGGGTACCTCTTGATTTGAATCCTAATCATACATGTACCTCAACTTATATATATTATAATTATTATAGTGATTCACTTGATTGAGATTGTATTATTGGTTTGATTGATTTAACTTTGCTTATGTTTGAAAATAAACTCTCTCCATTTTTATTTATTTATTACTTATTAATTCTCAATTTTAAGCATGTGAATTGGAAAATTTGTGTCACTTATTTGATTATCTTCTATGTTAAGTTATCCACTTGGCCCATTATTTACTTTCATCACTCTTTGATCCTCCTTGGTTCCCTTATTCCTCTAGCATTATCTTGCTCCTAATTTTGATTTTTCTTTTTACTATAGCGTCAAGGTCAATTTTTGTCTATCACCTTCATGTTTTGATTATATTGCATTGACTTCTTAGACTTATAATTATTTATTTTCTTCTAGTTGCCTTTATTTCATGACCTTTTGATTTTATTTCTTGTCCTCATGTGGTTTCTTCTTAATTTTTGCATCCATTCTTCCATTGTTCCCATGTTTCCTCTTCCTTTTTCCTTTTATTGATAATCATCTTTACATTTGCTTAATTTTTAACATACTAAAATAATGTTAATTGTCAAAATAATATTTGCAAAAAACTTGTTATGATATGCTTATGTTATATTACACATTGCATGTTATTAATTATTTACCTATTGAAAAGATGTTATACTACTACTATTATTAATATACATGCTAATGATGAGACTATCGATATAAATACATGATTTGTGTGAAATAGACATATGTTTTTGATCGAGGATTTACAATTTGCTTGGGGCATATACCATGTTCTATCAAGGGGAACCTTTAGCATATTATGGGGGCATATTGTAATACCATTTCAAATTATAAATTCATTGATTATTATCATATTGAGTTTCTACTCTGCTACACCCTTAACCTATAGGATACTTATGGATATGTGTGGATGATTTGTGGCTTACATAACCTTTCAACTTATCTTGTCACATTTCTCTACATTCTCATATTGTTAGTAGGGTCACCCTATGAAGTAATCCTAAGTATGGTATATAAATGAGGTAATGGTTAGTATTTGAGTATGATATTACAAATTGTATTTTCATTACATGGTTGTGAAGGTCATACCCTTAAAGTGGTTAAGTATTATTTATCATGTATTATGTTCTATTATCAATTATTAGTGTAGATTTTCTCTTATTATTATGATATATTGTTATTGATCTGATCCATATATGTACATTTACTTTTAGCTATGATCTATCCATGGAATTTCATTACAAGTGGTATTAGAGTTTGGATATGGGTAAGGTTTTGTAGCATAATTTTTTCAATCTAGCATTACAATTTTTCTATGAATTAAAGGATCGAATAAATATAACATGTGATCTTGGAGGAACTTATTTGTTTTAGCATAGTATTATTTGAGTTTTTTTTAAATTGTCTATAAATTTATTTCACACCATTATGAAAAATAGAAACAATTGGATTCGTATAGGTGAGATGATTGTAGTAATATAAGTCTCTAGTATATATTTCTTTGGACCTAAAATATTAAAACATTCACCTTGACCCTAAATTAATAAAATGTAAGCCCTATATTTCATGCATGGATGATCCAAACATTAGAGGTAAAGGAAAATGGCAAGCCAAACTAGGTAAAATGCCTATCAAGGAAAAAATGGATTTAAAAAATTATTATTCAAGGATTTCTTGGTTGGTTAACCAACTCCAAGTTAATGTGCAAAACATGGCCAAAATTAATATTTGCATGGGATCATAGTTGAAATGCTCTCAATTAAAGGAATAATGACCATTCTCATTATGACAATGGAAAATCTCATGATGTCCTTGATTGATATACACACAATGTCACCATCCAATAACTCTCCATCTTGTCATTCAAGTTGTCCCAACCAAAATAATCTAGGTTAAAAAATAGGTTCATGGAACATGCTAACAAAATTGGAAGTGCACAAATTCAATGTTAAGGATCTAGTCGCCTGGATTAACCAAATGAAAAAATCATTTGAAATACATTAGGCCTCATGTGTACAAAAGGTGGTCATGGTATATTTGTATTTAGAACCAAATAAATTCATTTGGTATAGATGGTTATGCACTAAAATGAAAAATATTTGCCTTACAGTGACTTGGTCAAAGTTCACAGATGAGTTGCATATGCACTATTGTGATAGTGTAACAAGGAACTACTTCAGCCAATTAATAAAGTTGTGACAAATAGTGATTCCCAATTATTATATTCAATAATTCCATAACCTATCCTTATGCATGGATGACATTAGATAAGATAACCTAAATTGCCTATTTTTAGTTGGGACCAAGGATATCATCAATGTTGTTCACATTTTCAATCCAAGTTTAATATCAGAGTCCATGATTTTCATACATAGGGTAGAGGAAATCAATTTGGTGAGATGGTTGGAATTTACTAGTGGAAGATAATACATTATTCCAACTAAATCATTCCCTCAACCTACTATATTGACACCTCAACAAATTGAAGATAAGCGAGATAAAGAGTTATGTTTCAATCGTGATAAAAAAATATAGTAAAAGACATAAATTTGTTAAGAAGAAATTGTTCTACATTAAAGGTGTTGATTAAGAAGAAGAGCATGAGGAAGTAATAGGCAAGAGTGAGGATGAACCAGAGGAGGAATCAATAGATACCCAACCAACTATTTCATGTCATGTACTTCAAAGTGCCATCACTCCACAAATCCTTGAGGTCATGAGTTTTATAAAGAAATAGAAGGTAATAGTGATGATTGACTTAGAGAGTAAACATTACTTCATCAACAATAAGTTTATGCTATGCTTAAACTAATTTATTTAACCAATTCCATAATTTATTGTTATCATTGTAAATGGTGTCACAATCAATTATTCACTAAAATTTTATAGTATCAAAACTAATATGGGAGACTACAGGCTATAATATCCTAGATTTGGTATTCCCATGTGTGGGGTAGATACCATTTTCTGAATCCAATGGCTCACAACCTTGGAAACAACAGAAATGAATTTATAATATTTTTTTATGCACTTTCTTACTGAAGGTAGGACATTTAAACTGCATGGATTGTAGGAAAAGTCTCCATAGCTAGTTTGTTTTAACTATATGTAGAAGGTTCTCAAAGGGGGTAAAAAGGATTCATAGTATAGTTATTTTCCTTTAAAATATAACCAACAAAGATGTCTACAGAGCTTGATCTATATAATAGTTTTAATAAGCACTCGATTATTTTTAGAGCAATGCTGAAATGTCTAGCACCAATGAGGGAACACAATCATGCCATTTAATTATTATGGAGTTAAATACCAAACATCAGACAATAGAGGTACCCATATGTCCAGAAGACTGAGATTGAAAATATGGTATAGGAGATGTTGGAGGCTACTATTATCAAACATAGCCAAAGTGCATTTTCATCCCTTATGTTAATTATGCATAAGAAGGATGTTACTTAGAGGATGTGCTCAAATTACAAAGAACTCAACAATTTCACCATCAAAGACAAATTCCCTATTTTGATAATTGATGATTTCCCATATGATAATATAAGACAACTTTCCAAACTCATGAATACCATTATGATTTTTGGGTAATGCCTTTTGGTCTCATAGATACACCATCTACATTCCAAATTTTGATGAATACTATCTTTCTACTTTATTTATGAAAATTTATTTTTCTATTTTTTATGACATATTAATATATAATAATATATGGTAAGAACACTTGTATCATGTGAATTAGGTACTAATAATTTTGGAACAACTCATATTTATGTAAATCCTTCCAAGTGCAATTTTAGAGTATAAGAGGTGGAGTATTTGCGCCACATGTTTTCACATGGAGGTATCAAGGTAGACCCTAACAAGATAAAGGCCATGATATAATGGTAGCTTAAAAAAACCTCAAGAATCTATAAGGATTTATTAGGATTGATAGGTTACAATCGTCAGTTTGTGAAAAATTATGGAAGCATAGCAGTACTACTCACAACTTTATTGAAGGACTACTTCCACTAGAATGAAGCCACCACTAAAGAACCTGAGAAATTAAAGGAGGTCAGATGCACCACTCCAATTTTATCTACCTGATAGTTTTCAAGGACCTTCATTGTTGAATGTGATGTGTCAATGTATGGGATGGGTATAGTAATCATGCAAGAAGGGTGACCCATTGATATGAGAGTTATTAGTGCAAGGGTAAATTTTTTCTAAAGCCTATCTATGAGAAGGAGATAATGGTTATTCTTCATGAAGTTAAGCAATGGAGAGCTTATCTGAAGGGTAAACACTTTAATTTTAATTCAAATCATGATAGTCTAAAATAATTCTTGAAACAAATGTTTTCATCTAAAGAACAATAAAAAAGGGTGACCAAAATTTTGGGATATTACTTTGAGATTATATATAATAAAGGAAATGATAATGTAGTGGTAGATTCATTATACAGGAGGGATGAATCCATAGAGCCATTGGTAGTCATATTAAGTGGATGAGCCAAGGTTTAAATGGGAGAGTGACATTGATACATGAGTTCTAATTTAGAAAATCTAGCAAGATTCTAGTATCTCTAATAAATTTTAGCGAAAATGGAATGCCTTATGATATAAATATATATTTTACACGAGCAATAATTATACCCTCAAGCACAATATCCTTATAGAGTTCCATGCATCTCTAGTAGGGGCATTCATGATTTTTGAAAACTTACTATTTAATCAAGCAAGATTTATTTTGGGAAGGACTCAAGTGGGATGTTCAAAAATTTGTGGTTGAATGCATGGTGTGTCATTAAAACAAGGGTGAAACAACTAAGACTCCATGTCTTCTACAACCCTATCTAATTGTAGCTATATGTGGGAGGAGGTTTCCATAGATTCATAATAGATCTTTCTAGGTCATAAGTTAAAATTGTCATCATCGTAGTTGTGGACAGGCTCACAAAATGTCCCCATTTTAACCTTATCATAGCCATTTATAGCTAATAAATTAGCAGTTTATTTTCTAGATAGAGTTAAAAAGCTACATGGTATTCTCAAGGTCATAACAAGTAATCACGATCCTATCTTTACTAGTAAATTTTGAAATGATTTATTCTAATGTTTGGGTACACAACTGGCTTATAGCTTATAATATCATCCTTAATTAGATGGGAAAATTGAGGTGGTCAACAAATTCCTAGAGAGTTATCTATGTTTTTTTTCCATTAAATAAATAAGAAAATTTAGATTATAAAATATGGTATTCGTTACTTCATAATGACAAGATTGACACACATTTATCATAGATGACTTGAGTGAAAAAACATAGTCCCGATCTGCCATTCTCTCACACTTGCATGTTATCTTATGATTTGACCCTTATGTTCTACTATTACACACCTACAAGAGCCTCATTTTTATTTCAAACCTACTAAATATCCTACATAGACATGTCTAGACCCTTATTTCAGTTTGGTTGTACACATGTCAGTTTCATTAGTTTTAGTGAGTACCATTAGTCGATATTGACCTAAGGTGGTTGAAATCAACCCTCTCCCAACAAAGATTATTATTTAAAATAAAACCTTTCCTTTGGTTTGATTCATTTTCTTAGCATGTCAATGGGATAAGAAATTAGCCAATTATACTCATATATAAAAAATTAAAGGTCTCATTCAAAAGGGACTAGGAACTTATATGGTACACATATATACATTATTGCACATTAAGAAAATCTACCTATTCTTACCAAATTACAAATCTATCACTAGGAGAATTCACAAACCAGACCTTAAACACACTAAATCCAACTAAAAGCAAACATTTTGAAATATGAAGGCCAAATTATTAGCTACATAATTAATTATCATGGAGTATAATTGCATAATCACACTAGGTAGAAGAACTACATGTAGCTTGATTTCCCTCATAATAGTATCATATACATAAGAAATGATCAATCATTAAATGGGGGTGATTATGGTCAGCACAATCCATTACATTGTTCTAGGTTTTATAGGTTTATATCCCTCAAAATCACACCTAGGGTTTTAAGGTGAAGGAGGTTAACTTTTGGAGTTAGATGCATCATCAAAGTTTATGATTACACATATAGAACATACAAAGACTTGCAAAAGTGATCGTACAATTAGAGTCCCTCATTTTCACATAGGTCGATATCTACATGTGATACTGACCTAGATCAACTGAATGAACCCTATGAAGACATAAGTATGGTTCCTAAACCAAATGAATCATAGGCATGTTTTTATCTAATTTTCACTTCCAGAATATAGTCACAATCAAATAATCAACTAGAAAAATATAAGTACTCATCCCTTTGTTGTACTTACTATATTTTTAACATATGTTACTTGTCAAATCATTCCAATCAGTTTCGGTATTTTACATTTAGATGCATACTTGAATTCCATATTTAACAATCTAAATTATTCCACTAGTTTTTATCCTATGAGGGTTGTAAAAAAATATTAGGGTAACAAATACATGAATTCATACACATATCAAACTATGTCAAAAGTTAAGTTTTCCATAGGGTTTTATCCTTATAGCATTTTAGATTTAACCCTTAGGGTTTTATTTTTAAACCACATTTATGTTTATTCCATAATAATACACATTAATCATGGCCATAATGAATGAACATTGATGGTTAACACAACTTACGAAAGTATTATTTTCATCTTGTTCTACATGGATCATGTATATTATTTGGATCAATTATTTAATAAAATAGCTCAACATGATCAAATATAAGAACACTAATAGGGATAAAACTAAAAATGAACAATCCCAAGCCTCCTTCTAATCATATCATTGTGGTATTTAATCCAAGTTAACTTTCATTACCACTAGATGTCAAAGGGCATGCATGAGTCCTTTTGTTCCTCCTCTCCCTATACCTCAAGGTTGAAAAAGCTAGCATCCCACTCCCATCATTCACCCATGGATTATTTTGGATTATGCATTTTATGTTGTAAACACTAGACAGTGTAGGGTGCCCCATCACATGTGGTAGAATGAAGGTAGTAAACATGTTCCTCTGACACCTACTCCACCTCCTGTGAAACAAAATAATCAACACAAAGGGTAAGACATCATTGATCAACTAAATAACACCCATGATAAAATTTGTATCTTAGAGTTACTCGAGCAAGGTAAATGTTAAGAGCCCCTATCAAAAAACCCCTTTGAATTTGTTGGTGAATCTATGGAAAATTGTTTCACAGGCATGGCAAATTTGATATGTGTTGTGATGAATCCACTAGGAGGAGACTTAGGAGAGGCAAATAATTTGAGTTTTTATTTTTACATACTACCATTTGGTAGCACCATGAAAAATACCACTGAACAGTGCTAGTGAATGACATTATTGAATGACGATGTTAAATGGCACTACCAAATAGTGTGGCTAAATGGTGTTGTTGAATAATGTTATTGAATAGTGTTGTGAAATAATGTTATTAAATGATGTACCTGAATAGTGATTTTGGATGGTGTTGTGGGGATAAAGCTATTAGTCAATTTTTCAGTTGGTGTAGATGTCATTTAGTTGTATGTTTCTTGTTCGATGCAACCATATGACCCATGATTTTAGTATGCTAGTTGGTGCAGCGATTTGACTTAATAGCCTTGGTTTTCACCCTCTTATTATAAATAATTTTCCATTATTTTAACTATTTTTTAGAATCATTTTATCATCCCCCCTCATTATACAATGATTAACCTACCACACTAGATACATATAATGATTCACCTACTCCAACAGTTAGACACATTCACCTTCTCCAACGCTATAGATTCCATATGAAAATACATTTTCAAGAATTTATTAGGCCCTAATATTTTGAAGCTACTATAATAGTGAGACACATTTAATGATTAGATTTCCAAATGTAGCTTCAAGGGCCTCGTGTACATGCCACAATATAAAATTGACACTACCTTGTTGAAATCACTAATGTTTTGTTATGACACTAGTGAAATGAGGTTCAAAGTCAACATCGACTCCATATTAATCTCTTTTGGTAACTCAATTGTTGACATCAATAATTTTACAAGGTTTTTATTTCACAATGTTAACCCTATAACCCTAAAAACAATGTTGACTAATGAAAACAAGAAATATTTAGAGTCTACTTTCAATCTGCAGATCAATCGAACCAATATGTATATCCATTTTTCATATTTGAAATTCAGGTTTTTGTAATTTTTTGTTAGTTTCACTAATTCATTGAAATTCAACTTTTTTATAATTTTTCATTGGTTTCACTCATTCATATTTTTTGCTTTCATAGTAGATAGTCAAAAAAAGGGCCTCCATGTTGATAACATATTTGACCCATTTTTGAAAGCAAAGGTTCAATTTTTCCTTGCAAGAATAGTGTTATAGGGAAGACCAGTAGATATTCCTTTTTGGGTTGTTGTTTACATTCCTCGTACTCTTTTGGGTTTGAGATATGACTGATGTATATTTATTTCCTCTAAGATTAGATTAGAATTTTTATGCTTGTACCAATCTGAGTTCTACAATTTCTTGTTGCAATTTTATTATGTCCTTATACTATGAGACATTGTATGACCTTTATAAAACATCGATTCCAACTGTGTTTCATACAAAAATAAGTACAAATTCTTTGTCTATTGATGAGCAGGAGGTTAATTCGGCATTCAAATAAATCTCCTAAATGGTTTAGTTTATAAATTATTATAAATTTGAAGCTTAATATTTATTTACCTATTACAGGTAAGATCTCATGCATTTATGACACAAAAATAACTTGTTTCAAAAGTGCATCATGATCCTAAAGAATCTAGAGATTTTGAGTCTGCAAAATCATCATTCCATTCCTTTTGTATTTTCAAACATCCAAGAGTTTCTTCTAGATCATCTCCACATGTAGGTTTTCATATTTAAAATTTTTAATAATAAATGCATCATGAAATTTTAACTTTCAAGTTTCCATTATCTTATTTATTCATTTGATGTTTTTGGTTGACTCATAATTAGCGGAGGTTGACCTTGAACAACCTCAAAAAATCCCAACATTCCATGTGTCAGTGTCTTCTCGACCATCTGTTCAAAGTTTTTTACATTCCATGTTTTATTTTTTTAGTTTAAGTTTCTTAGATTATAGATTTTATTGACTAGATGATTGCTTATTGAATCTCAAACCACCCCCATCACTCTAAATATGACACGTAGATTGAAGGACATATTCTCTCCAACTATAAGTACTAAATGTTTAATTTTAATTTAGAATAAAGTTTTGTTTTATAAATTTACTATTTTTCTCATATAATTTATTTTTGTAGGGCACCCTCAATCTCTAAGGAAACTACGCCACCACTACCGCCACTGAAACCAGTTCACACAAGGGGAAAAATATTTCATTTCCAACACCTAGTAGAGGAAAATTATAATTGTAAGGTTTTGACTTAGCTAATTTCTCTATTATAGGTCTCTCTAATGTGCAAGGATTAACATGTTTGCAGCAAATTGATATTGATGAGGAATATCTTGAGATTGAAAGTGGAGAACTTGGTAGTATTAATTTCAATCCCCATGATTATATTCATGTTCTAGATGTAACTGATCTGAAGGAACCTTGTACCTCTTCACCCCCCACCCCACAAACTAATGTTGACTTGTCAAAGGATGGCATGATCAATTTTCCATTGAATAATTTATTATCATAAAGTATAATTTAAAATATTGAGGGAGTTGTAAATGAGCTGAAAAAATTATTAGTTTGGGAGTTTCGGGCAAAAGCATTAATAAAATAAATAAATGTTCGTTATCACAACCACTCCCAAAGAGAATTTATTTTTATTAGTTTAACATGAACCCACAAATGTTGATGTTTTGTTCAGTCAAGTTAAATATGGGTTCATCTCAATTTCTAATAATTACAATGATAATGTTTTGAGTATTATGTTAAATAGGTTGGATAATTTAAATGCCGAAGCCCAAGCATACTTTAATAAATAGGCAAAAGATGTATTATTGTAAATCTAGAAAGAAAAAGCTTTGGTAATTTATCATCATTTATATCAAATATGTCATAGTTATTTTTGTTCATATCTAATTGTATTTCATTTTTAATTGCTAGTAAAACATGAGAATCTAAAAAAAGAAGTCGAGGGCCTCAATGTGCATTTGAAAAATGCACAAAAAAGTTTATATTTTGTCATTCAATTAAAATAAAAGCTTATTTTATCAAATAAACATAAAAACACACTCAAGAAAAATAATTATGGAGTAAGGATGGGACCTTGATGTTTTATTGAAATAAAAAATAGATGTTGATCCAAGTCTTCTTTCAGTACGAGATGCTACAAAAGAAGAAAAAGAAAATCTTGCTCATATTAATTTTGTTGTAGAGGATCTTGAAAGGGTAGGCATATTAAAGGATGACATAGATAAATGACATGTAGGTATTTCTAAAGATGGTGGTAACAAAGTGGATGATGGTAGTGACAAAGTGGCTAAGGTGTCTTTATTAAAATGATATTTTATGATTTTGCAAACTCATTATTTTATTTCAAAAGATAATATCATTTTTTTTTAAATAATTTGAAATGACAATGTTAAGTTTGAATTTACAAATAATAGTTTATTAATTTTTAATTACTCTTGTTTTAATAATTTATGGTTCATTTATCATCTCACATGCATATTCTGAGTTGATGTAGTTCAAACAACATTGTGATGTGGACTACAATTATTTTTTTCTATGGATTTAGATTGAGCATGAATTTAAATTTGAATTTTATGATGTTGCAAACTCATTATTATATTTCAAAAGATAATGTTATGGTTTTTAAAAAACAATTTGAAATGACAATGTTAAGTTTGAATTTGTAAAGATCAATTCATTAAGTTTCAATTACTCTTGTTTCACTGAGTTGTGATTCATTTATTATCTTACATGCATACTCTGAGTTGATGTAGTTCAAACAACATGGTAATATGTATTGCGATTATTTTTTAATATAGATTTGGACTGAGCATGAATTTGAATTTGATATGATTTCATTTTGTTCAACTATTATCATTATTATAGATAATAGAAAAACTATAGTTATTATGGACGTGGAGTCCAGGCAATAATAATGGTTTATTTTTTGTCAATGGAAACTTCATTGGTCTATTTGAAAACAACTAAGTAAAATATTTATTTTTTTAAATGAGAATTTAATCCAATTCAATGGTGAAATTATTTCCTTGGTTGTTGTTCTACACTTGAATCTTCACAAGTTTAAATTATATTTTCTTTTCAATTTGGTCATGTTGTTCAATAGGGTTGTCATCTTCTATTGTCTTAGTATCTGACTTCAATATTCATATTTTTAAGCTAAAATTTAAGGTTAAAACTATTAATAGGTTCTACAATATCAAATTTATGTTTTTTCAAAAGTAATAAAAATATGTATTTAAAAATACAATCTTCGAAAAATATAAAAATATTATGACTCATTTGAAATTTTGAAGAATTAATTAAATATAAGATAAACTTGCATGATGAATGGAATAAATATTTCAAATGATAATGCTATCAAAAAATTTAATGAATTAAATATTTTAAACACTTTACAATATAAAAAATGATATGAAATTGGATTTCAAAATATGATAATTGTAATAAATATACAACTAAAACTCAAGTAGTTGAAACAATCCTACACAAACCTACTCATTACATTTGCATTTGTCATGTCAATGGCATATTCAATGTCAATATTTAAATCCTCTCTATTATTCACTGTATTACTCATGATTCTTCTTTCAATTAGGAAACTCCATGTTGTCAAATATCTTTCCTAAAGAAACATGTCCACGACATAACATGAACCATACAATCTCAAACAAGTTTCTAAATTTTTATCCAACCTATTTCAAAGTTTTCACTTAATGAAAGATAATGCACTAAATACTCTTTCATATTCCATTAATCCCAAAATCTTTATTTGACAAAGTTCATATAATCAGAAATATTCACCAATACTTTTTTGAAGGATGCTACAAGGATAAAGTTTTTTTCATAACCATGTAATTGTCCCATTTTTTATTGGTTTGCTTAGACAATGATATTGTTTAAACATTGTAATTATTAAATGTGTTTATTGAGATGTCAATAAATCCTTTCCCAAAATATCTTTAATTTCAAATTCATTGACTTCTAAATATTTACTGAAATACTTTAATAAGAGAACTCATGTATTTGTGAAATAAATTGCTAATCATCTTTTGACCATTATCATTGTTCTAAAATATGGGATTCACAACTACCATGGCCTCCAATAAATCATCCCTTTGAAAATGATCTCTGATCTTAGAAAATAAGTTTTGTGAAATTATACTCAATTTCATCCATGTTTCAGATATAACAGTGTCATATAAAATATGTGTTACATGCAGTTCTTCAGTTTTAGCTCCCACAAGATCAAGTCTTTTGTAAAAAGTGTGCATTGGTATCTCCTTGCCATTAATGATGATACAAAGATGATCATTGATATTTAATTTTAAATATATTTTAGAATTCTTAAAATTTATCAAATTTTTCCAACTGCTAAAAATAGGTCCCTGAAATGTTTCATTCAAAATGTATAATATATCTATAAATTGACATACTCATTTTCTCAACCATATGAAGTAAATAATATAAATGGATCTCTCATGAGCATATTTCAATAAACAATTAATTTCCTTCAACATTGGGAGAATTCTACATAGTGTCAACATTTTTTTCAAATCTATTAAACAGTACAACAAATCTTTTGCCTTATCAACTTCCCTACAATATTTATACATAAAACCTAATAATGATAGATATTCTTCAAAAAACTTGCATCCAGGTTCATACATAGAAATACATCTTATATCAACATCTTTCAACAATTTTTTACCATCAGTCACTCCCATTTCAAATTTTTGGAACTCCAAAAGTCTTTTTGGACTGATTCACATATAAACATGTATGTAACAAATGAGCTATTCTACTTTTACAATATTAACAAATTTGCTAACTATTTTGTATGCAAGATTCATCTTATGAGACATGTAATGAATTGGAATCATATATGGAGAAATTATTATTTGTATATGAACACAAAGACCATTTCTATTCCCTTGCATTACTAATGCACCATCAGCCCCAACATAAACTAGCTTTGTAGCTATTACATAATCATCCATCCTAGCTGTATCTTTCAAATTAGATAAAACTAATTTGTGAAAGCTTTTATCATTATATTTTTATACCATTTTATGAAATTTTAATATATGAGGTTCACTTGAGTAGTTCTCAAAATTATAAGCATGCATGCAAACCCATGATGTGTTGTCAATTGTTGTGACCTCATCAATGGACAATGAGATGAATAGTGAATTTTGAACTTTTTATTTCAAATCCTTCTTCTTAACCATTACTAGACATTTTTCAATTTCTCAAGCATTATTATATGATCGATGTGATTATGGAATATCAAAAAATCTATTATGTTGAAATAAAATCTTATAATCTAAAAAATCATAAATAGGTCTGCCTTTTTTTAAAATGTGGTATATAGTAGAGAACTGTATATACTTGGCCTTTAGATGGGACTGTATGACTTTTCCAAATTTGAGCTTTGATTGTCCCCCCTTTATCAACAAGATGTTTTTGACATCTCTTATCATTCTCATACTCATGTGCATATCTTACATGCATGCATTCTTCTGCATTTTTACACATGTGTGTTCTTATTATCTATCCATTTGTGTGTTTTACTGTCACATATACTTTTCTACAATGTTTCTAAATCATGTCCAAATTAAGTTGAATTCTTTGTTCCTTTACTACTTTCTAATTACATATTGTACATCTACATTCTGTTGGAGTATCATTACTATTTTCAGGGCATACAGGTACAATGAAGGGAAATTTTGTTGCCTAGTCAACTTTAAAGGACCTTATAATTATCCATCTACTTCTTTTATTTTGCAAATATTTTTTAGTGGAATTTTTAGCTGAATTTGGTGTTAAAAGAGAACCATAAATCTCTTCTGGGAGTTGAGTTTCATGATCATTGTCATCAAAAACCAAAGGAGTGTCTTCCAGTGGTGGTATGTCATCATCAATACAAACTTTAGTGGGTGACGTGTTATTATGATTAATTCTTTCTTGTGAGATACTATCATAATCAGTGAGGACTTTTACATGTAAAAGTATTTTGATATTATTCAATAATTAAAATCAAATTCAATACAAATTTAAAAAGTAATAAGTACCTGTATTTTGAGTGCATTATGATTGTGTGGGATTTTTCATTAGCTCTTTAAAATAATATAATATACTTGATTTCTCTGATAATTGGCCTATCTTTTTACCATTTCCACTAGATATCATGATGATCAAGGATGTTATAGTTCAGTTTCAGCTAGATACTCGAATGCCACTATCCATACCATTCAATTGCAACTAAGATGTTGTCATCTCTTTGTAGTTGGTTAGTTACAACATAAATGTTATTTGGTTTAGTCAATCGGTTATAGTGTAGATTTTGTCATTCAGTTCAACCAGTTAGTTGTAGCATAGATGCTACCATTCAATTTAATCAGTTGATCGTAGCTTAAATTTTACCATTCAACTATAGTCTTTAGTTATGGTGTAGATATTACCATTTAGTTTCAACTTATTTCTTATTAGTTACTTGTTTGATATTGTGGGGAAGTTGTTGAAAGTATATTTTGATGGTTACCAATGGCATCGTATGTACTATATATGTGGCAAATTGAATGGCTAACTAATAAATTATTGTAAATGGTTGGCAAGTTGACCCATAAAATAATTTACATTCCATAATTTTAGGTGATTCAAAAGTATGTAGTGACCCTAAAGATTTTCCAAAAACAAATTTCAAAAATTGGAATATTCATGAATTAATAAATATTTGTCACTAAAATTTAACCTATACTCAAGAGATCAATAGTCTATAAGACATTTTATATAAAGCATTACAAGAAAAAAATTTCCCTAGTGATACATAGCCTACATCATTTATCTCTATTATGAATAAATTTAAGGATCACAATAAAGTCATCACCTCAAACAAAGAAGACTTACCTATGCAAAATATAATAGAGCAAAATCTACCATTATTTATTCAAGTTCAAAAGCAAAATAACATGGTCAAACATGTGTTGATAGATAATGGTTCTTGACTAAATATATATAATATTAACTTCTTATAGTTATTAGGGATCAACCTTGCTACTATTAGAAGATTAGATCAAAGCATAAAAGGATTCAATAGCACTATGTGTCAAATAATTGGAATCATATCATTGAATGTGAGACTAGGTCCCAAGATGGTACTTACTACTTTACATATTATGCATAATAAGTTACTTTAGAACTTGATTTTGGGATGATCATGGATACATGTTATGGAAGCATTACCATCTAGATTACACAGAAGTATCAAATACATGCATAGAGGCTATTATTCATAATTAGTAGATGATGACCCTTTCAGATATTGGAATATGATTGAATCTACTAATGAGGACCAAACACAAACACAATTGGAAGATCATACTATTTTTTCTACATTGTAACCCATTCTAGTAGCTCATATACATACATAGGAGGTGAGAAAATGAAGTACAAAATAAGACAAGGAACTAATCATAACATACAAAGCAGTTGTACAGTATGAGCCAAAAGTTAATATGGAATAGCCAAAACCTATTATTGATCTTCCTTTATTAGTGAATTTGAAATATCAAGAAGGTATAGTCATATATTATAATGATAGTGATGATGAAGATATCAAAATGGCAAAAATGATAGATAATCAACTATGCAAGTTAATCTTCAATCCTTTAGTGGAATACTTATCTTACACTCTATTCACACATGTTGGCACTGTATAATATTGAGATGATTCATATACTACAAAAATTAACAAATCATAAATTTTTATTTTAGAAAAATCTTTCAAAGATAAATATGTAGACAATAGAAAACTGCACACCATGGTTTCGCATGTCACAACCCAACCTCCTTGAACCACCTCCTAGCCATTTACTCCACCAAACCTCCAATTAGCTAAACCCACCCTTTTGACAAATTTAACCTTTGACCTTCGACCACTGATGGTCAGCTTGACCACTAATAGTCAGGTGTCCATCACCTAAGCAATTAACTCTAGCATCAACTGCAACTTATTTTTTTATAATTAGCTTGTGCAATTCAATTCATGTTTAAGTTAAATTTAGATATGAGTTGAACCCCTTGATCCAACCTACACTTCCACCTCTCCTTCTTTCTTATAAAAAGAGAGATTTCGAAGGTGAAAAGGAGGGACAACCATTTATCTATAATTATCAAGAGCCATCTACATCTACCATCTTCATGTGTCAGAGTTTCTTTTGTAGGTCAATCAATCAATATTAACCATCATCAGCATCATCAATCATCACCATCAATCTCCATCAACAAAATTCTTCTTCATCAAGCTATCAGCTAAGTATTTTGTCATTATTCTAAGTTATTTAGTTTTTTATAGTTTGCACCCAATCTCCAACCTCTTGACCATATAAGCACTCAACCTCTAAATTAGATCCTTCTGAGACTCACCCTCTATCTCACAACCAGCAGCCAATAAAAACCAACCTTGAACCAAATCAGTCAACCCCCCACAATTGAGCTACTTGACCTAGACGAGACTGATAATAACCATTGATGGTCCTTGTGACCACCAATGGTCTGTCTAACCTTCAATGATCTACTTAATCATTGATAGTCACCCTAATCATTGATGATCACTATTAGACCAAAAACCAACAAGCATCTAACCACCTAATAACCTCAACTAAACTCTATTTTCTTGACCTTTGTCATAATACAGACCAAAAACAACAACCTAACCCTAATCAAAACTAACCTTGTGATAGTTTAGCATTTACCTTAATGTTATTTTGTTAAACATATTTCTTTTGGAAAAGTATTTATTTTATTTGATTAAGTACTTTCATATCTGTTATGCAACCTTAATTTCTAAAAATTAACTTATCTTAAAAGGTGGATTGATAGCCTCTAAGGGAGTCATGTACTTCTTAGATCTAGCTCGCTAGGCAATCCACCTTACTACCTAACTAACAAACCATTTTCTAGTCTCTTTCTTATGTAGGTCATCCTCTCAAGCCAAAGAGGAGCTGTCACAACCATCTAGATCATAGAGTGCCAACCAAATCCAAGTTCTACCAACCTTACCCTTCTTTCAAGTTTTACTCTTTCTTCTTGACAAATAATCAAAATTCATTGAAACATTCTAGCATGCCTGGTAGGACCCTTGAGTCTCTATTAGGTTTTCTTTTGTTTGCATCTATATGTTCTTCTCCCTATTCTATGCTCATAATCAAATTTGATATCTTTTATGGACTTAAAATCAATTGCATACATTATTTACCTGTAAGTTTAGTTCACTTAGCTTAATTAAAAGCAAATTAATTTTATCGTAGCTTCACCTTGTTGCACAGACTAAACCAAACCACCTTCACAATCAAATATCATAACAAATTGACATAAGGACCAACTAAGATTTCATCACCTAGCAGTCACCTTGCCCTTTCCCAGCTCTCCCACTTGGACTTCACTACCAAAGAGAAAACCAACTCAACTCTCTGGTTGAGTATAAACTCTAGAAATTAATATATATTGGCTAAGCACCTGAAACCCTTATCACTATGGTGTGTGAAGTGAGGGGGTAGGCCCCAATATTAAACCACATATTAATTCTAGTACATATCCCTTTCAAGAGCCTAAACAACCTAAAACCAACAATAGATTTCCTTTCTAAGACTTGATATTTAAGCCAATTTGAGTCACATACTCTTAACACTTAAGGCATAAGCCAAAATCAAGACTAAAAATAACCACATGATTTAATGTGTTGTAGTGTGTGTTGAATTTCTTTGATCATTTTCTTGTCTATTGTTTACTTGAGTTATGAGGAATCTAACCCCCTCTGGAAATCTTCCACCACCTTGCCTTCATCCACCTCATCTCCATTGCCTTGATCAATGGGGAACCCATCTATATTTTCTCTAGGGGATCCTAACTTTTTTAAACTCCTAGAAGACAACCCTCTTGCCCTGGAATGTTACCTTGCATCATGATTCACTTGTGCTCGCAACCTTACCCTCAATCAACCCAACCTTACCTACCACCAACCCAACCTTGCCTACCTTCAACCCAACCTCAATTATGAGCAACCTAACCTCACCCACAAGCAACCCAGCCTTACCTACCATCAACCCAATCTCACCTATAACTAACCTAAACTCACCTATAACCACCTAACATTTCCTGTAATCAATTCAACCTCAACTACAAAAAATTGACAACCTTTCAGCAACCACTTGATCATCACTTCAACCAACCAATAACCTTTCAACCCTTATTTGACCCTTGTCACAAACCCACCTCAACTATCGCAACCTCACCAATCTTTGGGTTACCTATCCCAACCATCATATCAATTACCTCAACCATATCAAACTTTTGATTACCTACCTTAACCACCATATTAATCACTTATACCACCTTTGTGGCAACCTAATTTATCTCAAAATCAAGACTTGGTCTATCCCTGTAGCCATACCACCCATAACTATCAACCCAACAACTATCAAACCAACCACTATCAACCTCATCAAATCAAACCAGCAATCATTCAACCAATAAATATCAAACAAACTCTTCTAACCAATCAATATTAGCACTCCTACCAATGTTATCAAACCTATCAAGCCAACCTACCTTACCCACCTTTTCAACCTTATCGACCTTATCAACCGCATCAAATCCAAACAATAACTATTAATCTACCATATTGAACCAACCAAACTTTTTAAGCCACCCAACCATATTAAATCTACCCACCATATCGACCATGTCAAATCTATCAAATACCTCAACCTTACCTAACCTCTCAAACAAACCTACCTTATCTACCTTATCAAACCAACCAAACTTTTTGAACCCACCAATCTTATTAAACCAACCAACCTCACCAAATCAAACCAATAACTATCAACTAAATTTTTCCAACCCACCAACCTTATCAAGCATACCCAACCCATCAAATCACTCAAACTTATCACATCAATCCAACTTATTTGACCAACTAACTCTACCAAACTAACCAATTAGTTGGCAACCTTAAGATCCATTTGTGCACCCTCTTCCTAGGTAGTAACCCCACTAGGGGAATCATATGCCTCAATCCTTGATAAACTTTTAAGGGATTCTATCATTAGACTCCCTCAAATCAAATAAATCAATGTTTCTCTTCCAAAACTCATTTAATTTATAGAGAATGAGTTTTTTACATATCATCGCACAAATGAACATGTGGTAGACAGATGTGGGTCTTTTAATATGATCATCTAAAACCTTATCAATAAAAAGTAGGTTCCCAAGGATATTCTTCATGTTCCACCTAACATAGCCTTGAATTTCTTCAATCAATCAATCATTGAACCTCTTTATGCACCCATTATTGTGCAAACCCATAATGAAAGCCCTCAACACAATGAGGCCCCTTCCTTAGATTTAGTCCTTATTGCATCTATAACTAAGGAAACCATAATCAAAACCCAAACCAAGCAACTTGTTAACCAAGTGCACCCTTTTCAACATCCTTTTGAAATCATCACTAAAGAAGAATCAACCTTAACCCAACCACTTGTTGACCAAGAAGAACCTTCTCAACTTTCCTTTAAAACCATCATTAAGCAAACCAACCAACATCTTCCACTTCCCCTTTTAATGGATCCAACCCAAACTCAAAACACCTCACCAATAACTAATTCTAACCCATCCTCAACCAAAATCAAACCCATTCAATTCCTTTATAATTTGCTCATTTTCATCTACCTAATGACATTGTATTTGGTTTGATTCCCTTTTTAATAGGGTCAAATCTTTGTCACCTTACCTTAACAAAAAAATAAGGAAACACAACCAATAAACCAAATCAACCACCCATATTAACTCCCCCAACCAATCAAACTAACATCTAAACTAAATCAGACAACCATGATCCAACCAACTTTTAATCTAACCATAAGCAACTTATCTATCAACACAAACCAACATCAACCCTTCATTTGAGATTTCTTAAATCTTGGCTACCCTTTTATCTAAGCTACCCCCACCTCACCTAAACTCCCTCATTGGGAAAATTTGACATTGTTGTCCACCCTAACTCTATTTTAGGATGATGTTCCCAACATCATTTCTAGACCTCAAACCTACCCAAATCTAACCCAATAATGTTTTATTTGCCAAAGAACCATCAGGGAAATCCCCCCTGAACCACCACCTATAGCTTCAACTCCAAACTAATAACTAACAACCCCTGGGAGGAAAATTAAGTCATCTTCATCCTTTCTAAACCCTCTTTACTAACACAATCTTTACTTGGGAATCTTTTTCCACCTCAAAATTCATGAAAAGAGCATCTATGGGTATTCTTCCTCCAAAAGCTTTGACCAAGTAATAACCCCAACATTAACTAGTCACCAAACCAACCCTTGGCACCTACTATCAACCTAACCTTGCCTATAATGAAACCAGCCTCACCTATAACCAATCAAATCTTAACTACCACCAAACCAACCTTAAACTTAAACAAACCTTGACCTTGACCAACCTTTTATTAATAACCTAAACCAACACCTAAATCTACCTGACTAAACCAAAAACTAACAACCATTACGATCCAACCAAGGTTTAACTATCATCATCTAACCAACCTTACCTATTTTTTTATTACTTTGTCCAACCTAGAGTCTTTTCTATGTCTAATCAAGTGTCAAAAAGTAGCTGGAGGATCTCTTCTCCCCTGATTAGCTCAAACTATTTACATGTAAGTATGGATCTATGGCATATCAGAACCTACACCCCTCAATGCTTTGCATTTCTTTAGTTAAACCAAGATCTTTGTCATCTTGTGTCTAACTTAATCTCATCCCTTATTTTCATCCACCTTCATTTCCTTTAAAAGACAACCAATTAAAATACGATCGTGTGATTATCCATCACAACCTTAGCCAGATCCTAAACATGGGTACCATAGCTCTACCTATGGCATGATTCTCATGGACACTTTTTTCCCTTTATAGGATGAATCCCCATGGTCTTTATCATTTGAACCTCTTTCACCCATCATTCACCTTCTTGTGTTATGGTTTTTCCTCTGTAAAGGAAAACCTTTAAGCCTATATAGACTAGTCCATGTCTAAACCAGCATAACATTCAATTTAAGATACTAAATCTCACTTGGGTCAAGAATATCTAGCATTATAGATTGCTCCCTTGAAGGATAGCTTCTGAAAACTATAAGAAAATTGATTAAAAAGGTAGACTTCTCCCTCAAAGGATAGCTATTAACATAAACAAATCCAAAGCTTAGACCACTCCATTAAAGGATGGCTAAATTAAATTTTGTCAAGCAATCACTTGGAAGCTTCCCACATCGATCAGATTCCTAAACTCATGAAATAAACAACATCAAAAAACCCAAAGTTAAAAATAAAGCAATCCCAAGAAAGCTTTAATCCACTTTCACACAACATTCATAGACTTCTTGCATTAATCAGTCCACACCAAACTTAGATCATAGACTTACCTATAATAGTTATTAGGTCACATACATAAGGGGTAAGCCATCCCCTTGATAAGGTTAGGCTACCATCCATTCACATACTTCATACATCTCTCCTTTTACACTCAAAAAATCAAGGGATTTTGAGCTTATTTGACACTACGTGATCAAGATAAAAAATTTTAACCGAATGAACTAACACCAATGCAACACATGAAAGGGGCTTGTTTTCTTAAGACTACCCATCTTGCCATTATGGTCTTTACCAACCAAAGCATTTCAACCTCATTCTACTTTCATCACCACTTGTGAAGGCATATGTCTTCCCCTCCTCTACCTTCTCCAACCAACCTACCACCCTACCAACCATGCACCCATTAGAGAGAACTTTCTACACCACGCAACCAAACTAATTAACCCCAATTTGGTCATCTTGACCCACCTTCACACTTTTTGCAACCCAAATTTGCCTTGGTCATTTTAATCCCATCATTTACCTTGCCATTTTTCATGAACGCATGCTACATTTATGCACCAACCATTTAGGTGATTCGAAGCATGACCTTTTGCAGTCTCGACACCTATAACCATTTTTTATCTTCTCAAGATCACATCCTATCTTAGATACCTATAAATACATTGACCTTACCTAAGAGACTTGATTTTATAAGAGTAACCCATATCAGCTATGCCTAATGCTATGTCTTGGTCACCTTGTCACTTGTCCTTCTAATACCAACCTTGTTTTACTACCTTACCCCAACAATTGGAGATTACCCTTTTCTACCAACCATCACCTACCACATTACCTCATCATGGGTCCTTCTAGCCTGATCCTTACATGTTTTGTGATGATTTTTGCCTGGTCTTTTTTACCATAATGACAATTGAACTCTTTTTGAACTTGTGCTACCTTACGCACACCCAACCAACTTGTGTCTTCTCTGGAGCACTTCCTACCTCAAATACCCATAACTTCACCTGACAAGTTTATGTTTTCATTGGGAACACTTCCTACCTTGGATACCTATGGAACCATGAACATTACCTAGGAGACTTGCATTTACGAGTATACCCAATTATCATGCCTAAATATGATCATGCGATCCACTTGTCACTTGTCCTTCTAGTACCAACCTTATTTTTACCAACCATGGCAACCTAGTCAATGCATGATCTTGGCTATCATACTTTTGTCACACTTTATGCACATGTTTGCACTTCAGTGCCCAACCTATCATTCACCTATTTTCTCACAAAATTACCCACTTATCAAACTTGTACCTAATTCTATTTCACCTCATCAATTCCTAGTTTGAGGGGGAACACCTCCTCCCATACTCAAGATAACCTGACCTTCAACCAAACCTTTGACCCACAATTTGTTTTTGTTTTGTAGTTTGATGATATAAATTACATATAAAAAATGGAAAATGTAGACACCAAAAAATGGCACACCATGGTTTCACATGTCATAACCTGACTTCCTTGAACCACCTCCTAGCCATTTACCCTGCCAAACCTCTAATTGGCTAAAATGACACTTTTAACCAATTTAACCTTTGACCTTCAACCACTGATGGTCAAGTATCCACCACCTAAATAATTAACTCTAACATCAATTACAACTTACTTTTTTATAATTAGCTTATGCGAATCAATGCATGTTCAAGTTAAATTTAGATGTGAGTGGAACCCCTCGATCCAATGTGCACTTCCACCTCTCCTTCTTTCCTATAAACAGAGAGCTTCAGAAGGTGAAAAGGAGGGACAAACATTTATTTGAAATTATTAGGAGCCATTTTCATCTACCATCTTTGTGTGTCAGAGTTTATTTTATAGGTCAATCAATTAGCATCAGCCGTCATCAACATAAGCAATCATCACCATGAATATCCATCAATGGAATTTTTCTTCATCAAGATATCAACTAAGTATTTCATCATTGTTCTAAGTTATTTAGTTTTTTAAAGAATGAACCCAGTCCCTAACCTCTTGACCATCTGAGCACTCAACCTCTAAGTTGAAGCCTTCTAAGACTCACCCTCTATCTCACAACCAATAGCCAACAAAAACCAACCTTGAGCCAAATCAATCAACCTCACCCAACTAAGCTATTTGACCCAGACTAGACCAATAATAACCATCAATGGTCCTTATGATCACTAATGGTCTGTCTAACTATCAATGATCATTTCAACTGTTGATGGTTAGCTCAATCACTGGCGATCACCCTGAACACTGATGGTCACTATCAAACCAAAAACTAGCAAGCACCTAACCACCCAATAACCTCAACTAAACTTTATTTTCTTGACCTCTATCATAATACAAACCAGAAACAACAACCTAACCCTAATCAAAATTGACCTTGTGATAATTTAGCATTTACCTTAATTTTATTTTGTTAAACATATTTATTTTAGAAAAGTATTTATTTCAGTTGATTTAGTACTTTCATATCTGTTATGCAACCTTCTTTTATAAACATTAACTTGTCTTAAAAGATGGATTGATAGCATCCAAGAGAGTCATGTACTTCTTGGATCTAGCTTGCTAGGCAATCCACATTCCCACCTAACTAACAAACCATTTTCTAGTCTCTTTCTTATGTAAGTCATCCTCTCAAGCCAAAGATGAGCTCTCACAACTGTCTGGATCACAGAGTGCTAACCAAATCTAGGTTCTACCAACTTACCCTTCTTTCAATTTTTACTCTTTCTTCTTGAGAAATAAGAAAAATTCATTAAAATAAAAGGAAAGGCAATAATGATATATCATAAATACATTCTAAATGAAAACAATAGTTAAAATACTATTTCACAACCATGAACAAACAACATCAAAATTAAACATGACTTGGACAAAGAAACAAGCATACATTTCAGTGAATAATGTGGAAATAGAAAAAAACAAATCTCTAACACTATTGCAAGTAAAAAAATTTCAAGATAAACTAATAACAATCATGCAAATATTACTTTATCATAATCTCATCACATTACCATCTACCTTGCATCAAGTCGTGGGACATTTTGCACATCAACAAAGAAAATAATATTGTGGTTATTAGAGAATCACGAGAGATAACATAAATCATTGTGAGATATTAGAAAAGTACATTCAAATATACAATAATGAAGGAATTATCAAGGTAATATAAGTTTAACATAAACCACTTGTATTAAGCTCCATAAAAACACCATCTATAACTATAACAAAAAAATGGACTCGACATGAAACTTTGACCATTACAACTTATATAGAAGATGATTATTGATAATAGATTCAAATTTAAGAGGACCAAATCTATAAAGTACGTACTATAAAATTCATCAACATTTTGGGCTCAACATTAAGGACCTATATAATCTACATCATAGTACATTCCTTAGACATATTATTGTACCTATTACTTATTGTTCAAAGGTCATTGATACATATATGGGTAAGACCTTCTGCCACCCAATTGACACTCACATTAGGATTAGAATGGATCTATCTTATGCAATTTATAATGAACTAAATAAATTAATATATCTCCTTCCCATATGAAGAATGATCAGGATTCAAGATAACAATAATTGTACTCACCAAAAGGAAAGTTATTCGAAGATAATGACAAGAACAAAGTAGGAACAATAATAGTTAGTAGAAGAAAAGGTAATGGGATTACATGATATTAAGGAAAAACTAGGGTATATTGACTTCAATCCTGATAAAGATGATTATTCTCTATTTTATGAGCACAATGATCAAATATATCTCAAAAATATAATAAATCAAGAAAATACAAAAAATAATCAAGTATTCAAAAATATAAAAATAAAAACAAGCCATGAGCATGACATGATTACTATATTACACTATTTTCATATTTACCACATGTTTGGTAGATGTCATATCCTTTATATGCATACATGCATTTCATGGTATATGAGTGTGATGTAGGACATATAGGTTACACATGGACATATAGATGTTAGCCTTTCCTCTACCTATTCATCATGTTGATACAAGAGGCATCTTATTCCACAAGTTTCACTATTATAGGTTATATCTTTTTATGACCATGTTGACCTACCTGGATCACTTGCACATATCTTGCTAGCTACTCATATCTTACAAAGTTATATATGGATATGTTTTTATAATACAATGTGACATTGATACCTATAAATGGTGTAGACTAGTCTTTAATTATTTCAAGTTCCATTGACATTGTGACACTTTTACATGATAGGCTACTTTTTGATTATCTATTATGTGTGTGCCTTTAGCCTTGATTGGAACATCATTATGTCCCTCATGTGTGGCCCTTGGCCTTATTTGATGTGACATCTTTGATGTCCTTTGTTTGTGCCATTTTTGTGTCCCCCTTGCATGTGTCCCTTGGCCTTATTTATCATGACATATTTATGTCCCTTTTATGCATCCTTTGGCCTTATGCATGACACTAACACTTGATCTTGTTGCACTTGTTGAGATTGTTGACATTGAGTGGTGTCATGATCTATATCATTCATTTTACCATGTAGTCTTATTTAGTGATCCTAATAATGCATGCCTCATTGATACATCTATCTATATATGACACTTATATGCCCAACATTACATATGTTACATATATGCCTTGATGGATATATGCATTACTATGATGACATACTCTCCACATGTTCACATGGTGTTATATTTATACATGACATGTTATCATTAACTCTTATTGTGAGATGAACAAGTTACAAGACACATCCTTCATCTCAAAATGGGTAATTATAGTGGGCTTGTCATATATATATAAGCCTCCATGAACACAAATAATATAATAATATAGATTTCAAAAATTTAAAATGGTTCAACTATCAAATGATTAAGTTACATGACAGATATCAACATATTAGTACAAATTATGGGGGCATAATCCAATATGCTTTATTGATACTTCAACACAAATTAGTACACACTTGGATGCATATGCATGAGCATATGGATATAGTTTATAGGAACAATAATTACATGTTTCAATAAACACATATATTTGAGATACAAGTTCACAAATTTAGCATATACATACATATAATTATATATCACTTGGCACAGACTCAGGGGGCATGATACTAGTTCATGCACATAACCAAAAACAAAATTTATATTTGAATGTAAAATGTTTGTCATTTCAATTCACACTTACTAGATTTTCAGTCATGATGGGTGCACAAACATTGTTCATTCTCTTTCAATCACACATTTATTCTACATTGAGTGAACGTGAGCAAAACTGTTCAATCAAACATGTGTTCATGATTAGGGTATGAACTTTTCATTCCATTTTTATCATGCATTTTGTTTTACATGGAGTGAACTTGAGCATGAATTAGTGAAACTATATATTTGAATCTATAAGCCACCTATAGTGGTTGATTTAGTTTCTTTGAGTGAACTCATCACGAGGTTCCCTCTTTACCTATGTAGTTATTTGGGTTAGTACATTAATTTTTATCCCCACATTCACGAGGGTTGAGCCATTTTGCATTCCCAACCCAAGAGTTTACATAGGTACATAAATTTGTGGCACAATCAGCCCAACTCTCCATGTGCTTCAATAAGGAAGCACAAGTTTTTCTAATGCTTCAATAAAGAATCATCATCTCCATCGATTTTAATGAGAAACATGGTTTTAACCAACACATAGGTGTACTCTTTCATTACTATTTAATTTTTTGAATATTTAATTTTATATGAAACTGGTCAATCCATGGACATTGATTGCACATTTTTCTATTAAGTGACCTACACAATTGAAACTTCATACCAAAGATAATGTGTGTTGTACACACTCAACTACATCTTATCCTTTTACTTTACCAATTCCATTTTCTATAATAAATGGGGAATTTTTAGGTACTAAAATTTGGTATTTGATACTTGATAATGATAAGTTTGATACACATTTACCATGCCTAACTTGAGTGCACAAACATAGTCTTAATCCACCATTCTCTCACTTACATGTTATATTATGAGTTGACCCTTATGTTCTACTATTACACATTTACAAGAACCTCATTGTATGTTTCTAAATATCTTACATAGACATATCTATACCATTTATTCAGTCCACCTTTACACATGTTAGTTTTGGTCAGTATCACCAGTTAAAATTGAATTGATTTGGTTGGAACCAACACTCTCCCAAAACTAGTTACTTTTTTAAATCGAATATTTCCTTAGGGTTAGCCCATTTTCCTAGTGTGTTAGTGGCAAGATAAATTATCTGATTCAACTCATATATAAATAAATTAATGTCTCATTCATAATGGACTTGGCACTTATTTGGTACACATTTATACACTAATGTGTGTTGTACACACTCAACTACATCTTGTCCTTTTACTCTACCAATTATATTTGATATAATGAATGGGGAATTTTTAGATACTAAAATTTGGTATTCAATACTTGATAATGACAAGTTTGATACACATTTACCATGCCTAACTTGAGTGCACAAACATAGTTTTAATCTACCATTCTCTCACTTATATGTTATATTATGAGTTGACCCTTTTGTTATACTATTACACATCTATAGGAATCTCATTTTATATTTCAAACTTGCTAAATATCTTGCATAAACATATATATACCATCTATTCATTCTACCTTTACACATGTTAGTTTTGGTTAGTATCACCAGTTGAAACTAAATTGATCTGGTTAGAACCAACACTTTCCCAAAAATAGTTACTTTTTAAAATCAAATATTTCCTTTGGGTTATCCCATTTGCCTAGTGTGTCGGTGGCATGATAAATTATCCAATTCAACTCATATATAAACAAATTAATGTCTCATTCAAAATAGACTTGGCACTTATCTGGTACACATTTATACAATATTCCACATTGAGAAAATATGTCATGTTTTTCCAAAATTATGAATATGTCACAAGAAGTAGTCACAATCCAAGTGTAAACCACACTAAATCTAAGTCAACGTAATAATTGTCAAATATAAAACCCCAAATATTAGTTGCACACATATAACAAGGGAGCACAATTTCACAATCACACTAGGTGGGAGAGCTATGTGTGGCTTGATTACCATCTTTGGAGTATCATATATATAGACATCAGTCAATCATCAAACATAAGTGCTTGGGGTCATCTCAACCCATTATACTTTCCTAAATTGTGTAAGTTTTTAGCCCAAATAAGAACACATAGGGTTTCAAGGTGAAGAAGGTTGTTTTTTGGAGTTACGCACATCATCAAGGTTCAAAATTGCACATACATAACATATATAGCAAGGGAAAGTTAATCATACAGTCATAGTCCCTCATTTCTACATAGGTTATCACCAACCAGCATAGGCTAGTATCAACTGATGATAGTGACCTAGATCATCAAAATAGACCATGCATAGATAAAAGTATAATTCTTGAACCAAAAGAATCACATGCCTATTTTTATTTTTTTTCCATGTCTAGAATATAGTGATAGTCAAATAGTCAACTAGAAAATATAAGTACTTATCCCTTTATTATTCTTACTATATTTAGCATATGCCATTTGTCTAATCATTGAAATTAGTTCCATTAATTTACATTTAGATTTATGCTTGAATGTTATATTTATCAATCAAAATTATTCTACTATTTCCTATCCTATTAGAGTTATAAAACCAAAACATGGTAAAACAAAAAGATAGGTTCATTGATTTCCATTAACAAAAGGGTGTTATAACACTACCTTCCACACCTCATCCAAAATGTCTGCATCTATGGTATTGTCTGGGTGCCAACCTCCATCCATCACCTCATCCTTCAAGATATAGCCAAGGGTTCATGCTATTAAAGAACACATTCAAATCAACAGGAGGTTCCACTTAGCCTAAGATTTTTTTTTACAACAACACAAAACGTAAGGAAGTAACAAGTCAATTAAAACCATAGTTAGAGGAATTTTAAAGTGGGAAATTAGGTCTTTATTCACCTAAAACCATATAAATAAATGTCCTCTAAGCAACATAAAAAGGATTAAATACTTTTTCCTATGCATTACAATCATTAACAAATCATGCTTAAAATTGGCAATGTCATATATAAGCTAGATCAACCTGAGTCTACACATATACACCTAGTATTTCATGTTTCCTACTTTAATAAGGCAATTGGATGGAGAGTATAAGCTCAGACTAAGTTACCAGATCTATATGAGTAAGTTAGAGTCATTCTATAACCTATGGATATCTTTCATACATGCACTAAGGCTACAAACAAAGGATATTAAGGAGTATTTGATCAAGTGGAAGCATCTACCCAATGAGAATGCAACATGGGAGAATGATGCATTCCTATATAACTATCCAATATTATTCAACATCTATGGAAAAGTTGGTTTGATAGGAAGAGGAATTTTATACCCTTAGCCTATTATTTGTCTAGGGATATGTGGCTTACATAAACTTTCACCTTATATTGTCACAATTATCTATGTTTTTATATTGTTAACAGGGTCAACCTATGGAGTAACCATAGCCTCAAAAGGATATACATAGGAGGTAGGGGTTATTACTTGAGGATAATATTACAATTTGTTTTCTTATTTTATGGTTGTGGGTTGCCCCCTCGAAGTGGTTTGGTCTCATTTATCAATTATTTTCCTTTGTTATCAATTATTCATGCGGGTGTGTTGTTATTATTGTCATATATTTTTGTTGACCTTCTTCTGATATTTACATTTACTTCTATTATTTTTTATTGAGGTTAAAGGGGGAATTTTTTTGAGCTAGGGTCCCCAAACCCTAGGAGTACAACAAAACAAATAAGAACCAAATCAATAGAAGCATCCCGAAAGGGAAACAAACCAACAACACAAAAACAACAAGAAAATAGTTGAAAAACTGCTTTCACATAGCAGGACAACTTAGATTAAAAAATGTTGGGATAAACACTTCTGATATACCAGAGCTATAAACTAGAGTAATGTGGGAGCACCTTCTCGAGTAATGTGGGAGCACCTTCTCAAAGTGGGACATGTGGGTGGGCTTGGGTCTGTAATGTTCATCGAATTATCCATATCTGAAACACCCCATTGTATTATACTTGGTCCACAAGAAGTGTGACCCCTACCTCAAGGTGGCCACATGGCCACTTATTGAAAGAGTCATCATGTACTAAATGGGAATGGAACTTGGGTTGATTAGTACAAATTACTTGTACCTCACCAATACACCAAGCCCTTGAGTCCTCATTTAATTCCATTATTGCAATCTATCTAAATTAATTTTATTACAAACTCAATTTGATATTCCCTAGTGTAGCTTTCTTATAGGATGTGTCCTTGTATACTTAGTGCTTTTATATATGTCCATATGTTTGTCTCTACCATTTGATACATGCTTGGTTACATAGTTACCTTGATTTTTTCATGTTTTACTTTTATTTAGTATGTTTGATGCACTTTCTCAATGATCGGTGTGGTTTTCAATGTGCTTGATTTTTTTGCTTTGTGTCCTCCTTGATTTATGTCCTTGCTTAATGTTTGATGTGTCTATAATATGTTTAGGTGCTTACCCTATGTGATTTTACTTCCTTATGTTTGTTGTTATTTCAATGTCTAACATATTTTATATGTGTTTGGTTACATATATAATGTATTTAATATTCTAGTTCTCGTTATCGAGTATTTATTATGATCCATAATGCCATGATCTATATCATACATAGTGCTTCTCTTATTTGAAAATGTTACCATTATTCCCACCATGCATCTATTTGGAGAAAAAATGATACTAATACATTTCATGGGAATAACACCACTAATTGATTTAAGTTAACATCATTAACGTAAGTTTTTTATAATTACAACAAATCTTAATGACTGCATAAATCTGACACTAAGTCCCAGTGCAAACTCATCACAAATATACACTTGATTTGCGTCAACAATTTTGTATGCAATATTTTAAGCAAGTAGTATACTTTTTTATCTCTTTATAACTCTTTTCATTACACTCTTGTAAGTTATTTTTAAAAAGAGGAGAAGAAGAGAAAGAAGTTAGAGAGAGAGGATAAGGAGCGAGTTGTCATTTTTGGTGAAGAAGCAAGTAAGTCTTTTTATTTTTTATTTTTTAGTTGTTAAATATTTTAAGATTTTAAATTAATTGGTTAATATTGTTTTTAAATTAGCATTCACTAATAAATTTTAACTTTTTAATGTATCTTAATATTATTTTATTTTTAACTTAAAATATAAAATTACAAAGGTAATTTATAATATTAATAGTTAATTTTTTTCCTTATTATTTTATAAGAAAAATATTGAAGACCAAAAATACAAGACACACACACATATATCATTAACTATTTTGTGTGTGTGTGTGTGTGTGTGTGTGTGTGTGTGTGTGTGTGTGTGTGTGTGTGTGTGTGAGAGAGAGAGAGAGAGAGAGTTTATTCCTCATCAGTACTAGGAATATGAAGACAATTATTATAAACATGATAATGAGGGCAAGGGAAAATGCATCAAATAATAGGTCCAAATCTTTTATAGTAGATAGAGTAGGATATCATCAATTTTGAAACAATTGCTTCAAGATAAATAGAAGATTAAAAGTTATGACAAGGAGTCAAAATATGATATATGAAACTTCTTAATTGACTATCAAGGATATATAACTCCAAAATCCCTAATTAGTGAAATTATGGGGTGTGGCTAATGGATAAGCCAACTACCAATCCATTATAAGGTGTTTACATTTTTGGGGTGAAGTTATATGATACACCTGTTGACTATCCCAGATGCAGCTCTTGGTCTCTTCACTTTTTTTGTATTCAATGTCAGGTCTACTAATCCATTTAAATTATGAATTATAATAATTCTTTTTTACATTCCAAATTACAACTTCAAATATTAGAATTCCTTGTTTATGTTAAAATTGAATATTTATGTACATGGTATGTGTTCAAATGTGAAGACTGTTAGATATAAAATTCATTATGAACCACAAAATACCCATAAGATGCATGGTTGTACATACATTCATGATCATCTATATGCATTAAAAGATATGTTTAGTTTCATTAATATTATAAATCGATACAAATGTTTAACCTCTCCCAAATGTTAATGCATGTTGTGTGTTAATGACAAAGAGGATGAAATGCCTCAAATATATTGTCATTTAGCCATGGTATGAGCAATTTTCAATTTAAGTTTTGGTGAATAACTTCTTATTAATTATTTATTCAAGGGGATAAATCCAAAAAAAAATGGGAAAAAGGCATATCTGGGATTGATTAGTAATTATGTGTTTTATACAAAATGGTTTTACTTTTCTATAGCATACGATTTAGATGTATTTTGTACATAGTTTTTTTGAATTGGTAAAGTGAGGTTTGGATGGTACCTCAACCATTTATTAATGTAAATAAATCTATTACATATGTAGCTTCTAAATATCTCAGCATTTGGGATAGTATACAACTATTCCCTATATTAGACAAAAAAAAATGTCTTTTACAACCATTACCATAAAAAAGAGATCAATTTAAAAGACACCTTAGTATTTTTTAGCCTCTATTATGGCATCTACAATAAGAGGAATAATATAATTTTCACTACTAACATTTTCAACCAATTCAGAACACAACCACTTACACAAAATCTGAATTTTTAGATTCTAATGAAAGATAACTACAATTATTATTTTAACAAGCCCCATAATAACCATAAATTTATTTTTTAGTTATTAAAATAACATTCATAGCTAAAGAAAAATAACAAAAATACCACTATTTCTTTTTTTTTAATATTTTAACCATAAAAAACAATAGAAAATCCACCTCTGCCATTTTTAGTTATCAATACAAAATCCTCAATAAATGAAAGAAACGCAATAGTCGCTACTATCTTCACCCTTTACTGACTTCCAAATATCATAAGACCACAAAAAATTCATCCCACAAAACATTAGAACCAAAAAATTGAAAAATAATTAGAACCCTATAAAAAGCCTCTTACAACATCCATCCAACCTCTTTGACATCCTTGAATCCTTCAATCTCCAAATTGTTCCCCATAATGAAAACTATCACTAAGCCTTCCCATTCACTCACTTCTAAACTAAATAAAGTAGTTAAAGGGCTCTATTCTAAATCTGCATTTTCCAAAATAGATGTCACCATGTTACATTCCATAAAACAATAGTTGTACCCTACTTAAGTGAATGATTTACTGAACACCCTTGTTCTACTCAAGATACTTTCCAATTTCCAATTTGTATTTTTTCCTTTATTCATTGCATTCATTATCACTAGTGAATCTCCTTCAACAATCACATTCTAAAATTATTTATCTAGAGCCTATTTGATGCCTTCAACTAGCACCATTGCCTTTGTTTCATTCTTTGTTGTCTTGTGAATAAAAAAAGGATCCACCCCATAAGAACATCCATTTATCATCACCAATCAAACACCCTAATTCAGCCATCCTAACATTGTTATGCGAGGCTCCATCAAAGTTAACTTAACAAATCTCTCTCTAGGGGATATCCATATTCCATTTTGTCTATTATTGGGCTTTGTTTTTCTACCATTTTCATTATTTAGCATTATTTTAGTCCATTTCCCCAGAATAAATCTTTCTCTAGCAATCATAATTTCCTTTCTAATTTTGAGTGATGTTGAAAAATTAGTTGATATTTCCATTTTCTCCTGTGACCAACATTTTTCCTAAACTAATTCCTTTTACTATTTTTTTTTCTATTCCTTCCTTCCCAAATATTCCATATGATATTAGTTGGAGTAATTTCCAAAGTAATTATCGCTTTTGTCATTGAAAATGAGCAAAAAAACATCCTTCATAGATCTCAAAGAAAAAACCACACCTAATCTAGTTTAGATGAGGTTTTTTCAATGTGATTTCTATATTTATTCTTCAAGAGTAATTGTTCAACTGTTTCACCATCTTCTTTACACAACACACATCTAGAAGGGCCAAGAATGCCCATTTTTTTAAACTGATCATGAGTTAAAATATTTCTAGGTATGTCAACCACGTAAATAAAATATCTTTAGGAGTACCAATTGCATTCCATATTGGTTTATTTGGCCAATCCTCTTCTCTTATATAATCTTTTACTGTAATGGCATACTTGTTTGAACCTTGTAGACTCTAAACTTATCACCTATCTATCTTAAGATATCCTCATAAGTTTTTAAATAAATTTATATTTGATTTAAGAGCTCAACCAAGGATTCTTAATAATCCTTAGGAAATTAGACTATGTAAATGTTATCCATTAGCATTACCTCATCCATTGCACTAAGGTTTCAATCCTATAATTCCACACTTTTGATCCAGAGTACTATTTGAGTCATTATTTCATTGATAAAAGGTCGATTATGAAGACCATGGCCAGTGGAGCCCACTTTTATAATGAAGGGGGACTTTGCCACCATGTATGATAATGGTGTTTTATTAATTCCATAATTTCACTATTTTTACCATATAATTATTTTCATGCTTCTAGTTGTGATGTGGCAAGAAGAGGAGCAATTGGAAAGGCCCATGTGGTGGGTCCTCAGGCCATCACATGGCCTACCACAAACTCCTTACTATTTCTCCAAGCCACGTTGCAACCCAACTCCCCTGAAACTCCAAATCATCATGCAACCCAACTCACCTATCACCCCAATTCATCATGTAACCCAACTCACTTAGCACCCCAACTCTCCTGGCACACCAACTCTCCTGGTACCCAACTCAACCCAACTCACTGTGCGCTCAACTCAAATTGATAGAATTATGAGTTCAACACCAAGATATTATATATCCGAGTTGGTGATACTCATGCAAAAGTTTGTTTAATACATGGTCGAAGCCACGAGGCCTTTATAGAAGCAAAAGCTTATTTAAAGGCTTCTTAATATATTTATCTCATAAATATGGGAAATAATTTGTATTTATTAAATGGTTTTTTGAGATTAGAATTGAGGAGCCAAAACCACTTACTCGAATATGGCAATTTATTTTGGAGACATCAGTCGAAAGGATTAAGCCATGATGGAAGAAGGGAGAAGGTGGTGGTGAGCTCGTGTGGCTACAATGGCCCATTTGGTACCATGGGTATCGAGAGGCTAAAGAGCATCCAGATGATCGATAGTGTACCTAAGATAAAGTGTCTTGATATGAATATAGGGTAGATGGATTACGAGTCTTCCTTGGGAGGTTGCTCCTAGTATCATAGTTAGCGACATGGAGGTTGTTGAAATCGATGGTGCTCCTCGAATTGGATCCAACTTCAGAGCAATGATGATTTCTGGGAGCATGTCATTATGTTCATGTCAACCATCATGAGTAAAGTTTTGGTCGAGCTCAATGTCAAGCCTTTAAATATTATGGTTGTCTAAGACTTGATCTATTTATTATAACCCTTCATTGAATTTCATGGGTATATATAATCCCATCATGGCATTAGGGGTGTAAAGGCTTCCAACATTTAGGTGAAGGTCATCATCTAACTATCCAATTAAAGGATATTTGATATATAAGAAGCAAAAGGTAAATGTGATATCATTTTATAAACAAGACTGTTAAAGCCATGTATATGGATCACATATTTCTAGGAGGAGAAATTCATTTACCTTATGCACAATGAGACTGAAGTTCATTTTGAAGATTCTTCCATTTTTGGCTTTGTTGATTAGATATGGAACATAGTGTGAGCATATATTTTCTTATTATGAAGATATAATGGAGAGACATGTATATATACAGGAATTTTAAAGGCTAAGCAGTATATTAAATTCAAGATAAAAGAGTTTGATAAAAAGGAGAACCAAGATTTATTTTATAAGCTGATGGTATCAATTTGACTTGATCATGTATTACAGAGATGTAGTATACTAAATTATTGTGTTTCTATTTCGTATTAAGGAAGAATATGATAGTCTCAAATAGGGTGAAGTGGTTTTCATTTTCATAGATAAAATCCTTCAACACTTAGACTCGAGTCGTATTAGTGTGCATACATATGCTATTTTACACAATCTTGAATGGGATCTATTTATCTTCTATTTTAAATTGTAGGAAGATAGTTAATGATATGTGGATATATATATATATATATATATATATATATATATATATATATATATATATATATATATATATATATATATAGCCCACTATCTAAGGGAAAATGTAATCTTTTCATTATGGGTTATTTAAAAACATTAGAGACCCATGATAGATAAGGAAAGTATGTATTGGCTCTATATTGATAGAGAGACCTGTAACTATTTTGTTATATTTCCTCTATTTATTTTAAGGCATGTGGTCTTGGAGGGATGTATATAGTTTTAGGGTTATTAGGGGATTTTTAGATCTGTGGGAAGGTATAACACTCCTACTCATCATTATGCCCTTAAGAGTTATATAGATACTCTTTATGGAGAAAGTTGTTTGAATACATAAAGAGGAAATATAAATGTCGTTGATGAAGAAGGATGTTCATTGATTGGTTGAGAGTTCCATTGTCAGGGTTTAGTGTTGATACAAGGTTCTAAAATCCATTCTGATGTAAGTTTTAAATGGATATTTACACCTTTTAAATAGATCAGATTGCAGTTAAATAATCCTAGAGATGTAGCCCAAATTATGCGTAAACTTTGTAATCACTTTTGGTGTCATTTTCCATTTCGGTTTATTCTATGTTTTATTTTAATTAATTTGTAAATGGATTGATAAAATCTTAGAAATAAATTCAGGAAGTTGTGAATGATACAAAATCAAAAAGTTTTAAAACACAAAAATGAATTTATATAGTTTGTCAATTCACTTCTATTCATTTCTAGAACATTTTGCTACCAATTCTTTTTACTTTAGGAATTATGAATTTAGTATTTGATTTTTAAACTATTTGATTTATTAGAGAAATAATCCTGGTTTACAGATCAACTATTAATCCCCATGCTTACCCCTAAACTAATTTAACCTCCACCAAATCCCCCCATCTTATAAATCTTGAAATCTTTGTTATGAATCAGCCTAAGAATTAGCCTTCTAACCATTCTAAATCTCCCTTGTCATATTATTAAAAATCCCTTTTCTAGAAAACACAATAAAAATCCATATACAAGATCCTTAAGGTAATTAATTTACAAGAATTATTCTCTCTGGGTCACTCAAATCCAAATGCTATCCTATCAACATTTGACTCCAAGGGTGCTAACTTTCTTCATATAATTTCCAGGCCACTTTTTCATCTAAGGCTTCATCATGTAGATGTGGATCTTTTTTTCCAACCCCACTCGCATGCTTTGATTGTGTCAGGTGGATTTTCCTTTCCTATTCGTGACCACAAAAATGATATGATGATCTTATTTATTCTTTCCATAATTCCCTTTAAAACATGTAAAATTGAAAAAATATATATAGGAATACCTTGTAAAACAACATTAATCAAAATGAGCCTTCCTACTAAGCTCAACCATTTTGCTTTCCATTCTACATATTATTTTTTGCATATTATCCACTACTTCTTTTCAAATTTCAGCTTTGTAAGTCTCTATAAAAAAGGAACCCCTAGATATTTACTTAGCAAAAAACCCATTGGAATGCCCAAAGTTTCCAAAAAAATTGTATGTCTTCTTTGAGTAACATTTATACAATAAAACTTTTACTTCTCCAAACTCACCATTTGACCTGAAGCTTCTTCATATTTTCTCAAGCTAAAATTTAAAGCCTTTGTTTCTTTCACCTCTACTAACTAAAACAAAATTGTATTGTCTTTAAAGTAAACTTGAGTATTTTACTTATCATTTGGAAATGATTTAAGCACCCTTAATATTCCCCTTCCATTTAGCCTCCTTAAGAGTCTTCCCAAACAATTCTAACATAATAATAAACAAACAAGGAAATAATGGATCTTCTTACCTAAACCTATGCGAGTTTAAAAAACACCCATCAAGATTCCATTTACCAACAATAAGAAGAAAACCTCTGTTAGATAACTCATTACCCATGAAATCCATTATTTAGCGAAAGTAAAATCACACAAAAAAATCTTTAAGAAAGAATAATTTAACCCATTATAAGCTTTGCAATGTGAAACTTAATTAACATCTTTGATTCTTTTTTTAAATTTGAGTGAATCCAAAAAATCATGAGTCATAATCACCCCATCAAAAATCTACTTATTTCCAACAAACCTTCTTTTCTCCTTAGAAAGAATAGATGATAAAAATATTTTTAGCCCTTCAACTATTGCTTGAAAAACAACTTTGTACACCACATTATAAAAAAATATTAGTTTAAAAACAACAAATGTATAAGGATTTACCCTTTATGGGAACTAGGTGTATACACCTAATATTGGTACAAGGATTTTTATTGCAACACTTTTAGTTTTGTTTCATGCAAATGTTTCATCACATTGGCGTAGGTACTTATTGGCACTTTTCCCATGTGTTTTCATTATCTTCTCATTCTTTGCGTGGCCCTGCCTTACTCTCTTTATTATATATTTCTTTATCTTTTATGTTTTTAATCTTCGGGGATAACTCTCCTTTCTTTGTCTCTCCTTTCCCTTCCTATCTCTAATTTCTATTGTTTTTAGTTCTAGGATATATTTGATGGTCTATTGAATTGGCCCTAAGCAAATTAGGCGAGTTTTCAAAAATGTCCTTATTATTTTTGTGGGCCTTGGGCCTCCTTCACTTTTCTTTAACTTTTTTGGGATTATTTTGTTAGCTTATGTTTCCCTCCTTAGGTGTACATGTGTGCTAATATGTCCTCAATTTGAAGTAGAGAAGTCTATATTTGCAAGACATCTTAGAGGCATTTTAATAATAAGTGTCAAGAGGAATTATCTATCATTTTCAAATCTACACACACGCTACACAAATTTAGTCTTTCTCTTAACGATTTGCAATCAAATGTTTTTTTGTAACTTGTACCAAAAGAAGGAAAGTCAAATATGTGTGCTAATTCATCTCTACCTAGAAGAAGGAGGTTTAAACCCTCACTCGAAACCTCTATTCAAAACTCACTAGAAAGAAATAGGGTCTGATTATGAATGTGTTGGATATGTGGCTACCACTCTTTGATGGTTGCTCAACCCAATTATTATTATTTATTTATCCTCTTACAATCATGTGTGGTGAATTAGTTAAAGAATATAAAATAAGACAAATTAGATAATTATTTATTTAAATTCTCGAAGGTAGATGCACAATACTATACAACATCACACTAGGCACATGTTAGAAAAATATCAAAAATATTAATAAATCTCAATATAGATTTAATGCCCATAAACATATTCATTACAAGAACAAATATAACATATTTGATAATGGAAATTTACCTAAGAATTTTTGGAATCAAAAAATTAGGTGCCAAATATGTCCTTGTAGATTCAAACCTCTAGATTTCACACAAAGCTTCTCTGCCACCTAAAAATTCTAGATCCTTTTTCATAATCCCAAGATCATTCTAAGGTGTGATTGCTTCATTACTATTCACTCTTTACTTTCATAGTTTTACTTTTTCATGCATTTTCAATCTTTTAATTATTTTTGTTAAAGGCCATAAGATATATTAATAATTATTTAGACTACCATATCAATAATTTCCCTTGTCCACATAGTTAATGTCTATTGGAGATTTTGTCAAGTATAGATAATGTGAATGCAATGGTTGAATGATCACATGAGACAAAGCTAATGCACACCACAATGAAGCTGAAGCAAGATGAAATCACAAAGCAAGACTATTGCACGAGACCAAAATGGAGCAAAACCAATATTCCGTTAAGTGATAAAGCTCATTAAGTGAAGCATACATATAGAAGTGTTGAGTGAATATTCCATAAATGGTGGTAAAAGACCCCTAAAATGGATAAGTAACTCCATAAAAGGTAGTAAAAGGATCCTTTAATAGAGGTGTAACTCCTCCACAAAAGGTGGTCAAAAGAGTTACATCCTAATCTTCTGGTCAAACCTATGACACACTAACTCCACCTAAGTAAACATATCCTGGTCAAAGGAGTTACATCCTAGTATTCTGATCAAACCTATGACACACTAACTCCACCTAAATAAGCATATCCCACAAATGTAATAAACCTCCATGACAGCAAATATAATATTCCTAAATAAATAAATTTGGGAAAATAAATACCTACACTAACACCCCCTATAAGCACAGCTTAGGTAGGCAGTGTGAGATAAAAATGGGTCCTGACAACTAAGCCTAATCAAGTACCCAAGTATAAAGAAATCTCTCATAAAGTAGAGAAAAGGAGAAACCCTATGGGAAAAAACTCCCCCCCCTAAAAAAAAGAGAGACATAGAAGAAGAGAAGAGGCTAGAATATGCCCTGAAGATGTTGATGTTGCTAATGTAGACCATACCCCAAGAAGAGCTCATAGATGAATGAAGTTACTCTTGATAAAGGGTTTGGTAAAGATATTTACAACCTACTATGAAGACTATCAAAATCTCAAGTTGATGACCTGACCATGAATAAGCTCTTAGATAAAATGCATGTGAATCGTAATGTGTTTAGTCCACTGGTGTTAAACTAAATTCTTGATATTTATATAATACTCTAGTTATCATAATATATGATGGTGGGTTGTCCAAAAGGAATGTCAAACTTAGATAAAATCCCATGAATCCAAAGAGATTAGATGTGTTAACATCTCCCCTGTACTTTGCCTCTATGCATGATATAGGAATAGCATTGTACTTTTTGATATACCAACTAATAGGACCAAAATCCAAAGAAAAATAATAACTAGAAGTGGACCTGAGATTCTGAGTATTGTTAGCCTAGTTTAAATCTAAATAAACCATCCAAGTCAACCTCTGAGTCGAATCTATATTGAATACTAATTCTATAAGAACCCTAAATGTAGTAATGTATCTTCTTGGTTGCTTTCCAAAGTAGCTCATGGGGATCTTGCATGAATTGTGAAAAAATGCCTACTACATATGAAATATTAGGCCCAATATGAGTCAGATAAATGAGGCTACCAATAATCTATCAATACTAAGTTACATTGACTAAAAGTGTATAAAAATTGGCCTCAAGTTTGACTCCTGATAGAAAGGGAGTTAGAGATCGAATATAATCAACCATGTGAAACTTAGATAAAATATCAAGCGCATACTTGGGTTGTACAAGTGAAATACCTAATTCAGATAATCAAAAATTGATGCTGAGAAAGTAATGTAAAAGAGCCAAGTCAATAATGTCAAAAATGTCCTGTAGAGTTAACTTCACCACTACAATAGATGATGAGGAATTCTTTGTGATCAAAATATCATCAATATAAAGGACCAGTATCAGTAAAGAATCATCTTACCATAAGAAGTATACATTGGGGTCTAAATGACACCTGGTGAAACCTAAAGCAAGGAAAAAGGAATCCATCTTGGTGTACTAAGATTGAGGGGCCTATTTGATGCCATAAATGCATTTTCTAAGTCTACAAACTAAGGATGAATATTGAACAAACCCAGTTAGTTGTTCCATGTAGATCTCCTCCTAAATATATTTATGAAGAAAAGCACTCCTCACATCCATCTAGTGCACATCCAAACCATGTGTTATGGATATATTTAGTGTGATTTGGATCAAATTCATCTTTACAACAAGTGCAAAGGTCTCTGAGTAGTCAATCCCAGCTACTTGTGAAAAAATGTTGGTGACCAATCGCACCTTATACTTATCAATTAACCCATCTATTATAAACTTGGTCTGATATATCCACCTATAATGAACCATATTCCTTCCCTTAGGAAATGAAGTCAAATACCAAGTGCAATTTTTGATTAAGGAAGAATATTATTCCTACATAACACTATCCCACTCAGGTGTGCCTAAAGCCTCTTAGAATGTACATGGATTTGAAACTAAATAAAATAAAGCATATGGACCACTCTAATAATCTTCCTGAGTACATCTATCATCTACTAGATCCCCTACCCAAGTATCTACACTCTGAAGTGTCTACCTATCCCAAGGGGCCCAAATGTAGGCAAGTCAGGTGTTGACTCTTCATCCTCTTAAACATGACTAAAGGTGTATGTATAAGCCTCCCCATCACTACCTTCATTATCAAGAATTGAAAGAAGAAGAGGGAGAAGACTCTGGGTTAGGAACCTGCTCTGGATGATTTGAGTTAGAAGAAGAATCATCAAGTTTAATTGAATACAATGAAGGGTAATAAGTGTTAAGTTTTGAGTCTTTGGGACTCTCCTAAAAGTGGACACTTCTCTCTATGAACAACTCTTGTGTGGTCAGATGTATAAGGTGGTACCCCTTGACACCATTTGGATAACCTACAAAGATGCAAGGCTTAGATTGAGATCTCAAAGCTTTGCATTTCTTATTCGTTATACGTGTCATAGCTAGAAATTAAAAAACCCTAAAATGATCAACTTTAGGTTTCCTTCCATGCCAAGATTGAAATGAAGTTATGCCTTTCAAAGCTTTCTGAGGAACCTTGTTATGAATATAACCAGCACAATTAATAGCTTTAGCCCAATACCGAGGTGTTAAGGACTTAGAATGACTCATACATCTAGCCATCTCTTTCATGGATCTATTCTTGCATTCTACCACTCTATTTTATGCATGATCTACTAGAAATCAATCCCCTTAGTGGTGTAAAACTGCTCAAATGTATTACAATCATATTCACCTCCATTATTAGTTTAAAGAACCTTGATGAAATTCTCAAATTATTTCTCAACAAGTGCTTTGAAGTCTTAAAAATATTCAAACACTTTAGACTTTTGCTTAAGTAGACCCATGTATATCTTGAGAAACCACCAATTAAAGTGAGAATGTACTTAGCCCTTGTAAAAGATAGATTAGGAAAAGGCCTAGATAAATCATTGTGTACTAACTCTAATGTTAATGAAACCCTCCAAGATTTGACTTTGTCAAAAAAATTGCTTTAGGATGCTTTCCAAGAGAGCAACCCTCACAAATTCCCTTAGAGAATTGGACATGAGGTAAGCCTATGACCATGTCATTTTTTCTAAGTTGTTCAAGGTAGTGGTAACTAAGGTGGCCAAACCACTCAAGCCATAATTTACTAACTCCATTTGAATGGGTCATAAATGTAATTGGATAAGAATTAGGTGTAAAATTTGAGAACGTGTATAACCTATTTTGGTGATCTGCCCTACCCACTGTTGGGGATCAACCAACAATGGATTACACTTGTGAAAGCAATAAATGCGGAAATAAATCAAATAGATAAGTAACTGAAATGATAAATAGCACAGAACAAGATATACAAGAAAACACCCTGAAAACTTGTATTAAAACTCTTTACAATAGGAATACAATTGAAGAAACTTCGTTCTTCCACACCTCTCTCAGATGCACACAAGATCTCTCACTAGATCTCTATTCCTCAAGAGCTCTCTCTCAAGTACACTCAAATCCAACAACCTGGATTGATGCAACTCAGTACTGTCCTTCAAACATTCACAATGTTCTACTCATACAGTTCAACTCTCATGCTAAGCTAAGAAGATCTTTCCTACATATAGAAATAAGAAACTTGAGCATGTTCTTACAACAAACAGTTAAGCCACTTCAACAAGTGCTCTAAAAATAATATTGCTAATAATAGAGATGCGAGCTTGAGTCTACAACTCAAACTCATCATGCAAACACTCGCTTCTGTCCTCGGAAATCACTTTCTGGACACACAGGTAACCGACATCGGTTCCTGCCTGTTTGCCTATGACCGTCACCAGTCGACCCTTCTGCCGAAGTCAGCGCCTCTGCAACTGCAACTGACCGATGTCGGTCGCTCCTGACCGACGCCAGCGTCTGTGTAGACCCAAACCTGTTTGAGTTTGCTCCTTGGTGAAGCTTTTAGCTCCACACCCTAACAATCTCCCACTTGGAGATAAACCAGCTGCACCAGTACCTGTATAGCAACATCTTCTAGCTCCTCCATCTTCAACTCAATCATGAAGACCAACAGAAGTTGAATGAAGATTCAACTTCTCCTTAGTAACCGGCTTTGTTAGCATATCAGCAGGATTCTTGTCTGTATGGATCTTCTCCAGCTTCAACTCACCATCTTCCAATACCTGCCGTATGAAGTGGTACCTTAGCTGTATGTGCTTGGTTCTTGAGTGAAAAGCTGAGTTCTTAGCCAAATGGATTGCACTCTGACTGTCACTATACAATCTGCAACTCCCATGCTCCCTTCCAAGCTCTTCCATGAACCGTGTCATCCATATCATCTCCTTGCTAGCTTCTGTGGCTGCAATGTACTCTGCTTCTGTAGTTGACAAGGCTACAACCTTCTGCAACTTAGATATCCAGCTAACTGCCATTCCACCTACAGTAAAAACATAACCTGTGGTGCTCCTCCTGCCATCCAAATCACCTGCCATATCTGAATCTACATAACCATGTAGAGAAGTATCTGAACCTCCATAGCACAAGTGTCTACTGCTGGTTCCTCTCAGATATCTAAGGATCCATTGAACTGCTTTCCAATGTTCCTTTCTTGGATTGGCAATATACTTACTTACTACTCCCACTGCTTGGGCAATATCCGGTCTAGTACACACCATTGCATACATCAAACTTCCTACCGCAGAAGAATATGGAACCGTACTCATGTACTCTACCTCATCATGTGAATTAGGACATTGTTCTTTACTTAACTTAAAATGTCCAGCCAAAGGTGTGGTTACCGGTTTAGCATCCATGCATATTGAACCGTTTCAACACCTTGTCCACATAATCCTCCTGAGACAATATCAACCTGTGATTTTTCCTGTCCCTCTTAATGCTCATGCCAAGGATTTTCTTTGCTGCTCCCAAATCCTTCATAGCAAATGTTTGAGCTAATTTCACCTTAAGCTCAGAGATATCCTGCATGTGAGATCCTGCAACCAGCATATCATCTACATACAACAATAGAATAATATATCTACCATTATCAAATCTCTTAAAATATACACAATGGTCAGATTGACATCTACTATAGCCATGCTCAGTCATAAACCTGTCAAATTTCAAATACCATTGCCTAGGAGCTTGCTTGAGGCCATACAAGCTTTTCTTCAACCTGCACACTAATTTCTCCTTACCCTTGACCTCAAATCCTTCTGGCTGTTCCATGTAAATTTCCTCATCCAAATCTCCATGAAGAAACGTTGTCTTAACATCTAGCTGCTCAAGATGCAAATCCTCAAAAGCAACCAAATACAATACAACCCTTATAGAAGTCATCTTAACAACAGGAGAAAAAATCTCACCAAAGTCAATACCTGGCTTTTGTGCAAATCCTTTTACCACCAATCTGGCCTTATATCTCATCTGTCCATCCTCACCTTCTTTCAACCTGTAGGTCCATCTGTTCTTCAATGTTCTCTTACCAGCTGGCAATTCAACCAAATCCCATGTTTGGTTCTCTCTTAAGGACTCCATCTCCTCAACCATGCCACGCTCCCACTTACTCCTGGACTCCACCTGTAATGCTTCTTCAAAACTCTCTGGTTCTCCACCATCGATTAGCAATAAATAATATAAGGAAGGAGAATATCTAATTGGAGGCTTACTTACCCTTTCAGACCTCCTGATGGGTGTCTTGGACTCGTTCTCAACAATCTGTCCACCCAAATTTTCTGACAGTGACCGACCTCGGCCACCTGTAGACCTGTTACTAGCCAACGCCGGTTCTTCCTGGCCGACGCCGGTGCCTGGTCTGCCAACGTCGGTCTCTGTATGACCGACATCGGTTTCTGTACTGCCGACGCTGATTCCTAACCTGCCGACGTCGGTCTCTGTGTTTTCCTGTAAGTGATTATTTCTTTTTCCCGCGAGCTCATTTTGGACCATAACTTCGTCCAATTCACCATTGCTCTGCCCAGATTGATCCAGCTTCCTTATCTGATCACTGTACATCACTCTTTCATTGAAAATAACATCACGGCTCCTAATTACCTTGTTAGTTCCTAGATTCCAAAATCTGAAACCAAAATCATCTGAGCCATAGCCTATAAACGTGCACCTCATAGACTTAGCATCAAGCTTCTTTCTATTTTCTTTATCTATGTGCACAAAGGCTTCACAACCAAAAACTTTGAGATATGAGAGATCTACCTTTTTACCTGTCCATGCCTCTTCTGGAATTCCACCATCCAGAGCTGTAGAGGGTCCTCTATTGATCAGGTACACTGCGGTGTCAACTGCTTCTGCCCAAAACTCTAAGGGCAACCCTGCATGCAATCTCATACATCTTGCACACTCCATGATAGTCCTGTTCATCCTTTCAGCAATACCATTCTGCTGAGGTGTCCTTGGAACCATCCTTTGCCTATGGATTCTGTGAGTGTAACAATACCAGTTAAACTTAAGACTACAGAACTCACCGCCATTATCAGATCTCAAGCACTTTAATCTTCTGCCTGTTTCATTCTCAACCATGGCTTTCCAAATCTTAAAAGTCTCAAAAACATCAGATTTCTTTTTAATACAGTAGATCCATACCTTTCTTGTGGCGTCATCTATGAATGTGACATAGTACCGTGATCCGCCAATAGAGGCTACCTGAGCCGGTCCGCACACGTCTGTGTGAACAAGCTGCAACTTCTGCCTTTTCTTAGTAGACCCAGTCTTTAGAAAACTAACCCTTTTCTATTTTCCAAATACACAATGCTCACAAAATTCTAGATCCATACTTTTCAAATCTGAAAGCATACCTTTAGACTTAAGAATTGACATCCCCTTCTCACTCATGTGGCCAAGCCTTGAGTGCCACAATTTAGCATCCACATCTGAAGTAGATAAAACTGAAGGAGATTTGTTAGTAACACAATTACACAAATAGAGAGTACCTTCTCTCTTACCTCTGGCCATAACAAGTGCACCCTTGGTCACCTTCCAATAATCTGCTGTGAGAGTTACTGTACAACCCTCATCACCTAGCTTACCTGCAGAAATCAAATTTCTCTTCAAACTAGGAACATGCATCACATCTCTCAACACCCATGTGTTGCCATTCTGCATCTTCAGCTGCACTTTACCTTTGACAATAATCTTACAAGGCTCATCATCCCCTAAGTACACTATTCCAAAATCTCCATGGATATAGTCACTGAAATATTCTCTGTTAGGGGTAGCATGGAAAGATGCACCAGAATCTAATACCCAAGATTCTATGTTATTATGCAAAGAGAAAATAAGAGCATCCTGTGCAATACATGCAACCTTTGTCTCTTCCTTTCCTTCGTGCTGATTCTCCTCCTTAGGTTTTGACCAGCAATCTCTGCTTATGTGCCCCAACTTTCCACAGTTTCAGCATTGTGGCCTTCTGCCATTCCTGGATTTGGATCTGCCTCTTCCCTTAGATTTAGATCTTGATCTCCTCTTGCTCTTTTCTTTTTGCCTTCCCTTGCTCTCGAGATTTAAAGCGTTCCCAGATGTCTCTTCTGTGCTTTTCCTGCAAATTTCTTCATTCAAAATAACACTAACCACATCCTCTACTTTTAAAATATTCGAAGCAGAAGCAGTATTAGAAACTGCCATTACCAAGCCATGCCAGCTTTCAGGCAAAGAACATAATATTAAAAGAGCTTTTATTTCATCTTCAAATACAATATTGACAGAACTTAACTGATTAACAATACCATGGAAATCATTCAGGTGATTAGAAACAGATCCACCTTCTTGCATATGCAAATTAAATAACTGCTTCATTAAATATACCTTATTTGAAGCTGAGGGTTTTTCATACAAATTTGCTAACGTAGTCATTAACTCTACCGTAGTTTTTTCCTGTGACAAATTAGATATCACAGTGGAGGCCAGACTCAGTCTTATAGACCCAAGAGCCTTTCTGTCAAGAACTTCCCATTCTTCATCCTCCATGTCCTTGGGCTTCTTTGCTATCCCACCTAACGGTAAGTAAAGATCCTTCTGATACAGATAGTTCTCTATCTGCATTCTCCAATGTTGATAGTTCTTGCCATTAAACTTTTCCATTCTCAACTTACTTTCTTCTGCCATTGCTTCTCCCACTCAAACAGAAATCCCTGCAGAAACCCCTGTGAGCAACCTGTAATCCAAACACACTACATAGATCTGAACCACCTGTTAGTGAACCTGAGCTCTGATACCACTTGTTGGGGATCAACCAACAATGGATTACACTTGTGAAAGCAATAAACGCAAAAATAAATTAGATAGATAAGTAACTGAAATGATAAATAGCACAGAACAAGATATACAAGAAAACACCCTGAAAACTTGTATTAAAACTCTTTACAATAGGAATACAATTGAAGAAACTTCGTTCTTCCACACCTCTCTCAGATGCACACAAGATCTCTCACTAGATCTCTATTCCTCAAGAGCTCTCTCTCAAGTACACTCAAATCCAACAACCTGGATTGATGCAACTCAGTACTGTCCTTCAAACATTCACAATGTTCTACTCATACAGTTCAACTCTCATGCTAAGCTAAAAAGATCTTTCCTACATATAGAAATAGGAAACTTGAGCATGCTCTTACAACAAACAGTTAAGCCACTTCAACAAGTGCTCTAAAAATAATATTGCTAATAATAGAGACGTGAGCTTGAGTCTACAACTCAAACTCATCATGCAAACACTCGCTTCTATCCTCGGAAATCGCTTTCTGGACACACAGGTAACCGACGTCGGTTCTTACCTGTTCGCCTGTGACCGTCACCGGCCGACCCTTCTGCCGACGTCGGTGCCTCTGCAACTGCAACTGACCGACGTCGGTCGCTCCTGACCGACGCCGACGTCTGTGTAGACCCGAACCTGTTTGAGTTTGCTCCTTGGTGAAGCTTTTAGCTCCACACCCTAACACCGACTACCACTGTATAATCACTATGCAACTCCTTGATGATAATTGAATCTAGTAAAAACTCAACCCTCATGCCTTTATTGATATGAGTGATTTGATACACTAATAGAAGATTGGTTGAAAGAGAAGGAACACTTAGAACATTATTGAATGTTCCTCCTTCCATTTCAGCATACCCTTTCCTTACAACTAGTACATAAGTTTCATCACACAAATTGATAAAATACATACTACAAGGCTCTAAGGAAGAAAACTCAACTGAGTCCATATGGTGAGAATCACCTAAGTCAATAACCCATGAAGATGTTGAAGCTATAACTAATACGAGATCCTTGCCTTTTTCTTTCTCTTTACCCTTAGCCTTTACTTTGGAAGATTATTGAGTTGATGATATATGCTTGATAGACTCTAAAACACGTATGTTATTCTTCTCTAGGAGATGAGTTAGGTGATCTATTTACTTCTTCATGCATTTGTGTTCATCTTTCCCATGTTTATTACAGTAGGCACACTTAACCTTTTCTTTCTTAAGTTTGTCATTGGAAGAGGTAGTTTCAGTGGTTATTTTGGTCAGGTTGGTTCTTTCTTGTTCTCGTCATTATTATTTTTATTTTACTTCTCTTTGTTTTAAGTCTTTGTTTTCCCATTCCTAGCAATTAGGGCTTGAGGTTTTGTGGAATTCCATGTGCCCATATGGATTAACTTGTCTTAATCCCTGGATAAGTTTGCAATGAAAGCATCTAAAGAGGGTCTTTTCCATGTAGATCCCAAAACACTTTTAGTGGAATGGAAAGTAGAGACAAGACTGGATAGTTAGGACCTAGTTTCAAGAGTATAAAAATAATAAATTGGTCATCTTATTTATTTATCCCACATTATTTCAACTATAATCTCTAGGACTTGAACTTAGTGAAGAAATATCAAAGGGTGCTCAAGTTGATAAGACTTAGGCTAATGAGTTCATTCTCAAGTTTATCACATCTTGTTCCCCAAATAAATTTTCCATAATGGTCCATACATTATTGGATGATTTGTCATTATCTAAGTAAAATAGGAGATCAAGTTCTATAGAAAGACATAATATCCCATAGGATTCAACACTGCGATTATACTAATTAACTTTCTATGCATCTATGTTAGGTTGAGTTTCATCACCCATGGTTATCCTATACAAACCCTTTCTCTTAAGAATGATTATTATCTTGATTTTCCATTCATGATAGCTAAAGGGAGTCGGTGGGTTGATTAAAATTGAATCTATTTTAGTGTTGAGTTGAGTTGTAGTAGTAGTACAAGTTGTAGTTGTTTTAGAATTGAAAGTGCAAGTAAAATTCAAAGAGTGACACAAAAAACATAGTACATCCCCCTTAACTATGAACATCAAAGACCCCCTAGATTTTACAAATGCACGCTCAAAAGACATTGGACTCGATTGATAGTGAATCTATAGGAATCAATGTGAGTGTTAGAAAAGATGAGCTTTTGAAAACAAGTCTATCAAAAATGAGTCCAAGGAAAGTACACAAGTGAACAAATAAGAGAGAGAAATGATATTTTTAACATGAGGAGGTTTGGCCACCTACCAAACTAGTCCTCACCCTCCGGTCTTCGACTAGCGAGGATATGAAGAGATTATTACAAAACAACTTCTTATCTTTTAAAGAATAATACTCAAAATATATTATTTTTTAAACTCTAAAAAAATAAAAAAAATAAAACTTAATGGCTCTTCCCTTAAAATGAACCTACCTTACAAAACATGGATACTATTATTCCTACCATATGTAATAAACCACACTTTATAAAAGATTCACCTTTTCTATTTATCAAAACACCTATTAATATACATTTAATGTTTAATAAAACTACGTAAGTTAAGGTTTTTAAAATTCCTTCCCAAATAAAAGTCAAAACCACCTCTAAATAGTGAAAACCACATCTTTACCTTAAGCAATTTTAAAACCAACACATATGCAAAAGGTGGTATGGCACCAAAGAGAAATGTTTACCCACTGAGTAATGGAATGGGAGGTTCGAGTGGGAAGCTTATAGGTTTTATAAGGTACACAGAGACTGGAACATGATCCAAAGGTGAGATCAGATAGAATGCAGGTTGTGAGGCCAAAACGTAGTTAATCTTAGAAACCAGATGCACCAAATTAGAGAAGACTCCAATTGCAGATGGTTTCAACTTGAGGCAAGTTTGATGCTTTTATTTCTAGTAAAATGGACCCAAGGCTATAGTAATAGGTTATATAGTGGCTATATTTCTACTAGATAAGTTCTGTGAGCACAAAAAAGTATTTAACATCAACAAAATGTGTTACATAGTCTATAGGTTGAGGAAATAATTCCACCATAAGATGAAACTAATGTTGACACTTGTGTTAGATAGAGGCTCCTTATTACAAAATATTAAGAGTGTCGTGTGACAAAGCAAGTTGATCAGGCAACACATTTCTACCTTAAGTCAAAAAACCAATGTTAGAGTGCTCTTTTGATTTGGAATATAGCTAACAAAAAACTCCCTACACAATCATAAGGAAATCAAGCCAAGAGGAAACTATAACCACACAAATAGCCCAAATAGTCCAAGATAAAGTTGATAAAACTTGATATTTTAGTAAAAAATGACCTCTATAATTTTTAAGATTTCAAAAAAAACTCGATTTATTTTTCAAACCCTCAAAAAAACCACCGCATAATATATGCAAATAATCTCAAGGTTTAAAAAAATAGCTTAACAATAATAAAAAACTAGACACATGATTGTCGGGGTGGTTTTGATACCATCTCAAAGTTATTTCCAGGTCTAGATAATGTGAATGTGATGGTTGAATGTTCACATGAGACAAAGCTAGTGCACACCACAACAAAGTTGAAGCAAGATGAAATCATAAAGCGAGACTATTGCACGAGACCAAAATGGAGCAAAACTAATATTCCATTAAGTGAAAAAGATCATCAAGTGAAGCATATAAATAGGAGTGTTGAATAACTCCTCCATAAATGGTGGTCAAAGGCCCCTGAAATAGACAAGTAACTCCTCCACAAAAGGTGGTTAAAAGAGCCCAAAATAGAGGTGTAACTCCTCCATAAAAGGTGGTCAAAGGAGTTACATGCTAGTCTTCCGATCAAACCTATGACACACTAACTCCACCTAAGAAATCATCTCCCCAAATGTAAAAAAAATCCATGTGAGCAAATATAATATTCCCAAATAAATAAATCTGGAAAAATAAACACCTACGCTAACAATGTCATTATACCATAATGTCACATTTTGGTGAAACACCGAGGCTATGAAAGAGTAATTCAAAACATTTTTAAAAATATGGAACAATTAGATTCTTTCACCACTCCTATTAATTTATATCTTATTAAATCCCAACATTTATGAAAAAAAAATACAAAAGAATCCATTTGGTCCTAGTGCTTTATCTCTTTCCTTCTATTTCATTAATTCTTCATTCTGCCTTTTTTTAATTACTTTTGAAACCACTAAAATAAACTAATCCATTTTTATTCATTCCTGAGTGTATCTTCAAACAAGAGATATTTAAAAACCCCAATTGCCTCTTCTTTAATCTCTTTGAGATTTATCAAAACTGCTCCATTCTTATTTTTTATTTTACAAAACCTATTATCTTACCTTCTTGTAACTATTAACTGGTGGAAGAACTTTCAATTTTTATCTCCTTCCTTTATATATTTTTCATGGGATTTTTGTCTACAAAATATTTCCTCTTTGATATAAACTTCATTAAGTTTTTCAAGCAATTATTCTTCCTTTTGTTACAGCCTTTTTGTTATATAGGAGAAATATGATATTTCAAATCTAATAATTTTAACTACTCTTCCAAATTTTATTTTTCCTTTAATATGCTTCCAAAAACATTCTTATTCCATTCTTTAGGAAAACTATATAAGTGCTTTAACTTTTATGAAAATTTAAACATTCTGGATCCATTATTTCCTTCATACTAACCCACAAAACCTTCACCCTATCCTTAAAATTGGGATCCCTTGGCTACATAAGTTCAAATTTGAAAGGAAACCTTTCTAAAACCTTATTTGCTTTTAGTGATAGAGAAATAATATTATTGTCTAAACCTGAACATTAAAAATTGCATATTTTACAAAGCAATTTTCATTCAACCAACTTGGAGATATTATAAATGTATCTAATATTTCTACAATATTTCTATATCCCTTCTTCCTATTGGTCCAAGTGTATTTAAATTTCTTACATAATATATTTATTAATAGATTTAAAGGTACATAATCTTAGAAGTCTTTCTTTGATTGTGTTTTCTTTGAACTACCCACTCTTTTATTTGTAGAAGCCTATATTTCATTAAAATCACCTCCATCAAGAACCTTTTTCCCAAAAAAATGTTCTAATACACCAAGGATATTCTCTTCAATTTTCCTTTTTATGATCATGTTGTTCATCCCATAAACATTGATCGATAAACCATAAATATTCTCCTTGTAACTTATAAAATCATAATAAATCTAATTTGTTACCTTATCTCCTTATGAACATACCATTGTTAAAAGATTTCATGGAATAAAAAGTCCCCCCAAACTATTAGTTTCATTACTAGCATGTCCACGCCACATCTTCCAATTACTGGACAAAATATAATCGAATCATTTCTTAGATACATTATTTTCTTATAAAAAAGATACCAAGTCACTTTGATGCAATTCAATGCCTTACCAACTGCCTTTTGTTAGAATCATTAAAGCCCTTTCCATTACATAATTAAAAAATCATAACAATAAAAAAGGGACCTTACTGTTTCATAGTGAAAATATATCAACAACCATCCTTTGGGATCCTAATTTGACTTCTTTCATAATGCATTCTTGAAGCTTTTCTAACTCAGTTTCTTGCTCTTCTTTTTTTAAGAAAGAACTTTTGGAGTTATCAATTTTGATCTTAAATTTCCATAATTTTTTATTTTACTATTAACTTCTCCTTTTCTTGCATATCATTTTTCTTTTTCTTATCTTCCAGCTATCCCCTTATAATTTTATCAAAATACTACTTCAATCTTTTCCTTCCCTCATTCCCCACTTTTTCTTCTTCTTCATCTAACTCACCTTGATGTTTATATTTCACTCTCTTTCCCTCCTCATTTTCTCTCCATCAAATTTATTCTAAAGTCCATTCTTTCTTTAATATTTTATTTTATAGTCTTCTTCCACCTAGATATAAAACATGTCTATTCCTTTCTTTTGCAATAATTTTTTTCTTCTATCATCTTTTTTCACTCTTTCAAAACTTTTACTTTCTACAACACGTATTTTCCCCATTATTTTGGATCAATTTTGGATTTTTTTTTTGTCACCTTCAAAATCTCTTCCTTTTATAGTTATTGTGTGCGCTTAAAATTGTTTGCCTCATTAATGTCACTAATATTCCTATTAATCGACACTAATTACGCTAATCCTATTTTATTATAATTCATTCCACTAATTTATCCCCCTTTTATAGCCATTTATTTAATATCCCCCTTCTATTATTCTACATTCACTAACCTTATTCATCTCATTCCTTCATTAATCCATCCTAAATGTCTATTATCCTAATCAAATCCTGCTTACCTATTTATTGGGAATTTTAAATTCCCATAATCCCACCTACCCACCTACTAACCTAAACCCTAACCTTTCCTACACCCCTAGTCCCTAATCACTTATCTAATCCCTATCTAACTCCCACCTAATCCTCCATTATATTGGAGAAGCTAATCCAAGACTCTAGAAGTCTCTAAACTATAGACTTCTAAGGAATTTAATATTCCTTAAATAATCCACAGCCATTAGATCTCCTCATCCAACTTGAAATATCAACCCTTGATCTTCCCTCCCAAATCCATATAAGCAAGGCTCCCCCTCCATGGAAGCTAACTTGAATTTTCATACCCAATCCATGTCAAAGCATCCATTGAATCCATCATCAAAATCCTTTGATCAAGCATCCATGTCAATTTGAGTATAAGGTAAATTCATCCCAATCCTCTTGTCTTTTCTATTTTTTTTAATCATGATGTGAATCACTTAAGATTTAGGATTTAAATGTAGGATTGAATGTTACATTCATCTAATGGCATATAGATTCTAGTGACTTTATCATCTTACCTAGTGGTTGATGTTTGGGTTTGGAGTTTGCATTGTTAAATCAATATAGAGCTCAAATTTCATGCACATTTTGGTGACAATAGTGGGAGCCTGCTACCATTTAATCAATTTTTCTTGGTAGTGTTGTTTTTTCTAGTCGATAGGGTTAATTAGATCAATAAAATCTCAAAAAAATTCAAATTTTACGTGTACAGGTTGTAGTCATAACATTGTACTGGTAGTCATGACATTGTCTAAGGGAGTCATGATATTACCCCCGTGAGTCATAGTTTTGCTTTAACCATCTATTTAACCACTAACCATTTGCTTGATTATACATATTTTAGCTCTTTGATAATATTGTGACTCATGATTAATGATATTATAGGGCGAGTTGTGATTTTGCCTATCCTAGTTGTGATATTTCTTAAAACTAGTAACGATCTATTTTGTCAGTCTTTATCCCTGGACAAAACTACAACTCTCCCAGTCGTGACTTTGTCCTGCAAATTGTGATATTGAGGCCAATAGTCATGGTATTGTAGCCCTCCATAAAATCATTAATGACTGACCTCTAGTTGTTAATCTGAAGGGTCTATTTTGGCATCTTATGTTCTTGCAGAATATTTTGACATCAATATAGTTCTCTATTTAATATTTTTGGGGATTTTTGTTTTAAATACATATCTACTAAACTAACCCCAATTTCTATATCAAGATTTTGTCTTTGTGTGGTTTTTGTGTGGACTATGTGCTTTGTAGAGTCAATAGGAAGGCCAAGGTAGAGGCAATCAATTGAAGACAAAAACAAAACATAGGCCTGACCCCTTTCCTTATCTATGACAAAACCGTAAGTATTGACATTTTTAGAGTCATGATATTATTCAAGTAAATTATGATATTGTTAGTATAGTAGCAATTTTGTAGTCTTAACATAATTTTGTCATTCTAACCATTGGTTATCATTTCAGATCATGTAGGGCAGATTTAGGATTGAATTTAACTAAAATCACTCTTTTAAAAGTTCTAGATTCTACCTAATTTTTGCTTAATTTCTCACCTTAGAATATTTTGGTCAAAATTTGATATATCCTACCTCAATTTTAATCAGTCATAAATCACTTGTAAAATAAAACATTTTGAACGTTTAGATAATTTGCCTTAACATGAAAATACATCTGCTTTTATCACACTTTGAATTTTTACCATTTATAATAATACCACAACACATGATTTGCTAACAATCATGATTTTTTTCATTTTAAATCATGATTTTGTAGTTTATCACAAAATCACAAATATTGAAATATAGTAAATAACGATTTTACCAATCTCAGTCACTGTTTTGTAGCTAATCATCATGGTTAAGCTAATTGTGACAATACCATAACTCATAATCCATGGTTTTGTCCCCACAGTTGTGATTTTGTTGTGTAGTTATAATTTTGCATTGAATTTTTATCATCTTTAAGAGCATTTTTTGTGAATTTTGAGTCATTTCGGGCCTCCTACAAGGCCCAATTTACCTTTGGTGGTGAGGGGATCCACCCTTCGACCCTACCCTATATAGTGACAGGGAATGCACCAGGGGCATTGCCCCCAGAACCTATAAGGGACTCTACCCCTTGACCCTATAAGGGGCACTGAACCTTGACTCTATTTGGGGTTGTCACCCCTAGAACCCTGTATTGTGTCCCACTCACCCCAAGGAAATCATAAAGCCAAATCATGATTTTTCTTAGGGTGTTTTTCTCAAGACCTTGTAAACTAATATCTTGTTTCTTGTAGAGGTTATTTTGTTTTGTCTAACACCTTATTTTGTAAGTCATATTTTGGGTATAATGTTTTGTTTTATAGGTTACCCCTCAAGAGTGAATTTATAAAAAATATTAATCCTTATCTTGTAGGTTGTCTCTTTTGAGTGCCACATAAACTACTAACCATGTGCTTGCAGACCACCTATCAAAGAATCCATGTGACACTTTAAAAATCAAATTTTGATTATCTATTTTATCTTGTATATATCATCTTATTGTGAAAAATCATTTCATGTATATACTTGTGTGTGTGTAAATAATTATTCTATCGTGCCCCCACACATAGGTAATTAATCGATTAATTAATTGTATCATGTTTTGTTTGTTTGTTAGCTCCCCTCTAGGATAACATGTGATGTGGAATTGATCCCCATGCACAGGCTTAGTATATAGGGGTTAGTGTCATGGATTTCATCACCATTCACTGACCAAACTCTGTGTTCCAATAGAGTATAAAAATTAGGGACAATTATTGTTAGGTTAAGTGGTTGAACCTATATAGGTCATCCATGAAGGGGAAGAGTTAATTCTCTAAACTAGGTATTAGACATCACCTTATACGAACTTGGGTCCCAACATACCTTTGTGTATATTGAGGACACCCCTAGAGAGCCTATTCAACCTAGCATAAGAACTTCAATTGTAACAGGTGTACCCTTGTAGGAGTTAGTATGAGCTCTGAAGTAGCCATCAAGTGCAATCAAGGTTGAGAGGGTTTGGTCTATACTGTAATGGGTCATCGGCCTACAACTCACATGTGAATCCATTAAATGGTGCGAACATCGAGTTACACACCTATTAGTTTATTTATCATAGGTTGTGGTTTACTTGATTAGGTGTGTGTTGTGTTAGACCTGTGTTATTTATGAGTTGTGTCAGCCTTTATCCAAACTTATACACACCTATCCAGGTCTTTGCACAACTTATCTTATACATCGTATCATCTTTTTGTACATATTATCTTGTATATTCTTGTGTCATCATCCTCCCATCTTGTATATCCTTATCATCTTTTCCTTGTACATCATTTTCATTATCTCATCTTGTATCTTAGCCTACTCATTATCACATATCTTAGTCACACCTTGACCTTGTCTTATCCACCTTTTGTTCCACCATAGTTCTAATCATTCCCATATCATCTTGTCTCAATTTTAATTCATCATCAACATCATCCCCTTGTACATATTATCCTCTTATATCCTTATCATTGTCCTTATCTCATCCCCATCTTGTCTTCATCACATCCTAGTCTAACCACACCCATTTATTATTGGTCTCATCACCCATCACCTTCATCTCATCTGGCACATCCTTATCCTATCATATTTTGTACCCATCACCTAGTACATCTTTGACATCATACCATTGTGCATATTGGCTTTTAATATACTTTCATTATCCTCATATATCCTCCATTATCACCTTGTCTTCATCTCATCCATCCATCCTTAGTCCGCATCATCAAATACTTGTCTTCACATAATCACCTCATCCTTTCCTAGTCCAATCATATCCACCCATAATTAATCATCCCCCGTCACTCACATACATTGAGTATCACCTTGTATATCCTTGTATTTCTCTCTTGTATATATCTTTATCCTCTTGTACATCCTTCTATTCAATATCCTATCTTGAACCCACCGTTCATTAGTCATACCCCGTCCAATATCCTAATTACATATCATCCGCATCAAGCCCCTTCCATCCACAACCAATCATTTGTTTTAAACTTTATTTCATCACCCATATAGCCTAATATCATCCTCATTTTATCCTAGTCGGCTCTTTAGGGTCTAAACTATCCACATATCATTTCCCTTTATCCTCCTCACCCCCATACCATCATCACCCCTTCATCACTTCATCATCACCTATCATTATAATCACTTTCATCACATAAATCATATCCCATCCTATCTTGAGAAAAATCAATTTAAGTTATGAGCTAGTCTTCTTATCTATATCATCTTATCATCCTAGTCTACTATCATTTGCTTAGATCTCATACCCTAGTCAATATCATGCTAGCATCTTGTCACTTTATCAGTTTCAATCTAACAACCCATCAATCATCAATCATCTTTACTCCAATCATATTTCCTACTCATAACTAGCACCCATCATATCATCCTCTTGCTAGTTTGAATCTAGGCATCCATCAAATCTCTCAATCCTTTTGTTAGCTTACAAACTAGGCATTGATGATAGATCGTTAGCACCTATTGCACTATCTATTTGAAATTTGACCCTAGTCCTATATCATCTAAATCACATTTAGTTTCCCTCATCCTCATCATCACCTATCATACTAGCTTAGTCATTTGGACCTAATTTGTTCAATAGAGCATCCCTAATCCTTAGTCACCTCCCATCATCATCCATCCTTTATCACTCATCCCCATATATTTGGTCCCGATCCTCATAGATCAATACATCTTGGCCAATAAGGATGAAGCCATTTTACGAGCACTATATATGGGTGCTCGCCTAACATCTAGCCTTGATCCTATCCATCTTGAACTAACATCCCATCCATAATCCCCTAACTCATCAAAATCAGCATCAACATTCTTTGATGTGGTCACCTTAATCACTCAACACAATAAAGAGAACAAAAATGAATTCCTCTTGTGGCTATGGAATATGGGTGCCCATTTTCTTGATGATTTTGACCTCACAAGCCCAAAACTAACTCCCAAACAAGTCCACCATCAAACCTTATCTCCATCCCATTCCCTTCCACTATCCACTAAGTCTATCCAAAACCCTTTAACCCTGATTTGTACTTGTCCATAATCAAATCTTACATACACCAATAATAATCAAACACAACTCCCTTATCCTAATAACAAATGAAAGCCCAATTTTTCAACTTCATTCCCTAATAACACGACACCCATATCACATCCATCCAAATCCAATGCTCTATCCTAGCAAGTCCCCCATCCTTTATCACCCACCACTATGAACCTTGACCCTGCTTTCATAGACCAACACATAGATGCCAACAAGGATGAGATCATTTTGTAGTTCTTTATAATGGGTGTACCACTTCTTAAAGGTGTTGACCCCCTTCAACTCATTGCACCTTCAATACAAACCACTTTATGTGAATCCCATGTACATCCTCCATTTATTAGTCATAATCCCTCATCTACCCCTTCCTATCCTAGAAAAGCGAATCCAATTTTGGCCACCTGTCCATCCACCCAATCATGTCAAACACCATCTAATCTAAATTCCAAAGCTTCCACATCTAAGTCAAGAAGTGAAGTGGGTCTTTATACTCCCCTTCCTATATCCTTGGAAGCCCAGTTCTAGTGATTTGTCCTCACCAACATGATGGTCTATCCACCGATACCACATGTCGATCCCACCAAGCCTAAGCCCTCTTGGTAAAAAGTAAATAGATACTATGTATGTCATCGAACCTAGGGGAATTCCATTAAACATTGTCAAAAATTTTGATATTATGTCCAAGACCTCATCAACCATAGTGGCATAGTAATTGAGGAAGAACCAGATGAATTTTTCTCCATGGGTGAACAAGAAGAGGAATGCCAAGATTCCATTCCCAATTAAGATCAAGCCCTTCCCCTTCCAATCCAAGGTCAAGACATCCTATCTATCCTCCATGATCCCCCCATCTTTGATCCCCTATCCATTCAAAATAAGTATATCCCTCATAAGCCGAGTCCCCCTATATCTTATGAATCTTTCCATGGCCCTATCTTTGTTCAGTCTATTATTCATTTGCCATCTCCCTCTCACCTATCATGTCAAATACCCCATATTTAGAGGGAAATTGTGGACAATTACCCCCTAATAGTAGCATAATATAATGTACACCAAATTTGGCATCAGAGCCACTACAAAGATCATGTGCAACACCAGTATCCACATTAGATTCCTCATCAAAAACATCCTCCTTCATCAATATTATAGCAGATGATGCTAATGCCTACTCTTTTGAAGGATCCCACAATTAGGATGATAAACAATCAATGGGCATATCTTTTGATCCCACTCAGGATGATGAAGTCATAACTAAATTTTTGAATGCTTTCTCTATTGAAGATTTTCAGAGTGTCTTAATAACCCTTTTGAGATTTTTGAGGATACTTTCTCTGATGTTGAGGCTAAGGCTCCTAGTGACCTTTATGAGGACTATGATACCCATTATCCCCTTAATCCATCACCCAACATTACCCATCCACCTCACCTCTACGATCCCTACATCTCACTGCATCAAAATAATGAATAGCAACATACATCATTGGATTCTCCTCTGCATTCCATATCATGTTCTAGACATCCAAAAAACCAAGACCATATTCTAAAAGTCATAAATCTTAATCAAATCATCTTTGATCCCATCAGTCAAAATCAAGGAAAATCAAATCATCAGCCTAATAAAAAATGTCTTCCCCTAGTGAAGCCCAAAATCTATCACTAAGGGAATATCAAAGTCAAAATAATCATGTATCAAGTCAAAAATCAATCTCCTATGGTGAAGCTCAAAATCAGGCACCAGGGGGCAATCAAAGTCAAATTCAATCAACAATTCAAAAGAAAATCATAAATCATAAATATGACCATCCTCTTAATACTTAGATTAAAGCATCATCTAAACAAAAGGTCTTAGATCCCTTGATCTCATGCCACCAATCTATAGAATCCCCCTCACCATATCCAACAATGTATGCAACCATTGAACTCCATTTTCACTCCCCATCCTATCATATCATTCACGATCATATCCCTCCTTCCTATCCTATATACCATCATCATAATCATGACATACTCCCATCCATATCATATATCCAATCCCTAGGCAACATTTTCCCTCATAGGGGTTACAAAGATACTTGATCAAAATGTTAGGAAGATGTTAAATCAAGAATCGATAAAGGCCACCAGGATATCAAGACATCTAGCATCCATAAAAGAATAGGTGTTGGATAAAATATCCATCAAATGTCTGCAAATAAATCGAGATGCCATCCAAAGTAAAAAAAATCATTCATCCAATGGTGAAAACTAGTCTTTTGGTGCCTTAGGCAAGTACCAAGGTGAAAACCAGTTTTTGATGTCATGGTAAAATAACCTATTGTCTGCATTATCTCTTGCCACTTGGGGGAAAATCCACCTATCCCTGATCACATCCCTTGTCAAACTTATCAATCACCCATCCATGTTTATATTATTCATCATCCGCCATCCTAACATGCATCCTATCTCTCATTCCCTCTTGTCTTGACCTTTGTAAGGAAGTAGAAGGTGTCTTGAGAAATCTCCTCAAACTATCTTGGCATATCCTCTAATGGACACTCAGTCACCTAAATATCTAGTTCCTTTACGATGTGGTCATTGGTTATCCCTAATCCTTTCTTCCTTGGTCCCCACACCTTCATCTTTTTATTGACATCAACCATCATTTCATTCATCCTTGTCATGGTTGTTGGGCTTGATATTCCCTTTGTTAGTAACCCCATTTGTATAGTGTACATACATATTCCTCAAAAATCCCTAAATTTTGAAAAATGTCAAAAACCCTAAAAATAATAATATCTAAAAAAGCCAAACAAAAGTCCATTGTGTCTTATCTTATGCCTAATCCCCTGGTCATATCCATCTCCTTCCATCTCATATTGTCCCATCTTTTGGATACCACATTTCATCTTGAGACCAAACTAGATTGGTCACCCATCCCTTCATATCTTCCATCTCATCCTATTGGCCAGGTCTTATCAACATGCATCACCTTGTCAAAGACTTTGATCTGGCACCACCATCCTTCCATCCTAAACTAGGGGTAATACCTCATCTTAATCATAATCCTCATCATTCATTCTATCTAAATCCAAGTCCATATTACATCCCTAATCGCATCATGATCATCCTAGTCCACCATTACCTAATCACTCATCTCATCGTTAGCCAAGATATTGGGATACTACATGTAGATAATTGATGTGTGTAACTTGTTTGTTCTGTTTGTCTTATTTACATGTCTTTTATATATCTTGTTTATCTTTTGTTTTGTTTGCATTATGTCTCTTTTTGTCTATTGGGCAATGAAATAGGATGATATGAGGACACCAACAGCACCCTCGAGGATGCAAAGTTCACTATTCACCCATGCACTTTAGTATAATGTCCTCTTGGTCAAGCTTATATCACAGGGCATCTTGTCAAGTGTTATATATTTTGGATTACTTCGATTATGATAAGCCTTATGACATTTGTGATGGCTTAATCTCATCATCCTTTTCCCCATCACAACCCATCCAACTAACATCCAATATTTTATACTTATCCCATCATCTAAGTCATATCTTATCATCACTAATATCATCTTTTAATCCCCAATCATCATCATCATCATCATCATCATCATCATATTATATCCGCTAGTCAAAACTACATCGACCTAAGGTCTTTTTAGACTATGTAGGCAACACTTGGCCATTTTTCAGTGCCCAAGGATAGCTCAGCCACTATATCCTCTCTCGATTCCTTGCATGTGTCTTTGTTAGGGGTATCATCATTACTCATTAGTCACTTATTCATATCAATTCTTCTCTATCATCATTATTGATCAATTTAACTTTGAGCTACACCCATCATTAATCTTATGATGGCCTATAGCTTTCCCTTGCATGCATCCTTGCTTGGAATACATCTAATTATTGCATCCTTTTAATCCAATCATGATCATGTTATGGTTGTTTACCCCTTGGGATATGTCAATAACTATGACAACCATCATCTTTACTCCCTATGCACGTGTCATTTCCAGGGGCAGCATCAATTTGTAGCTCATTGTTCAAATCGATCTCATATTATTCATCTTCTATCCCACATTTGGCATCCCATCCCCTCATCTATCCATTGCATCCCAACCCTCATTTCTTCTTTAGAGTGACAATCCATCTCGTTCTTCCCTGCATGTCCCTTCGAAGGGGCATCATATCCCCTAACATCTACTAACATCCATTCATGACATGGTTTTTCTTTGAAATACCATTACTCCTTTCACTTCATTCGACTCATAATTCCCTTTTAAAGAGGGGTGAAATGTATGCACCTAAAATTTCTCACCTCATTAACATCACTAATATTCCTATTAGTTGACACTAATTACATTAATCCCATTTTATTCTAATTTATTTTGCTAATTTATCCCCCTTTTTTAGCCATTTATTTAATATCCACCTTCTATTATCCTATATTTAGTAACCTTATTCATCCAATTCCTTCATTAATCCAACCTAAATCCCTATTATCCTAATTTAATCCTACTTACCTATTTATTGGGAATTTTAAATTCCCATAACCCCACCTACTCACCTAAACCCTAGCATTTCCTATACCCTTAGTCCCTAATCACTTATCTAATCCCTATCTAACTCCCAACTAATTTTCCATTATCCCTAAGCTAATCAAGAAGCCTTTAGAATTAGAGAAGCTCCTCCAAGACTCTAGAAGTATCTAAACTAGAGACTTCTAAGGAATTTAATATTTCTTGAATAATTCATAGCCATTAGATCTCCTCATCCAACTTTGAATATCAACCCTTGATCTTCCCTCCCAAATATATATAAGCAAGGCTCCTTCTCCATATAAGCTAACTTGAATTTTCATACCCAATCCATGTCCAAGCATTCATTGAACCCATCATCAAAATACTTTGATCAAGCATCCATGTCAATCTAAGTCTAAGGTAAATTCATCCCAATCCTCTTATCTTTTCTATTTTGTTTAATCATGATGTGAAGCACTTAGGATTTAGGATTTAAATGTAGAATTGAATGTTGCAATCATCTAATGACATTTAATATATTTGTCATCTTACCTAGTGGTTCATATTTGAGTTTGGAGTTTGCATTGTTGAATCCATATAGAGCTCAAATTTCATGCACGGTTATTTCTCATCTTTCTCTGCCCAACCATGCCATCTCTTTTGTTTGCAAACACCCACCTTATTCTACTTCGGTAAAACCACTTCCAATATCTTCCACAAACTTTTCATTTTCTATTCACCTTGGTTCCACTTTATATTTTGAGCTTTTCCCTCATGTAACATTAACTTCTTTAATATTTTTTATTTGACTTGTCTTATTCCTTCTGAATGCCATCTTTCTTATGCATCTTCATTGACCTTACTTATTTCATCATCCCTTATTGGTCTTTAACTCCAAGCCCTTCCTTTCCTACATGATCACATAGACATTTTTTTCTCCTTACATTTTAATTTTCTAAAACTATCCTTGAAAATATCTTCAATTTTTATTTTCCTTCTATGTACTTATCTTCTACCATATTTTTTTTTCTAGGTAATTAGAGGTATTTTCATCATTCTTACCCTCCGTCTCTTTCCCCTTCAAATGTTTCTGATTCTCCATATTGTTTGATCTTTATTTCTTAATTCCTCATCCATCTTCTTATCCTTCATCTTCCAACCCATTCTTGTTCTTTTTTCAAGTCATATCGATATTCTATTATGTGACACTTTTTCCTGCAATTCCTCATAATATGACCTTCACCCAAGAAAGATAAACACCTTCTTCTTGGTTTTTAAAATTATATATCCACATAAAATATCTTTCTTTAAAGAAAAATATATTACATTTATGATTGGTTTGGCCAATTTTATAGTAACCTTAAATATTACATAAATAACAAAAATTTAATCCTTATTTTGTATTCCAAATCATAAAATCTCCCCAAAGAATCTCCAATAATTTTGAAAATATTTAAGCTCCAATATTCTAATGTCAAAACATATAATGTTAGTTTAAATTCTCTCACCTTATTCTTAGACCAATTTTCTTGGAGTTTTTTGTTCTGTGGATGGATTAGAATCATGTGATTTGGCAGATTCCACACCCATTTTTATAAAACAAACTCTTGTCCACTTCATTAAAGGAATGAGTCATAAAGAAACATTCCAGAATATTAATAAATTGCTTTATATCCACCCCTTTCCAATGATTATACGCACAATCTTCTAGTTATTTTCCTTTTAGAGGTTTTCTCAAAAATTTCCCTAGTAATCCTTTGGAATTCAATATAATACATACATCCTCCACTAGTTTCTAGCTAACATCTATGTTCTTAACCTCCTCAATAAAATGAGAAATAAGTTTTCTTTATATCGTCTTCTAAGCTTTTTCCTTGCTTTTAAACAAATTTTTCCATTTGTTAATTTTTTAGCCTTACCTTGCATTATGTTTCTCAAACGTAGACCTATCTAGTCTTTACTTTTCTCATTTTATCAGATATGAAAATTTATTTAATCCTTGTTTGTATCTATGCATTATGTATCCTAGGTGAAAATAAATCCTTATGTTGTTTCCAATTAGAATTGCATTGGACCCTGTTGATAGGTTGGCACCATCATCTACAATAAAATGGTAACCACATAATCTTTGTTCCATAGATGTCAATGATCCCTTCTAGAAAATCATTGTTTCCTCAAATATTGATTTTTGAGCATTTCTTCTATAAATAATCATGTCATTTTATACACCACCTTCACATTTTTGTTCCTAATCTCGAGAGGAATTAGATTTACACATGTTACAATTTTAGATCCAAAACTCATATCCTATCCCTCAACCCTTGTTTGCCCCTTTCAAGATCCCAATGATTCATACATTTCCTTCATCTTTTCAATGTATCCTGATGAATAATACTTTCTCATTTCACTAATTTTGTCTTCTTCTAACCTCATGTAACATTCCTTTAAGTTTTCAACATAAGGAGAATGCCCTAATGGCATAAAAATTACACCAATCATAGGAACACATTTAATTGATTGTGAATATGAGTCCCTAAACTTTTTATCTTTTTACAACTCCATAAAATTATCCACATTTATATCTTATGACTGAAACTCTACATAAGTACCTTGTTTAGCTCTTGCAGCATCTTCCTTACCCAACCCATTAGCAACATCCTTATATCCTTATAAGTTTTCTCATTTACCAAACCCTAATAATTTCCTAGATTTATCTTATATACTTTATATATAAGATTTGGATTAGCCCTTAAGCTAACCTCCTTCCCCAACTCATTATAATCATTCCTTAATATCCATTTTGAGAAGAGCTTATTTCACTGATCCTAATGCTCACATATAGGAAATATTTATCCTTTATTGCTTAATCTATCCCTTACTAATGATTTAGAACCATATACCTCTCTTATTAATTTAATATTCTATTTAGAAACACTTAGTACTAAATTAGGTTGTACCTTGATTATAAACTCCTCTTCAAAACTTATGGCTTATTTAAGATAAAGATCTTCCTCTTTCTTAGAGTAATTCCAGAGTAAATTTGGTCTTAGCTTGAAACCAAACTCATCTTCAAAGTTTTCAAACAAATCCTCTTCCTTCTCCTCAGATCTAAACTTATTAGCATTTTCTCTAGCCTTTATTTCCATAACCTTTTTCCATTTTCTTCTTCTATAACTCGTCTAATTCCACGTTCTTCTACAACCCCTTCATTAATGACCCATTATTTCATAACTTCTTTTGTAGCCTCTTTATCTAATTTATGGTTTATTACTACTTATGTAAAGCCATTAAATTATTATTTAATTTTAATTTTAAAATGTATGCATATTGTAATTGAACTTAGTTTAATGGAAAATATAGTTCATTTGATAATATAATATTTTTTTGCACGAGGGATAAACATGATGGCATTTATAAAAGAAGGCAAAGTTGTTTTTTTTGGGACACATTGTCACTTCCTCTTTATTACGATTATGATGACATCCAAATTCCTATTTCACCACCCATTCTATCATCTTAAGCATCGTCATCACATAGACAATGTGATCAAATATATAAACCCTCATAGGACCACAATTGCATAAAAGATAAATGGGAGCAATTAATGAGTCTAACGAAACATTTAATTACCCTACAAGACACTCTTATTCAGGGCCATCGACATAACATCCTCCACTAGTTTATATCAAATGTCATGTTTGTAATATTGTATGTAAATTGAAAATTGCATAACAATATTGTATTAATATAGTCATTGTTACTCGTAACAATCAATTTGTTTTTATTACAACTAACTAGCTACTTTCTCCTTGTCCACAAATTTACCTAAGTCCTTTTTTAAATTCTCCATGTCTTCAGCTTAATCTAAATTCCCTAGATAAACCTAAGTCTCTTACTAATTTTCCCCTTTCCCTTAATCATTTTACCAATTTCTCCTCATCTCTAAATTAACCTAATTTCCTCACTAATTTATCCAAATTAATATAAGTTCCTAAATAAACCTAAGTCTTTTACTAATTTATTCATTATTCCATAATTCCTTACTAATTTCCTTAAATTAGGTTAATTATTTAACATAAATTCATAAATTAACCCAAGTTCATAACTAAGTTACTCCTTGTGCCCTAATCATATTACCATTTTTTATTAACTAGTATAAGTCCAAAAATTAACTTAAGTCCCTTACTAATTTACCCTTTGTCTCCTAATTTCCTTGCTAATTTCTCCAAATTAACATAAGTCCATAAATTAACCAAAGTCCCTTATTAATTTTCCCTTGTTCCTTGGATCCCTTATTAATTTCTCTAAATTAACGTAAGTCCCTGAATTAGTCCAAGTCCTTGACTAATTTCTCCTTGGCTCAAAATTAACCTAATTCCCTTGCTAGCTTCTTTAAATTAACGTAAATACCTTACTAATTTCTCCCTTATCCCATATTTCCCTTGTTAATTTACTTATATTAACTTAATTTTATAAATTAATCTATATCCGTTACCATTGTCCCCTGATTTCCCTGCACTAATTTATGTCCCTTACTATCTCATCCCCTAATTCCCTACTAATTTTCCTTAATATACCTAACTATGTAAATTATCCTAAGTCCCATGCAAACTTTCCGTTGTCCCCTAATTCCCTCACTAGTTTTCCCAAATTAACTTAATAATAAAGTAACTTAAGTCTGACATTATTAATAATTTTTACCATGAGATGTGGGTGAGTTGGTAAAGTGGCATGGATGTTTTCATCCCCACCCAAGTTCAAATATCGTTGGGTGTGTGAGGCCGGTTGTGGATGTATGTTGTGTATTCAAGGACTATAGGTTGTAAATATGGTAATCATGAGACTACTTCTGACCATATGTGGTGTATTGGAGCATATTGGTTGTTGATATAGTAATTATCTAGGGATTTGGTCCCCTATATATGTGCCAAACCAGTTTATAGCTCCAATCAAAAGTGACGATCAATAAAAAATGATTTTTTATTTAAAAACTACACAAACTTAGTATAAATTGAATTAGGGTTGTGCCACAAAAAACAACGAAAAAGAGGGAGGTCACATATATCCTTCCCATTAATATCATTTTATTATTTCTCAGACATTGAGTAGAGAAAATGACAATGCATTATAAAAACTGATAAGGAGACAAAAAAATGACAAAAAGAAAAAGAAAGAAGTTCCATTTAATGCAAAAAACAAGTAGAAAATTTAGAGGGGGTAACACTTCATCAAGAGGGGCAAGGATAAGGTCAATTATAAAATAAGATGGATCTGGGTTCTCTATAAGAGAGTTGTAGAGACAACAATTACATATATCCAAGCAAATAATGTGGTTGAAGAGGAATATGTGGAACCCGTGATAAAATAAAAGACATGATATGCATTTTTTAAAATTAATTTATGTAATTGTTCGTAATTTAATTTCATAAACAAAATACATATTGGATCGTAAACACGTATAAAAATATAATAGTAAAAACCCTTGGTAAACACCCTAAATTAAACCCTAGGAAAACACCTAAAACTAAAACTCTAGTAAAAATTGTATGAAAAAACCTAATAGAACTTGTATTTAAAAACCTCGTAAAAACCCTAGGCAAAAACCACAGCAAAAAAAACTATGCAAAAACCTTATTGAAATTGAGCAAAAACCCTTATAGAAAACATAGACAAAAATCCTATTAAAAATCCCATGAAAAAACCCTAATAGAAACACTTGGTAGTACCTGATAAAAGATCTTGGGAAAAACCCTAACAAAAATCATATGCAAGAACCTTAGCAAAATATTTATTCATTATAAATAATTTTTTTACAATTTTTTTAAAAATATCTAGGACATAAAAAATGACAATATTGTAACCCACATCCATGAATTTAAAAGGTCATTACATAGTCACATAATGAGATATATAGGAGTTCTACACCCACTCACAATCTCATCAGTCATTTACACATTGAGGAGTGGAGGAATACCACACCCCTCATGAGTGTTAATGGTTTATGGGAGGTATGACATTGAATTACAATTATAATAATTTTTAAATTATACTTATTTATTACTTTATATCATTTATGTTTGATACATTTTTTTTGGTTTCGATGACATGTCTATTATATACGCGAAATTATGTAATGATGAGATGGAGCAACACAATGCTAATAGGAGTGACAAAATTAATTTTATTTTCATTTTTATAGTCATTTTATTTTAATTATTTTCTTAAGAATATTATTTTTTAAATTTATTATTTTTTAACCTTAATGTTTAATTATAGATCCAAATCTTCTATGCCTTGATACAATATCATCTAAGGTGAAGGCCAATCTAGTATCGATAAAAAATATGTTAAATAATATTTATATTTGTGTTATGTTATGTAGGGTTTTTGTATGTGCATTTATCTTATTTTAAGTCTATGCAAGCCTTATTTATTGCACAGGCTATCTTTGTGTTGTGTTGTGTAGGGTTTATGTTTACACATCTACTTTGTTATTGGTTTGCACTTGTCTTATTTTTTACAAAGCCCATCTCGGTGTTATATTTTTTTGCCTTTGGCATGCATGTATTTAGCAAATGTTAGTATTGCCTACAGGTACACTTATGTCTATAAGATATGTGCATTATTTTGTTATGCACATTTGTATTTGTCCCTTTGTCTGACTAAGATTACGAAGCTGTGCAAAAAGATGTTGTGATAACATTCTCTTCTGTGTAGCCATGTGAAGATTCTATGTATATTTAAGTTAGCTTAATAAATATTTTGTGCAATAGGATATTCATTGAAGTTGTTTTTCACTGCAGTGACAAAAGAGTGGGAGAGACTTCTGGAGGTAATTGGAACTTCATTGCACATCCTGTGAGTTGAATTGTTGATCACTTGGAAATTATGATAAAATATGAGACCGTTCTTGAAATTATATGAGGATCATGGCACACATGTTTTCATGACAAATGTTGTCTGTGAAGTACTACATCTATTTTGTTTGACTTTTACTGTATTTTATGACATGTTGGAAGGATTTATTACTCATTATTTAGTAGTTAATCCCAAAAGTCTGGGAACTTAAAAGTGTCAAATATAACATTATTTTATGACATCTAGAAAGCTAAAGTGAAGTCCTAACAAGAATGGGAATTCAAAAGGAATATTCATTAGGATAGGGAATTTAGTTACTAAACAAAAGAGAAGCGAGTAGGTGAAGGGGTATGAATCATCGAGATATTGGGATGAGACATCCCTCTTGAGTTCGTTTTGAAAATCCTTGTAAGGCACATGAGGGATAACTGCACATTATTCAAACATTGTTATGCTTCAATCAATGAAAACCTAAAGGCTTTAAGTGTTCATGTTTGTGTATGTGGTTTGAATCATGTGACTTGGTTTGAGTAAATATGTAAGTGATACAGGATTAAAGGTGGACCTTAATTGCTCACCCTATTTTTGTGTGCATCATGCCTTCATCACAAACTTATCATTCTTAGCCTTGTTCTCATACATTGAGATGGCATGAGGCCCAACGTAAGCCTTTTGAGATTATACCTTTAGGATTGAGGGGGGATGATGATGATGTTTCTCTACCCAAGCCTAATGACCATCGACCAAATTGTCACACAATAGACAAATACAAACCTTGAGTATTGGGCACTCTTAAGGTCAAATTGTATGTAAATGATGAGAAGATAATTTTAAAATATGTTTGAGGCAAGTAAGTATATTATTGTAAATCTTGTATAATTATTGAAATTAATCAATTTATTTATAATATCAGGTATCTCTTGATTTTTTTATAAGCATTTAAAAAAAAAGTTTTTAAAGCTAAGAATTCATTTAAAGAAATTTGCACCAAGAATTTAATAAGATGTTAGTTGAGCATACAAATTGGATTTTTTTTAAAATTCAAAGAAAATTCAATAGAGCCCACTATAATGTGAAGATAATTGAAAATTTTGCAGCAGTTGTCCTTGAGAGGATTAGGAGGCATGTGTGGGTAACTTTGCATCAAGTTGGTATCATTTTTTAAATATTTATAATTTTATATTAGTTTCTAAAATATTTAATTATAAGGAAATGCACATGAAAAATATGGATGAGGCGAGGCGAATGCTCTAATTTCCAAGATTAAATGCATATGTTTGGGATTAATTATGCAATGATTGCGAGAACGGACTAAGAAATAGGCTGCATGTAATATTAAAAAATAAATCCATGTTAATATTTGTTGTTTCTTTATATTAACTAGTTAAAAAAATTATGAAGTTTCAAATTAATGTAGGGATTGGAATTAGTAAAGAAAAGGCCCACAAATCCAGATTGAGTTAGGGGAAGTTGGTGACTCATTAGTTTGGCTAAACGAGTGTAGATCGTGTTGCATACTACTTTGTAAGTTTATTTTAATGTACCGATTAGGTTTTATTTTTTAATTAAGACCTCAATATAACATTCACATTTTATTATAGAAGTGTTATGATGTAAGGACCAAAAATTAAATTTGAGAATGGTTGAAATCCCTTAGATGGAATGTTGATGCATTCAATGAGTGAGCTTGTTCTAGGGGCTTTGTGCTAGTAAAACATTAGTCACTATTAACTTGTGGAAATGTAGTGCCTAACTAATTAATTTGTAAATATTTTAATTAGCTATTTAACAAATATTTAACCTCGAGTATTTTATTAATTATTTAAATTACGTCTTCGTAGGTTAATAACCAATCTACGATGGTTAATGGTCCTAAATTTGAAGAAGATGAGGATGATCTTGACTACGATGATTAGTCGATGAATGGACATGACATAGACAATGAGGTGATAGATAATGATCATGATGATATTGGGATAGATGATGATTAAGATGAACAGTTGCAGTCTAGTTAATAATCATAGTTTTTTAATTTGTATTTTGTAAGGGATAATACACAATTTTTGCTTTCTCCAATGTTATTGTATACATATGAGAAATTATATATCTACTCATCTACAAAAATATTTATTTCATGGAAGTCAGTCATTTATATATCATTTTCTTGAGTTAAAAAACATTTTATGTTAAATTGTAATATTTTATTTTACGATGTTTATATATCTTTAAAATATACATACATACATATATATATATATTAAAAATTAAAAATTTTATATTTATAAAATAATATACACTATATATCAATGATTTATATATGATATATAATATATATTTTTGATAGATAAATATATTATAGACAATATAATATAATTATAAACATGTAATTTTGGTACAAGGCTTGTATTTATGATGTTATTATCATGCTTATATATATGGATCATTACTTCATATTAGGCTTTTATTAGGGAATTTCCCCTTGTGTTGGGTCCTGACATTGCCTTCACGTGTCATTGTTCCTTTCTGAATATTTCTCAATGAATCATTTATCTACCTCAAGCTTCATGCAGTTGTCTTATAGACCATATAGGTTTATGTTTGAGTAGTATTCTATTTAATTATTTTTGAAACATCCCAAAAGTGTTATTAACCTTTATCATATGTTATGAAAGTGGTTTGGTTTGTTGTCAATCCATTGGGCCTTCACTCTCATGTTTACCATGTTTCATTATGCCTGGTTAGTTTCCCGCTTCATTGTAGTTGACTTGTGTGTCAATAGATCCTAATTCGAATTCAATAAGTTTATATACACATAAGTACCTTAATGCATTCCATACCAAGTATTAAAAAACTTCATTTCACTATCAAACACTTGTATCAAATATGACATCTATATATCGTTTTTATTTATTTCCTTTTCTAGACACTTGTAACAAAAGAAGGCTTAAGAGAACAAACATATACATTCATTTGTTGGCATAGGAAGAGAGGGTGGAGGCCTCTTTCACACATTGAGATGGATCACTTAGATGCAGAGAATTCTGATTCCCAACTTGATATGTAGATCAACCCCCGTTAAAGGGGCCCAAGCCAATATTTATAAGGCATATTTCCTTTTATCTTGGAGGTGCTGTTATGTGTTAGGGCCATATTAGGGTTGAATAAAAGGAGATAATTTTATGTATCTACATGTATAATTATGATTATCAGAGATAAGTATTTGGACATTTGTTATTAATGAAATATTCCATGAAATTTAGACTATAAGGATCTATAGTGGCATTTTAAGACTAGGTTGACCACTTTAAAGAGACTACCTATATTAGGACATTCTGTTTCTAGTCATTATCTTAGTTGGACCATACGAAAGTGGTCACTATCATAAATCACTACTTGCTTTATAACTTTTCTTTTACATTATTCCAAGACTTAGTTCATTGCATTTTAGCCTCTCTCATAATCCAGGTGAGTCAAAATTAGGTCTTTATCTATTTGTTTCTCTCGTCGATTCTTATTTCAATGTTCTTTCATTAATTCATCTTCCCTATTTCTAGCACTTAGGTAGATCTTTAATCATTGTATTTATTGTATCAAATTAGAATTATTATTGTGTCATCATTTATTGTGGTTGGTGTAGTGGTTAGTGTAGTGTTTTGAATAATTGTGTGCCATCAACATATATATATATATATATATATATATATATATATATATATATATATATATATATAATTTGATTATTTTTATTTATATATTAATATGATACATATGTTTATAAATAATAATAGTCAAATACATGCATACATGCATACATACATACAAATATATATATATATATATATATATATATTTGTAATGACAACTAATATATATATATATATATATATATATATATATATATATATATATTTGTAATGACAACTAATTATATTATATATATATATATATATTAGTGTCAGAAATTATGTCGATTCATTTTACAAAATTGGGGGATGGGCCTAAAATAGGTTGACACAATTACCAACATAACTAAAAATGTCTAGTAGTGTTGACTTTGTGCCACTAAAATCGATGCGAAATCTTGAAATTTTTGGGGCAAAAACATCCAAATCATCAATTTATAATACGACTCCAACATAAATTATGATGTAAATTAACTAAGTGTGATAGTGACTAATGCTTTATATTGCTATATCTTATGTGAATGGTTGTTTGACCCTAATTTTGGATGTGGATCTTCTTGGGTAGATAAGATTAAAAATATAGAAATGATAGGGTACAAGGGTGAATATCATATCTACATCAGGGTAATTAAATGCTAAACTCAGATATACCATATACTAAATTTATAAAACTGAGATAAGCTATTAATGGAAAGTACAACTATGCTAGATATAAAATTGACAAAAAAAGTGATGTAGTTGGTTGGCTTTGATGTTAATGCAGATCTAGATATGGAATAGGTTGAAAGCAGATGGGAATATAGTCTTGTAACAATTATCAGATTCTAGATTTGGTGCCTCTGGTTATCTAAATAATGGCGTCAACCCTGGATGGTTGCATCAATGCTACTATCTGAGTCCAATGATAGTGTCTTGTACAGAACATCAGGTGAAATAAGATGTGAACACCTAGATGCTTCTAGGTTTGGCTTCATTTTTGCTTTGGTGCATTCAGATCTGGGTCATGGACTGTTGCTCCTTGTGAAATGGCAAAAACCTTAGCTTTCCATCTTCAACGTGACCTCATAAAAAAATGGGTTAGTGGACACACATTATTGAGCTAACCCTAATGACCCCACTGTCAAAGAACATTGCTTACATAGCCAATCCTCCATAAGAGGGCCTCATACTCATGTAGTTCTCCCCTATGTGTTGGCTTGTGAGTGAATCATGTAATGTGTATAAAGCAAGTATAACAATGACTTAGCTTGTAACTTAGACCTTATGATTGCTACTTTAGTACTTCAAGCCTGTAACTATCTTGTACTTATGACTGGTATGGAAATAGGGAAGCTTTGTTCAATTGAATGCTTGATAGAGTGCTTTTGATAAGTTCCTTAGTCTCTTTGGTCTGATTGCTAGGTGAGGAATGAACGAGGGTTGATCTTGTATTTATATCAAATCCATTTGGAGTAATAACTCACATTAAATCACTTAGGGTGACCATTAGGATACGTTTCATTTGTAAATTGGATGACTTTAGGGCATTGGACACTTGCGTCGGGGGAGGATAATAACATTGACACTGTTGTCTGTTCCGGACATTAGTGTCCAGGGAGTAGCAAAATAGGTACAAGTTTCAAAACTTGCAGAGGTGTAAGATAAGTACATTTTAAGTATTATGGATAACATAAAATATTTTGTGTCATCAATATAAGATTGGTTGGACTAAGAGATAGGCCAAGGGGCACAAGATAGAGCAGATGCGAGGCTTATGGAAGTAAGGCATGTGTAGAACTAAGAAGAACAACCAAAGATTGAGTTTACTAAGTGTACAAGACTAAGGTGCTACATAATCACAAAATATCATCTACAATGACATTACATTACTTATATATTTTATTAACACAGGGCATCTCTTATCGATCTTACACTACTTTTATCTTGGTTTCATATGGGGCATACTATCTTTTGTGCTATATTATTTTCATTTTTTCCATCTAAGGCCTATTACTCATGTTTTTATACTGATTACACACTAGCTAATGTGGGCCAACTTATTCACAACATGTATATGCTTTCAATATGTTATCTTTCTATGTTCGACATCATTGGTTTTATATATTATATCAAACATGATACACATAATTCATTTTTTTTAATAACTTTTGCTTCACATGTTCATCCCACAATTCAAAAGGGGGGCATACATTCCCCTCATTTTATTTGTACTCTAGGAATACAATACAACTTTCACTCGTATATAAGGGGTATTCAAATTTCACTTGCTCTTAGATATACTGAAGATGCAGAACATATTCCCCCCATGAGATATATTCAAGGTATTATTTATAATTATTTTTTGTAGCACTCATATTATCGCTTTAGAATTAATTTTTTGTGACTAAAGATTGTGCCAAAAAATGTGTGTGTGATTTAGTACAAATTCAGAGGCATGTGATCTCATATGGGCATTTGCACCCCACAAAACTAGGATTCATAGGTGCATTAAAGTTTGTTATGGAAGTTTCAGGGGTACAAAATCTTGTATCCACACTTTGCGTGTTTTATGTTGATATGTATACGTGCATGTGCACATATGCTCACCTCAAAATGGGGTATTATGTAGACATATAAAAACAATTCCTAGGTATTTATTAGTCATAAAATTATATTATTTAAGGATACAAACATGTTTTTTGATTATTAACTTAAATTATGCATTATTACCATGTTCTTGTCATGAACTTTGTGTCCCCTCTTTCTTATATGTCCTCCCTTCTTCTTGCTGGGGTCTTTTTGCTCGTCAAGGTCCCTTGGGGTATGTAGTCTCCTCTTATCCATTTTTTTGCCCATTTTATGTTTGTTTGCATGTTAATAGGGTATTGATTTAAATTTGAGAAGTCTATAAATATACATGTACTTTGGTGGATTTAGGATAATCTAGAAGGCACTAAAGAATCTAAAGGAAGTAAGAGTATCTAACATCTATTGTCACAACATTCTATTGAACATTCTAAAGAAACCAAGCAATCATTTAGAGAATATTCATTATAGCATTGAAGTTCATGATAGCCAGACATTGCATTAGACTGGATTGTCTATTTGAACATCATTGCATTTACTCAGTGCATTATTTTTGATATTGTTTACTGTCGAGGGGTGCGGTAAGTAGTTGATGCTTAAAAACCATACTAACTCTAAACACGTGCCACAAAACAAATATTTTTTCTTATCATTTATAGGTTTAGTTACCTTATTAGGATTTAAAGAAGTGCAATTTTACAATGATTGGAAAGAAGTTTCATAATATCGAGTAAGATTTTCGAAGCTTTAGACTTGATGAACATAGTTGTTAAAATAGTTTTTACATGTCTAATTATTTTTAAGGGCGTATTGTTGAGAAATTATATGAATCTTTTTCCTTATTAGTGGTTCACGACTTTTTAAATTTTGTGCAATACATACAACTGAAAGAAATTATGATTATTTTATTATAAAATTTTTATTTGAAAAATAAAAATAAAAAATTGATTGGATACAAATGACAATTAACAATTAAAAAAATAGAAACAACCATGTAAAACTTGAGGGCCCGATCACTTCTCACCGCTCAAAAGCTTCTTATTAAAAAGTAACTCCATATTTTAAGATGCAAATATTTTATAAATAGTTTTTAAATTTATTCATGTACCTCTACCTAAAATTATAGAAATAATAACCCTCTAAATAAAACCCTTTATTTAAATTGATGCTATTTCTTATTTTATTATACGATGGAAAAATTAAAAACTTGAAACTTGAGAATAATCTCTCTCGGGCCATTTCATATTTAAAGATATCGTACGAGTTCCAAAAAAAAAAAAAACAATTATATAGACATCAACTGGGTTAATCAATCTTTATGACATGGCATCTGCTGATGACTATAAAGTCCTTTGGGTTGTTACGAGGACAAGAAGCAGAGTTTGAGCAACGTTTGGACTGCCTTCCCTAAAGGGGCACAGCATCACATTCCCTCTCCAAGTCACCCAACTAAGATGACACAAATTTTTATTTACTAAAATGTCGAAAGTTCAAACTTTAATCATATGAATGCCCCGCCCCGCGCCGCTCCCCTCCTTGGCCCAAAAATTTGGCTCCTCATGACCAGTATAAATTCTCACAAGTGCACTCTTCTTTCTTCATTTATGCTGGTTGGCCTTCCGACGAATGCAATTGAGTCTGTGTAGAGCTTAAGCCTTGCTTCTCTCAAGCGCAAATGAAGCTCTCCATAGAAATTGAAATAACTCCGGAGGAAGTTCCTCTGGCTACTGAGCTTTTGCGTACCTTACGGTAAGCGCAATTCAAACCCAATATAATATACGTATAAAATTCTTTCATACTGTTTCATCCTTCAACCCCTCAAGTTCCGCCGGGACTCTTAAATGATGAGGTTTACTCTTCTGAATATTGTTAATTACAAGCTATGTTCAGCAACTGTAAAATCGCACGTTCTTGCGATATATTAACATTATGTAAACTCTAAAACCCCGAGCTCTGTACATTTGTATTGAGTTTATGGTTTTCTTTTTTAAAGCCTTAAAACCCTATGCAGCTGGGTTGTGTTAAATCTATACATTCTTGAAGTTATGCCTATAAACCCTAAACCTTTTAGTGTAGACTTCTTTGGACTCCGTGCGTTCTTCTTATGCTTTTTGTGTTAGAAGCCATGGGGGTTCGAAACATGTAAAGAGCTAGGCACATGTTTATGATGTGTACTGTTTTCCCGACCATTATAAAATATAGTAGGAAGACAAACCACACCCAGAACCACAAAGGGGCTAGTAGCTCAAGTTGGAGAACACCCAAACATGATGATCATGGTTATGGGAAGTTCTTAGGTTTGAGTCCTAGTTGGTCCATGGAAAATAATATAAAATTTGTTCTACTCTGTTGAGCTATATCTGTCTGTCTTGAATTTGCACATTTTGTAAAATTTTGTATACACGAGCTTCTTTCACTCAACAATTGTTAAAAATAACGCCGCTGTAGGATACAAGAGTGTATAATTTATGTCAAATTTTTAGGTAACTGTGTATAATTTACATCAATTTTCTAGGTAGAATACTCATGCGGGCATATCAGACTAGGAAAGACCAACTCTACACGTGCCTAACAAAAAAGTCAGCCAAAATATGGGAAAAGCCTTTGGCTATCCCATACAAGGTCGTTGAATTGGAAAGGTGGGCTTCTTTTCTGTGTTTGAGGTATTCGAGCATCATGCTTGGACTTGCTTAGTCAAGACAAAACTTGGGGAGTCTTGTTTTGGGTCCAACTAGAATCTTTCTGACTAACTCAGGGAGTCTCATAATTATGGATGCAAGTAGATGGGTAGATTTTTTTTAGTTGCAACGTACTACAATAAAATAAGTTGCCTGTATGGCTTCCTTTCATAGAAACAGAGAGGAAGCATGCATACTCTTTCTTAAGTTAGAAAGGACCTGCTGTTTGCACATACTTTTGTTGCTTTCTCCTGATGATGGATCACGGATGTTGATCCGAAACGTCAAGCGGGATAAACTCAAACACAGTATTCCAAAAAAGCGTTCAATCAGTCTCCAATCATGGATGACTAATATTTTGGAATGTGTTTATGATCGGTCTCCATAAGAACCCACAATTTTTTTCCTTCATTGTCCGAAACCTTTTGGAAAAATTAACATGTCATAAAGTATTGTTGGCTTCTTAAGATAAACCTTTATTTGCCTTTGATATAATCCTTGCAATGTCTTACATGGTCCGGACCTGTTTAAACTCAAACACAGTATTCCAAAAAAGCTTTCAATCAGTCTCCAACATTTTTAAAAAATGACATGGATTACTAATATTTTGGAATGCGTTTATAATCGGTCTCCATAAGAACCCACAATTTTTTTCGCTTCATTGTCCGAAACCTGCTGGATCAATTAACATGTCATAAAGTATTATTTGCTTCTTAAGATAAGCCTTTATTTGCCTTTGATACAATCCATGTAATGTCTTACATGGTCCAGACCTGTTTTCCGATTGCTTCTGATATAACTTGTTAATAGTAAATCAAGTGGTTGGTTACCGTGCACCTCAATCCAAAGCAAGATACATTATTTGAGATCTGGGCTTGATATAATTTTTCTACAAGGACGTCATATAATTCTAAAGCATGTTACAACTTACCGATAATCATTTATTTTTCATGTATCCATAGGTCAAATCAATCAGACAATATGAAGAACAACTAACTTTGGTTATTGTGTTCCCCTCTTCATGCAATCTTTAATGAAAAAACTCTTTCATCTTATGCAGTTCCATTTTGCACAAGAATTTGTTTATCATTATTCAATGTTGCTTTCCAAACATGCCATGAGACTAGACAAGTTAACAGTTGGCTTGAATGCTTTGCTGCATGTTATACATTTACCAGTATTAAAATGCAGCCAAGACCTTACTAGTTTTAACTGAACAATTGTATTATTTTTCATACTTTTGTTGATTTGGTGCACAGCAAGAATGCAATAATAAAAGATTTGTTTCTGCTTCAAACAGTCTGCAGATTTTTATTTCCCCTGCTCTTTTCCTTTATCATGTCGTTGGCATAACAAAGGCTCTTTTCATTCAATTTCTATGTCAAGAAATGAAACTTGATCTCATCGTGTCTATTTCAAATGGCACGAATCTGATGCTATCTACCATTGCATGTTAACTCAAATATTCAATATCGCATTATTTACTTGATTAGTTTTGAATGTATTTTAAGCTTCTTTGATATGGAATGTATTTTAATAGTTTATTTCCCCTAGAATTTGCTATTTCTAAGGAATTTTAAAGTTTTCTAAGCCTTGCCGAGTCTTGGCCCAGTTTTGTTGCCGAGTCTAGTAAAAAATCGGCTTGCGGAGTCTGAGTCTCATTTCTATGGTCTAAACTGTACACATATTCATTCGCTACAGGATAGTGTTCTTATTGTTGCCAATTTCTAGAGGCACATGGAAAACCAGCTACTGAATATAGTGTTGGCAGGAGATATTTTCTGTATTGGACCAAGAAATACCTTGTACGAGATATTTAAATATTTTATGCCTCCAACTATGGCTGTTGTGGTTGTTAAAATTTATATTTTAAAGCAAAAAATTAAATCAATTCATTTTTTACCTGTTGCGACTGCTCTTTGCTATAATCCAACTTAAACATCGATGTAGATATCAGAATCAATTCAATCTCCTGCTACCTATGGTGCAGCTATAATCATAATAATAGACACACACTTAATTGGGCATCAAAGCAGTCGCATGTGAAGAAGATGATGCACGGTTATGCTTTACATTGTCATCTATGAACTAGTACTTGAGGTCACACCATTGGAGTGGTGCTTCACCGAAAAACAAAGCATGCTCAAAACTTGAATGTTATGAAGGCCTTTATTTTTTCAATTGATTATTACACTATATAAATACCGTACCTATCATGACATTTCAAGTGCTTTTTTGGACTCACAGCAAAATTGAGAAACAAACTCACAGAAATAGATGAGAGTGTAAAGAGATTGCCAGCAAAACTTCCATATTTTTACTCTCTTTATTACCATAAATTAAATAGATGTACAATGATAGGGGTGTGTGCTGTCTAGAGAAGGCTGACCACATGCAAAAAAGCTAAATGCCAAAATTTAAAAGATGAAAACTGATTACAAAAATATTTGAAAGGCTCAATCTCATAATTGCCTCTCTTTTAGAGGAAACTTCCCCTACTTTTGACGGACAAATTAGAACCACCTCGTATCTTCCAAAATGAGCTAAGAAAATGAAATTGCTAGAGTATGGAGTGCATGCATATCACAAGTTGTGATCATGGCGTCCCAAGAAGGTTTGAATCAAAATGTCAAATGAGAGCACTTGGAATGCTTGGGAATGAAATATCCTTCAGACATGCATCCAAAAGGATCCTCATATGAAGATTCAAGCTCCAAAAATTGATGATTTGTATGGAAGATCTCTAAATGAAGCAAATAGTTTTATAGTGATGTAAGGGTCAAATCCAAGGTGTATAAGTTTGTTATATGTGGATTCGTTGAATTAATAAAAAAGCATTGTTTTGGGGCTGACTTTGTTATGTTATTATTCTCTTGTTGGCTTTAGGTAGTATTTTTAATGACTCTTATGTTATGTTTAGTTCTAGTTGACGGTTGTGTTTTAACCAACAATTGTTGGGTCTTTTGTCATATAAATAGAATGATGCATGTCGGGGTAAGGGCATGCTGATGTTGCTACAGGAATTCACATTCAAGATTATTGTTAGGCTTGGAAAAAGTTATGTCATAGTCGATCGATTCTCTTGGATCAAGTCTGGTAAACCCCTTGATGGTGTGAATGAAGATTTTCTAGATTCTCGTTTATTCCAAATTGCTATTGTACCATCGTGGTATGAAAACATTGGAGATTATCTATTTGCTATGTCATTTCTAAAGGACATGCAATGAATTGAGCGGAGAAGATTGGCATTAAATGCTTGAACATTTTAGTTGGTAAATGGGCTTATGTATAAGGTGAGGCTTGACCATGTTTGCAACGATGCATTACGAAGAGGTTATAGATGTACTTCAAGAGTTACATGAAGGTCTAGCTGGAGGTCACATGGGACTTGACGCCACAGCAAGGAAAGTACTTCCTGCAAGGTTATGGTGGCTGAAATTGTAATGTGATGCAAAAAAAATGTTGTGGGATGCGACACCTGTTAGAGGACTGTCAAGCCACTAAAGAGGGACTTTATTCTCCTCTGACCATCTCAGGGCCTTGATTTCATTGGACCAGTGAAAGTCAACAAGGTCCATCGGTGCAAGTATACAATGGTTTCCATAGAATATCCAACGGAGTGGGAAAAGGCTAGAGCTTTACCTGACAAGAGTGCACAAATTACAGCCAAATTTATTTATGAACGAGTAGTCATTTGATTCAGAAACTCTAGACAAATTACAAAGTGATAGAGGTGGGCACTTCATCAACCATGTTATTCTGTTGATGTCTTCAAAATTCAGAACTTTTCATTCAATTTCTAGTCCCTACTATAACAAGCAAATGGCCAAGCTAAGGCCACTAATAAAGTACTAATTTCATTATTTCAATAGTCGTGCGATATCGAAGGTATAGGTCAGAGGAACAACTACCTGCAGTTTTGTGGGCCTATCATATGACCTACAAGGTGACTACGGGCTACACACTTCTAGTTGATGTATGATCAAGAGGTAGTTGTTCCGATGGAATATATTGTACCAAGCGTGAGGATAGCCATCAAAAATAGTCTTGGAGATGAGGAAAGCTTGAAAGAATGACTCATACAATTGAAACAATTGGATGAACATTGGATAATGGCGTAATGGGCAACAAAGGTTTGCAAAATAGGTAGAAATATTGTCATGACAAATGTCTCCAAAGAATGAATTTTAAGGCCAGAGCCTTAGTTATAAAACATAATGGAAGGTGAGAAATCTGCCTTGGGAAATTTAAAGTTATGCAATTGCGACCGTTTAAAAAACAAGAAATTTTGTAAAACATAGTGGTTATGCTCAAGAATTGGATGGGACGACTGTTAAAGATAGAGTGAAGGGTTCCAAATTAAAATTTTATTGGACTTGGACTAAAAATATTAATGTTTAATATTGAGCCTCTGAGTATGAACAACAAAGTACTTGAGTTATTGTGACCCACCAGGGAAAAAGATACAAGTATGTTTAATTTTAATAAAGTGTCCCATGGAGAGAATAAAATACAAAATAAAAGTCAAGACAAGTGTTCACCCCCATCGTATGCCCTAAACATGCTATTGGGAGGCTTCTTGTGGACATAATGGAACTATGTTTTGGACTCCATGTGTGACACATTATCTGAATTGGACTTTGGATGACATAGGCAAAATTCCATGGGTGAAAGAAGTTTTGCAAAAGGCTCGCACAATCACCAAGTTCATATACAATCACACAAGGGTGCTCAGTATAATGCACATATTCATAGATGACAAGGAACTTCTTCGGCCAAGGGTGACAAGGTTTACAACCCACTTCTTTGCATTGCAAACTCTTTGCCAATAACAAACGAATTTAATACAAATGTTCGTTTCAACCGAGTGGGTAGAATATTCGTTTGTGAAACATATGGAGGGCAAAATGGTGGCTGACTATGTTTTCTCACCTTTTTTTGGTAAGAGGTAGAGAAAATTTTGTTATTCTTTGAGCCTCTAGTTTGAGTTTTGAGACTTGTCGATGGGGATAAAGCCCCCATGTTTTCTATATGATAGGGCCAAAGACGTTATTAGGAGCATATTGGAGAATAATAGGGCCAAGCATATGCCATAATGGGAGATAGTTGATAAAAGATGGGATTGACAAATGCATTCTCCCCTCCATATGACTGGATATTTCTTGAATCCAATGTTGTTCTTTAGCGACTCATTTCAAGATGATGCAGAGGTCATAGAGGGCCTATTTAAGTGCATGGAGAGAATGTTTGCTAGGGATCTTTTGAGGCAACTATGGGAGAGTTTTCGATGTACAAGTAGGCAAGGGGTTTCGTCATTAACAAGGCAACCATCACAAGAAGGAAGACCTTCAAACCAGGTAGACAAGTTTTCTACACATGTACAGTGAAAGTGTTAAATTTTAACTGAATTGTGCATGTTAAGTTGTTGACAAAATATGTTCTTGCAACACAATGGTGGGATTTATTTGGCAAAGAAACCAAACACCTTTGATGGATGGCAATGAACATTTTGAGCCAACCATGTAGTTCATCGGCTTGCGAGCGTAGTTGGAGTTTGTTCGAGCATATACATTCCAAAAAACACAACTGAGTCACGACAAAAACAATAGAAAATAAAGAAATTAACTCTTTTTTGCTGGAAATTATAATAAGAAGTTAACTAAGTAATAGGCTCAAAGTTGCGGTGTTGGTGAGTAATCATCAGTAATTGCTCGCTAAAACCTGTGAGGCAGAGCTTGCTACTCGGCTCGTGATACATTAGTCAAGTATTTCCCCAACAAAAAACAGCAGATTAACCACAAGTAACTGCTGTTTAATTGCAGGTTTTAGAACAAAGGTTCAAACGGTCAACTTGCTCTTCCAAGATGCTTGTGCCTTACCATCAATGGGGCCTAGTTTGACAAGTTTGGGCTATTTAGGTCCATTAGGGAAGGTTGTCTGTTAACTCCTTCCCTCTATGTTCTTGTAGAATAAGGTTTCAATTATCTCTTAGTTGATTCCACCTCTAGAGGTGTGGTTAAATGTGTATCTCTCCCTCAAACACATAATCAAATGATTAATGGGCATTTTGCTGATGATTTCTTCCTGAGTCTTGTGGAAGAAGAAGCATTTGTGACCAATGCCATGGACTATTTTGAGACTTCTCGTCTTGCCTTAGGTTCCTCTGTTCAGTGATAGAAAAACACAATGCTACAAACAATCCAATTATCCCCTGCCTTGATGATTGGAGAGTTTCAAATGGAAAACAACCTAGGGAACAATTCAAGTTTCTTGGAATTCCTTTTGTCTTTCATGCATCTCCTTTAGACTTGTGGAATCATGTGGTCTTAGAGGGCTAAGATTTTTTTTGCCTTTTGGGTAATCAAATCTTTATCCTTCATTGGTAAGTTGTAGGTTTGCTCCAAGGTCCTTGCAGCTACCTTTGTGTACTATTCCTCTTGTTGGTCACCATCTAAGGCTTCTTGTTCCAAGTTGGAACAACTCCTAAGGTATTTCCTTTGGGCCAATTTAGAAGGCTACAAAGGGTTTCACAAGGTTTCTTGGGACATTTGCTGCAGACCTAAGGAGGTAGGAGGTCTTGGCCTTCTTATATCAGTTTCCAAGGCTCAACACCCTCTATATCAAATGGATTATTTGAGCTCTTGAAGGAGACGAGGCCTAGAAAATATTGCCACGCAATTGCATCTCCCAAGGCACTTCCTAGGGCATAAATTCATGGAAGGGTCTGGGTTTACATTCCCTCCTAATTACTCCTGAACCTTAGATGCTTATAGTTTATGGATGGCTTGGGAGCTGCTTAAACTACATCTCATTTGGACTAGGGATTGTTTCAAATTCGAGACTTCATTGAACTCGTATTCCCTATGGTGGTCCTTGATGCTCTCTTACTATTGTGTTCCCTTTGCCATGGTCCCTAGGGTAAAAAATACTAGGTTGTTCAAAAAGGGAATCAAGTTTATTTCAGACCTTTTTTGCATACGCTCTAGAGATTGGCTCCCCTAGCCTTCCCTTGAAGCATAAATTCAACTAAACAACAATGACCTTAAATCTATAACTGAGATTCAAAGGGCAATTCTAGAGGAGCATCTGCATAAGATATGACTGAAATAACCACCTTGGTGGTGGATAGATTTGAAGTTGCTATTGAGACTTATTACATCAGGTTTTATTGGTTACTCTCTCAGTGCATTTAAGTTGATATATTGAATGCTCATTGGAAAGCCCTCATTAAGCCCAAAGAAGCCCATTTGCTTTGGTGCCTTATTTACCAAGGTCGACTTGTTTCAATAGGCTAGTGCATTTAGGGTTCTCATCGGGTTTTATCCGTTACTCTCTCCTCAATGCATTCAAATTGATACTTTAAATGCTCATTGGAAAACCTTCATTGAGCCCAAACAAGCCCATTTTCTTTGGTGCATTCTTTACCAAGGTAAACATGTCTCAATAGGCTAGTGCATGTAGGGGTCTCTCATCCTATATGCCCTTCATGTCAGTAGCTTGAGTCCCTCAAACATCTTTTTTGGTTTTTGTTGACATGCTTAGTCATCTTGGTAAGGGATACATACCCTCTTTCAGGGATTTTGTCCAGAGTTCTTCTAGAAAATGGTGCTTATAGGGGATTCCACCATGCTACCTTCACTACACAATCAAATTTGGGTAAAAAAATACTAGGTTGTTAAAAAAGGGAATCAAGTTTATTTCAGATCTGTTTTGCATACACTCTAGAGATTGGCTCCTCTAGCCTTCCCTTCAAGCACAAATTCAACTCAACAATAGTGACCTTGAATCTATAATTGAGATTCAAAGGGCAATTCTGGAGGAGCATTTGCATAAGATATGATTGAAATAACCACCTCGGTGGTGGATAGATTTGAAGTGGCTATTGAGACTTCTTTCATCAGGTTTTATTGGTTACTCTCTCAGTGCATTTAAGTTGATATATTGAATGCTCATTGGAAAGCCCTCATTAAGCCCAAAGAAGCCCATTTGCGTTGGTGCCTTATTTACCAAGGTCAACTTGTTTAAATAGGCTAGTGCATTTAGGGTTCTCACTGATTTTTATCAGTTACTCTCTCCTTACCGCATTCAAATTGATACTTTGAATGCTCATCGGAAAGCCTTCATTGAGCCCAAACAAGCCCATTTTCTTTGGTGCATTCTTTACCAAGGTCAACATGTCTCAATAGGCTAGTGCATGTAGGGGTCTCTCATCCTATATGCCCTTCATGTCAGCAACTTGAGTCCAACAAAGCTTCTTTTTTGGTTTTTGCAGACATGCTTAGTCATCTTGGTAATGGATACATACCCTCTTTCAACGATTTTTTCCAGAGTTCTTCTCCTGGAAAATGGTGCTCTTAGGGGATTCCGCCATGCTACCTTCACAACACAATCAAATTTGGGTAAAAAATACTAGGTTGTTCAAAAAGGGAATCAAGTTTATTTCAGACCTTTTTTGCATACGCTCTAGAGATTGGCTCCCCTAGCCTTCCCTTCAAGCATAAATTCAACTAAACAACAGTGACCTTAAATCTATAACTGAGATTCAAAGGGCAATTCTAGAGGAGCATCTGCATAAGATATGATTGATATAACCACCTTGGTGGTGGATAGATTTGAAGTTGCTATTGAGACTTCTTACATCGGGTTTTATTGGTTACTCTCTCAGTGCATTTAAGTTGATATATGGAATGCTCATTGGAAAGCCCTCATTAAGCCCAAAGAAGCCCATTTGCTTTGGTGCTTTATTTACCAAGGTTGACTTGTTTCAATAGGCTAGTGCATTTAGGGTTCTTGCCGGGTTTTATCCATTACTCCCTCCTCAATGCATTCAAATTGATACTTTGAATGCTCATTGGAAAACCTTCATTGAGCCCAAACAAGCCCATTTTCTTTGGTGCATTCTTTACCAAGGTCAACATGTCTCAATAGGCTAGTGCAGGTAGGGGTCTCTCATTCTATATGCCCTTCATGTCAGCAACTTGAGTCCCTTGAGCATCTTTTTTGGTTTTTGCAGACATGCTTAGTCATCTTGGTAATGGATACATACCCTCGTTCAACGATTTTGTCCAGAGTTTTCCTGGAAAATGGTGCTCTTAGGGGATTCTGCCATGCTACCTTCACAACACAATCAAATTTGGGTAAAAAGTACCAGGTTGTTCAAAAAGGGAATCAAGTTTATTTCATATCTTTTTTGCATATGCTCTAGAGATTGGCTCCCTTAGCCTTCCCTTCAAGCATAAATTCAACTCAACAATAGTGACCTTGAATCTATATCCGAGATTCAAAGGGCAATTCTAGAGGAGCATTTGCATAAGATATGATTGAAATAACCACCGCGGTGGTGGATAGATTTGAAGTGGCTATTGAGACTTCTTTCATCGGGTTTTATTGGTTACTCTCTCAGTGCATTTAAGTTGATATATTAAATGCTCATTGGAAAGCACTCATTAAGCCCAAAGGAGCCCATTTGCTTTGGTGCCTTATTTACCAAGGTCAACTTGTTTCAATAGGCTAGTGCATTTAGGGTTCTCATCGGGTTTTATCAGTTACTCCCTCCTTAAGGCATTCAAATTGATACTTTGAATGCTGATCGGAAAGCCTTCATTGAGCCCAAACAAGCCCATTTTCTTTGGTGCATTCGTTACCAAGGTCAACATGTCTCAATAGGCTAGTGTATGCGGGGTCTCTCATCCTATATGCACTTCATGTCAGCAACTTGAGTCAAACAAAGCTTCTTTTTTGGTTTTTCCAGACATGCTTAGTCATCTTGGTAATGGATACATACCCTCTTTCAACAATTTTGTCTAGAGTTCTTCTCCTGGAAAAGGGTGCTCTCGGGGGATTCCGCCATGCTACCTTCACAACACAATCAAATTTGGGTAAAAAATACTAGGTTGTTCAAAAAGGGAATCAAGTTTATTTCAGATCTTTTTTGCATATGCTCTATAGATTGGCTCCTCTAGCCCTCCCTTTAAGCACAAATTCAACTCAACAATAGTGACCTTGAATCTATAATTGAGATTCAAAGGGCAATTCTAGAGGAACATTTGCATAAGATATGATTGAAATAACCACCTCGGTGGTGGATAGATTTGAAGTGGCTATTGAGACTTCTTTCATCGGGTTTTATTGGTTACTCTCTCAGTGCATTTAAGTTGATATATTGAATGCTCATTAGAAAGCCCTCATTAAACCCAAAGAAGGCCATTTGCTTTGGTTCCTTATTTACTAAGGTCAACTTCTTTCAATAGGCTAGTGCGTTTAGGGTTCTCATCGGGTTTTATCAGTTACTCCCTCCTCAAGCCATTCAAATTGATACTTTGAATGCTCATCGGAAAGCCTTCATTGAGCCCAAACAAGCCCATTTTCTTTGGTGCATTCTTTACCAAGGTCAACATGTCTCAATAGGCTAGTGCATGTAGGGGTCTCTCATCCTATATGCCCTTCATGTCAGCAACCTGAGTCCAACAAAGCTTCTTTTTTGGTTTTTGTAGACATGCTTAGTCATCTTGGTAATGGATACATACCCTCTTTCAACGATTTTGTCCAGAGTTCCCCTGGAAAATGGTGCTCTCAGGGGATTCTGCAATTCTACCTTCACAACACAATCATATTTGGGTAAAAAATATTAGGTTGTTCAAAAAGGGAATCAAGTTTATATCATATCTTTTTTGCATATGCTCTAGAGATTGGCTCCCCTAGCCTTCCCTTCAAACACAAATTCAATTGAACAATAGTGACCTTAATCTATAATTGAGATTCAAAGGGCAATTCTAGAGGAGCATTTGCATAAGATATGACTGAAATAACCACCTCGGTGGTGGATAGATTTGAAGTGGCTATTGAGACTTCTTTCATCGGGTTTTATTGGTTTCTCTCTCAGTGCATTTAAGTTGATATATTGAATGCTCATTAGAAAGCCCTCATTAAGCCCAAAGAAGCCCATTTGCTTTGGTGCGTTATTTACCAAGGTCAACTTGTTTCAATAGGCTAGTGCATTTAGGGTTCTCATCGGGTTTTAGTAGTTACTCCCTCCTCAAGGCATTCAAATTGATACTTTGAATGCTCATCGGAAAGCCTTCATCGATCCCAAACAAGCCCATTTTCTTTGGTCCATTCTTTACCAAGGTCAACATGTCTCAATAGGCTAGTGCATGTAGGGGTCTCTCATCCTATATGCCCTTCATGTCAGCAACTTGAGTCCCTTGAGCATCTTTTTTGGTTTTTGCAGACATGCTTAGTCATCTTGGTAATGGATGCATACCCTCTTTCAGCGATTTTGTCGAGAGTTCTTCTCCTGGAAAATGGTGCTCTCGGGGGATTCCGCCATGCTACCTTCACAACACAATCAAATTTGGGTAAAAAATACTAGGTTGTTCAAAAAGGGAATCAAGTTTATTTCAGATCTTTTTTGCATATGCTCTAGAGATTGGCTCCCCTAGCCTTCCCTTCAAGCACAAATTCAACTCAACAATAGTGACCTTGAATCTATAATTGAGATTCAAAGGGCAATTCTAGAGGAGCATTTGCATAAGATATGACTGAAATAACCACCTCGGTGGTGGATAGATTTGAAGTGGCTATTGAGACTTCTTTCATCGGGTTTTATTGGTTACTCTCTCAGTGCATTTAAGTTGATATATTGAATGCTCATTGGAAAGCCCTCATTAAGCCCAAAGAAGCCCATTTGCTTTGGTGCCTTATTTACCAAGGTCAAATTATTTAAATAGGTTAGTGCATTTAGGGTTCTCACCGGGTTTTATCAGTTACTCTCTCCTCAACTCATTCAAATTGATACTTTAATTGCTCATCGGAAAGCCTTCATTGAGCCCAAACAAGCCCATTTTCTTTGGTGCATTCTTTACCAAGGTCTGCATGTCTCAATAGGTTAGTGCATGTAGGGGTCTCTCATCCTATATGCCCTTCATGTGTAATGTGAAGAGATAGGGGCTGTCCTAATGCAAAGTAGACATTCTATTGCTTTTGAGAGTAGGAAAATCAAGGATTCGGAGACAACTTATTCAATATATAACAAGGAGATGTTGGCGTTTATGCATGCTTTGAGTAAGTTTAGACAATATTTGGTTTGTGGCAAATTCATTGTAAAATCGGATCACAACACTTTGAGGTTCTTCCTCAATCAAAAGGAATTGAATGACAGGCGACAAAAGTGGGTAAGCAAGGTTCAAGCTTATGATTTTGATATTGAATATGTGAAAGGTAAAAACAATGTGGTAGCGGATGCTCTATTGAGGAAGCCTTGTTTGAGACTGCTTGAGGGCAAACAATTGTGGGGAGGACTGTAATGTCCTCATTTTCACATCATTTACGAGCAAGAATTAAAGACCTTTAATCTACTCCCCCATAGATCAAATAATTCCTTTTGGGGTTATATTTTATTAATTAATTATAATTGCTCAAATAATGATTTTAATCATTTGCTCATATAAGACAATTATTAGTTGATTAATAGAATATTTTATAAAAATGGTTTTTACTACGAAGGTATTTAATTGAAATAATTATTGAATTATTGTCTAAAAGTAATTTTAATTACTATTATTTATTTAGGCAATTATTTAATATTATTTTTGGTAAAAAAAGAATGTTGGCTTGTAACTGATCAAAGGCAAAGAGGATATATGCTAAAAGTTGGCAAGGAGAGTTAAGAAATCGTATTTGGCCTTCTCAAGGTGGTTCATCCCCCTTTGAAGGGTACAAGTACATGGTGGAGTTCTCCTCTGAGGGATATGCTGAAAATTGATATTTGATTCTTCATGCTTCAAGAAAATATTGGGATGTAGGCCCAATAAGTGTTTGCAGATTTTTGGAGCTGATTATTCGACAAAACAGTGTCTTTTGACACCACCTTTGCAAAAGTAGAATTTGATTATTGCTCTAGAGTGGGGCGACTTGCTTGATGACTTGTTTGTGTGGGTTTCAAGTCTAATTTGAGGTCAAATTGACCTAGTTTCATTGCTGGAATTTATTGATAATTATTGTTGAAGTGTGGCATTGACTTTCTATGTGATTGGACAAGGTTTGGAAGGTCTTTTCAAGTGGATAAATAAATAATAAATTCTGATTTATTTATTTATATTTTTTGGGCAGATTTCATGAGGGTTTTGACTTCATAAATTGTGGATATATGGCTAATATTTATTGAGGAATATTCCCAATTGGTGACTTGAATTGAAGTGAGGGTTTGTTGTTTGAAGGGGTTTAAAACCTTAGTTGAAGGGCAAATAATATTTCTGATTTTTATATGCAGAGTTTGACCTAGGACAACTAGGTTGGAAGAGGGTTTTGATCACTTTGAAGGCCCAAAAAGGGCATTGGATTTGTGTGGCTATTTTTGGTAAATTATTCATGTTTTTGGCAAAGGTTTGACAAATATTCAGTTGCTGTTTTATGTGTAAAATCAGATATTTTATAGCAAGGGTAATTCTTATTTTTATCCACATACAAGGGGTAAAAAGGTATAAAATCTCTATTTTCAGTTCGTGGCTTATTTTGGATAATTTTGAAGTATATTGCATGTTTTTGAGGCATATCTTTGAGTTAGGGTTTGCTGATTTGGCTAATTTCAGAATTCAGAATTTTGTGGATTTTAGAGGAAACCCCATTTTGGTTGAATTGCCTCATTTAGGGACATTACATCATGCCAGCAACCTGAGTCCCTCAAGCATCTTTTTTGGTTTTTGCATACATGCTTAGTCATCTTGGTAATGGATACATACCCTATTCCAGCGATTTTGTCCAGAGTTATTCTCTTAGAAAATGGTGCTCTTAGGGGATTCTGCCATGCTACCTTCACAACACAATCAAATTTGGGTCAAAAATACTAGGTTGTTCAAAAAGGGAATCAAGTTTATTTCAGATCTTTTTTGCATACGCTCTAGAGATTGGCTCCCCTAGCCTTCCCTTCAAGCACAAATTCAACTAAAAAATAGTGACCTTGAATCTATAACTGAGATTCAAAGGGCAATTCTAGAGGAGCATTTGCATAAGATATGATTGAAATAACCACCTCAGTGGTGGATGGATTTGAAGTGGCTATTGAGACTTCTTTCATCGGGTTTTATTGGTTACTCTCTTAGTGCATTTAAGTTGATATTTTGAATGTTCATTGGAAAGCCCTCATTAAGCCCAAAGAAGCCCATTTGCTTTGGTGCCTTATTTACCAAGGTCAACGTGTTTCAACAGGCTAGTGCATTTACGGTTCTCACCAAGTTTTATCAGTTACTGTCTCCTCAACGCCTTCAAATTGATACTTTGAATGCTCATTGGAAAGCCTTCGTTGAGCCCAAACCAGCGCATTTTCTTTGGTGCATGCTTTACCAAGGTTAACATGTCTCAATAGGCTAGTGCATGTAGGGGTCTCTCACCCTATATGCCCTTCATGTCAGCTGCTTGAGTCTCTCAAGCATATTTTTTGGTTTTTGCAGACATGCTTAGTCATCTTGGTAATGGATACATACCCTCTTTCAGCGATTTTGTCTAGAGTTCTTCTCTTGGAAAATGGTGGTCTTAGGGGATTTTGCCATGCTACCTTCACAACACAATCAAATTTGGGTAAAAAATATTAGGTTTTTCAAAAAGAGAATGAAGTTTATTTCAGACTTTTTTTGCATACGCTCTAGAGATTGGCTCCCCTAGCCTTCCCTTCAAGCACAAATTCAACTCAACAATAGTGACCTTGAATCTATAACCGAGATTCAAAGGGCAATTCTAGAGGAGCATTTGTATAAGATATAACTGAAATAACCACCTCGGTGGTGGATGGATTTGAAGTGGCTATTGAGACTTCTTTCATCAGGGTTTTATTGGTTACTCTCTCAATGCATTTAGGTTGATATATTGAATGCTCATTGGAAAGCCCTCATTAAGCCCAAAGAAGCCCATTGCTTTGGTGCCTTATTTACCAAGGACAACTTGTTTCAATAGGCTAGTGCATTTACGGTTCTCATCAAGTTTTATTAGTTACTCTCTCCTCAACGCATTCAAATGGATACTTTGAATGCTCATTGGAAAGCCTTCATTGAGCCCAAACAAGCCCATTTTCTTTGGTGCATTCTTTACCAAGGTCATCATGTCTCAATAGGCTAGTGCATGTAGGGGTCTCTCATCCTATATGCCCATCATGTCAATACCCTGAGTCCCTCAAGCATCTTTTTTGGTTTTTGCAGACATGCTTAGTCATCTTGGTAATGGATACATACTCTCTTTCATTGATTTTGTCTAGAGTTCTTCTCCTGGAAAATGGTGGTCTTAGGGGATTCCACCATGCTACCTCACAACACAATCAAATTTGGGTAAAAAATACTAGGTTGTTCAAAAAGGGAATCAAGTTTATTTCAGACTTTTTTTGCATACACTCTAGAGATTGGCTCCCCTATCCTTCCCTTCAAGCACAAATTCAACTCAACAATAGTGACCTTGAATCTATAACTAGTTTCAAAGGGCAATTCTAGAAGAGCATTTGCATAAGATATGACTGAAATAACCACCTCGGTGGTGGATAGATTTGAAGTGGCTATTGAGACTTCTTTCATCGGGTTTTATTGGTTACTCTCTGAGTGCATTTAAGTTGATATATTGAACGCTCATTGGAAAGCCCTCATTAAGCCCAAAGAAGCCCATTTGCTTTGGTGCCTTATTTATCAAGGTCAACTTGTTTCAATAGGCTAGTGCATGTAGGCTTCTCACTGGGTTTTATCAGTTACTCTCGCCTCAATGCATTCAAATTGATACTTTGAATGCTCATTGGAAAGCCTTCATTGAGCCCAAACAAGCCCATTTTCTTTGGTGCATTCTTTACCAAGGACATTATGTCTCAATAGGCTAGTGCATGTAGGGGTTTCTCATCTTATATGCCCTTCATGTCAATACCCTGAATCCCTCAAGCATCTTTTTTGGTTTTTGCAGACATGCTTAGTCATCTTGGTAATGGATACATACCCTCTTTCAGCGATTTTGTCTAGAGTTCTTCTCTTGGAAAATGGTGGTCTTAGGGGATTCCGCCTTGCGACCTTCACAACACAATCAAATTTGGCATATTTTGATTTGAACAACTTTTTCAGCTATGGAAAGAAAGGAATAATGCTATATTTAACCACATATCTATCAATTGTTGTTTTTTAGTTACTAATAAAGTTCAAGTGATTTCTAATGTAATGCTTCAACTTCAAGTGTAAGCTGAAAAGGTCTGGTTGGAGGTTGAGCATTTACAATTTCTTTTAGACCATTGGGACAGTGCCTTGTGTGTTGTTAGCTGGATTCCCCCTCCTCATTGACGTTGCCTTCTCAGGGTTGTGGATATGGGTGCCAAGGCAGGCGTTGCTCTAGGAGTAGGCGGCGAAGTCCATCTGCTAGGTATTCACGAGCAAACAAACAATGTAAAAGATAAGGCTTGCTCAAAAAAATCACATTGAGAAATAAACTTTGGATATTACAACCCAACACCATCTCGCTTTCTCAGCGGCCTTTGCTCAATCATAATAGTAGAGGCGGTGGGTTTTGCATTCAAGACAACGGCGGGTGGACACTCCAGCCCCAAGGAAAGTTTCCTTGGCTGGTTCTTGCAATTTCCCTGCCCAGACAAGATCACAAACATGACAAAGATTAAAAAACGAATAATATCGGTGGGAGCCAGTACTTGATACGACGGACCTACATGTTGGTGGTGGTTGGTGTGATAAGTCGGATGATTCTCAGCTGCCGTTGCCTGCCCTGATAGCTCCCATTGCTTAATGATCTTGTGCTTTGGCTTTTGGATGCCCGATGGGCCTTTTATTATATGTTTGAGTTATTATATATATTTTTTTAATTGAGAAGTATTGTATGAACCTTTATTTAAATTATTAATTAACTAAAGTGATTTGCTCTTTTCTTGATGTGTGGGATCGATTTGAAGTCTTCTTATGGACTGTGATTCCATTCCAGTCAATTTTTTTGGTAAGATTAATGATGTATTATATTGTGTTTAATTAATGGAAGACACTTTTCAATAAAAAAATTAAAAAAATAGTAACAAGAATGACAAAGAACATAATAAGAAAGAAAAGCTAAGGTCAACAAATTCTGAAACAATATATCGATAAATTTCTTAGTAACAACTTATTAGATAATCCTGAAAATGTATTTCATCAGCAACCTTAGAAACATGATAACAATAATTATGAAAACAAATCAATAAACAATATCTGAATTGTCTGGAAACAAGCTGCCTGCCCAAAAATTACAGTGGTAGCCATAACAAATGAAGATTGTTCTAAACTAAGAAGGTCCAAAGGAAAATTAAAAAAACATGCTAAAAAACATAATTATATTGACATAATTCTATTTGTTTAAAAGTGCTCCGGGCAAACCTGAGTCCCCAATCCTAGCTTGAAAGTCCAGACCAAGCCCAGGCATCCAGTTACTGATCAGGCAGTAACTGCTCAAGAATGGAACCTCCTATCCGTAGTTCATATGTACCATAAGGCTATCATCAAGCTAAAGTTAAAACTACAACTGATGCTGGTAGTTCCTTTTTACCCAGAGCTACCTATTTTAAATCAGCAAAGAAGAAAAAGCATATTTAAAATTGTAGATTCTGACCTCTCCAAGATGCCAAAACTTCTGCTGTGCATTTTTTTTTAATAGCCTAAATATCATATGAAGTCTGTGTATTCAGAAATTGAAATTGCCTTTCGCATGCAAGCCAACAAAAGTAAGAAAAGTCTGAAGCTGTTCTAATCTTCTAATGGTAGTTTGCCATTGCTGCCTTACGGCAAAGACAATTCCTGTGTATAAGTAGTCATAAAAAATGAGGTTTTATACTGCTGCCACATGGCACAAATCCGTGCTTGAGTATAACCATCAACACAAGGATAGAGAATTACAGTGTAATTTATAGTTAAAAAACAATTTCTGCATCTCGTCGCCTGCTCCATTTGCAGCATTCTTGTTGTCTTAAGTTTCAGCATCCAGGTCCACAACTGTTGAGAATTATCACTCTGGGAATTGAAAGGTTGAGTAAGTTATTGAGGCAGATTCTTGTCCAGGTGATTAGCCATCTCCATCTGAATCTGCTAAATAGCCCCAAGACAGGCTCTTATTTCTTCTAAGTGTCTGTGAGTGATGTAGTTACTGGTTTCAGACTGCTCTCCCAGGTGCACAATATCCTTGTGCAGCATATAAGAGTTTCCACATCATGCAATTATGTTGGTGGTGGATAAGTCTCTTACCACATCATCCACATTTCTGTGTCACATGGGTTGCTTTGGGATGCTCTATCAGGTTGCCAAGGGCGTCATCCATTTCGTTGGGCCTGAGATGATTCAATTCTTCTCCTACTTTCAGGCCTTTTTTTGTTACTCTCTGTATTTGGGCTTGCTTATGCTGTTATTAATTGCCTTTGAGAAATCTTACTCCAAGTTCTTATCGATTAAACTGGAAATGCCCTTGGTTTCCTTCCACCTCTCTCCTTTCTGCTTCTCTTGGCAGCCTCTGACCTTTTTATTTTGTACTCAGGAGAAGCTTTGCAGGGGTTGAACTTGAAAATTCCATTAAAAGCAGAGCTCCCATCAAAATCCTTGTCTCCACCACTACCTGAGACTTCTCCGCCTTCCCTTGCTGTGCAGGCCATGGTCTTCAGGGATAGGAGGGAGAGTTGAATGATATTAACTGGGAGCACAGTAGAAAGCAATTGAATCTCAAAAGAGATGTGAGGGACATTATAAGTTCTCCCAGTCCTGTGCCACAGACTTGTAGGCCAACATTATCTACATCAAACATCACCAAATTGAAACCCACACAAGAAGGCAATTGAATTTTTACATTAGAAATTTCAAAGAGAAGAATATATTTGTGCGCAATTGGAGAAGGTATGAGTAGGTTGCTTAACTCCGAGAAACCCAAACAGATAATTGCAAGGCTCCCAGCAGAATCCAAAGACTAAAATTTAGAAACAAAGGATATTTACGAGCACAAGAGTTTTTGAGTTTCAAAAATCTGGACCAAACATTTCGAAGAAAGACTTAAATAATTTTGAAGATGCATCATGGTCAATCCAAAAACCAGGTCTCCTAAGAGCAGAGAAATCAAAGCCTCAAATCCCACGTGGCTTAGTTCCAAAAACGAAGTTTTATCAAACCATACAATGAAACTCAGACCTATCTGGCACACAGGTTTTGATAAGAAAACACAGAGACAGGTGGGGTGGTCCCTATATTTCTGCTGCCAAGTGGTTGAAGAAAGCAAAAGGCCTCTGAAATTATTCTATAAAGTGTGGTCGATAACCAGCCCCTGCTCCTATGAGGACAGACTACCAAGAGAAGGCTGGTGGGAAAGCCCCAGCAAGTCTTAAAATCAACAACCCCACCCTGTGAAAATCCATCAGGCACACCCCACACGGATTCCCCAAAACTGACAGGCCTCTCAAATTTTCCACTTTGAACCAGAAAGAGCGAGAAAATATATTCGATATGATTCTACTATTTACTCTGTCACTAAAATTTTCAGAATTATGTTTTGGAACATGAATAGGGTGAAGAATTGGAAAGAAAAGCACATTTACCCGACACCTTGAGCTCCCATTCCTCTGAATCTGGCTTCATAGCACTGCTCCTCTTCCACCATACTGCAATGGAATGATTTACTGAAAATGAGGGTGAGGGTTGCAAAATGATAATCTCCATTTTATACGAAACTTGAAGGCAGGTCCTCCAACATTCCCCATGATTGTACTGTCTGCTATTATTGCAAGAGATGGGGAGTTAACTTGTGTGACAAACTAACCGTTCATATTGAGAAGGGGTTTGAAGTCGCTCATTATCAACAATTTAAAATTTGATAAACATGTTCTTATGTATCCGGTGCCTTCTTGAAATCTTGGATGATTAGACTTAAAATATCCTTGTCATTTCCTAGATAGTAACATTCAACGGTTGGCTGCTAGATCAGCAGCCATGTTTCACATCCTTCTGATATGGTCTATCTGTCCACACTCCAACTGGTCTATGATGATAAAGACATCTTGACTAATAGAGTTTAGCTCCTAAGTCCTGCACTTCCTTGTTTGTAAGCCTTGAGGCTTGTAATTTTAAGTGTGAATCCATTTTTATGATCAAGAACTCCCATGCTTTATCCCAGGTGATTTCCAAGTCTCTTAGGAGGGTCAAGCCCTCAGCCAAGTTGTTTATCGCATATCCCAAATACATGGAAAATGTCAGGATGGGCTGGCCATCCCAATCCCTGCGGATGCTTCCACTGCCAGCCAAACCAGTGTTCCTTTTTGCAGCTCCATCAATGTTACTTATTCAGCAGCATAACATACCAAAGTTACTTGATCCTAATACCTATGCAAAATGGACTATGTACCCATTAAGTGTTCCTACACTTCTATTATTGTAGACTCTGAACTCTTGAGTTTTGTAGTGTGCAAAGTCTGTGGGTTCTAAATTTATTCGCAGCATCTGAAACCTATCATTCTTGTATATTAGTTTTGATTGCCATTACATAGCCATTCAGTATTATATTATATGAAGTTTTAATATTCTTACATATCTAATTTTACACCTTAAATGTATTTAATTCTTATATTAGGTTTATATATTTCTCTTAAAGGTTTTGTGCTTGTACATGCTATAACTATGCAGTTTGTCTTCAATCTTTAGAATGGGTTCTACACCCTTGTACTGTGCTTACGTAAATTGTGAAACCCACAAAAGCTACCTAATTGTATTGAGTTTTTTGTATTTATCTTATCTTATTAATGCTTTTTTTTTGGTAATTCTTCTACTCAATAAAGTTATAGATCACCTCTAATGAGAAATAAATGGGCAGTGCTCTGACAGATCACGTGAAGACACGAGACATAGGAAAGTTATTGCATGGACTAATTTTACACTTACAGGATAGCACTCAGTGGGATGTTGTAGCGAATGAGATTTGCACACTGCTTAAGGAATGTTCATCTGAAACGGTATGTTAGCATATTTATATTCATTGTATGTAGAAAATACAGAGTGGTTTGGTTAACAGAGTAATGCCTATGAAGCTAATGCACTCAATTGTTATACATAATATGGGTTCCACAGCTACAGGTTGATTCTCATATGCAAAATTCGTTCATAAATCACATATAGAGCTTGACCTGCCACCTTTAATTGCATAAATAAAGGTCCCCCTCTTCCTATGTGTTGAACTCCACATGTGCATCCTCATGACCAATGGCAGACTGTCATTTTGTTGTAAATAAATATTAAAAGCATTTTATATTAATGAAAATGATTACAAACAACATGCGTTGTCCTTGAAGCTGTACATTGAAACCAAAAGACTAGCTGGGGCCTAAGCATTATTACATCAGAGTAAAATCATCATAAGTGGATTTGTTCGTACTATACATCTGTTAGCTGTTCACTTGATTTCCAACATAAACCTTTAACCCAAGTCAAATGGGCAAGTGGATGCTATTGCTTTTTTCTGTGACATTTTGATAGATGGTTGCGTCCTGGCTAAAGAAAAAGTTGTACTTCTACTCCTTTGAACTTGGGTATTTGGAGGAGACTTCAACAATGGGATTGCCTCTAGTCTTTGTAGACTTATATTGTTGAGTGCTTATTCGTGGAGTTTTGTTTAAATAAATGGGAACTGTCAATGAACGTGGGAGTTGGATATTAGTTGAGGGACAGAATGAGACTTTGATGTAGCTCTCTTCCATGAATAGACTTGTCAAGTTTGGTATACAATCCTGCTTAGACCTTATGGCCCTCACTGGTTCGTCAACTTGGTTCAGAACTTCATTACTGCACATAATGTATGGTGAGCAGTTGCTTTATAGTTTGACAAAAATATCTCTAATGGATTTGCATCTCATGGTTCAATCAGTGATGTCTTCCACGAGTTCTTGGGGATTTTCCTACCTATGCCCTCGGTGGCTTTGAAGTAATAAGCTTTCGAAAGAAGATGGAATTATTTTTGTATACAGGGTTTTTAAAATATTTGGAGTATTTTATTGGATACTGTACCCATGTTGATATTGGTATCTCTATATATGCAATTTAGTTCAGTGTTTCAAAGAATTCTATCAAGCTTTACATTTTGTTGATTTATTCTCCAAAGGACCTTTCCTTTTGTTATCCCAGGTGTTATTTACTTTTCAGTTGGGATGTGACCCCACACTGTTTATTTCGGCAAGGCTTCTGTCTACCATTGTTCCAGCTTTCCTTATAAATGGCCTCAGGATGTTATTGAAGCACAGGAGAAACATCCTGACTAGTGCAGCGACAAAGAGTGCATAAAATTTGTAGTCTAGAGACAAAAAAAATAGATGTCATTTTATTTTGGGTAAACCCTGGTTTTGCATGAACCACGCTTTCAGTTCTTTTGAAGTGGATTTTAGTTTCAAGTTTGGCAAATATATTGCACCAAGTAGTACAGTGGCATCTGTCAATACAGTGAAAGTGTGCTGTTTTGAGTCAATCACCAATTATTTATTTTTGAACTGTTGGATGGGGCTTTACCACGTTTAATTTTGGCCATCAAAGTGCAGCCCTTAACTTCTGTTAGATGTTTGGTCATGCTTTAACAGGTTTTATCTTCATCTCATGCGTGCAGGTGTCTAAAAGTCATTATTATAATATTCTTCCAAGCTCTGGTTTTCACAAACCTTTTAGTTTTTTGTAAAATATGTTTAAAATATTTCCATTGATAAAAGTGACAAGGACAGCCTTTGTGTGGAAGAGTGCAAAAGAATAACTTGCAAGAAATGCTAGATTAATGACAAGGAGTACAAAGGCAACACGATAACATGAAGAAGAATATTGATGATCCAGGCAGCTGGTTTATGTTATTTGCAGACAGCATTCAATGCAACAATATTATGGCTGTAATTAATGTATGCGGATGTCATGGAGAGTATTGACTGCAATTGATAACAATTGTGGGGCATGACTATGGTAAATTTGAAAGAACATGCTCTTATTGCAGACCATTTATTTAAGCCAGATCTTGCTTCCTTGTGTTCCTTGGGTTGTGGAGAGATACAGCATATGCCAGGTTGAGAACACTGTCCACCAGTGGTAGCTATCCCTTATGAAAAACACTAATTATTGCCCTAGTTGTTCGGGGATTTGTGAAAAATGTCCCCATGAGTGTGTTTTATCTGTTCCAAATGACTAACATAGCCATTGACTTAAAATGACTAGATTCAATTTTTAGTTTCATGATCTTGTTGTTTCAGTGTTTGGAAGAAATTCTAGCATGTTTTATCTGTTCCAAATGACTAACATAACCATTGACTTAAAATGACTAGATTCAATTTTTGGTTTCGTGATCCTTTTGTTTCAGTGTTTGGAGGAAAATCTTGCATCTTTTTGCCAGGATTTAACTTAATGGACATTATAATAATGAGAATTAGAAGCATTTTGTTGCTTTCAAGTGATATTTTAAACTGTATATGCAGTCTCTAGATCTTTCTACCACTATTTGTGTTTATTCTAGCTCATTTTCAGATGTTGTAGTTATGTATAGTTTATTGTTGGGGCCCGATGATTGCTTGCTTAGGTTGTCATTTTTGGGTGATGAAGCAGTTGTAGTTAGGGGTCTCAATTAACTTAGACCACACAGCCTTCAGAATTACACAGCAGAAATAATGCAAATAAATGCAACATCAATAAACTCAGTTCTTTATTCGATTTTGACAACAGGGAATTACAGCTTGCACACATGATACAATAACACAACAAACTCGAATGAGATGTGTTACAATAGATCCTCAGATCTTTGCTTGCTATCTCGCGGTCTTTGCAAGTATAACTATCTTTTAGAGTATTCACTATAATCTATATCCTTAAGCTCGCTGACTAGTTTAATGAAGTGTAGGGCTGACTAGTTTACTGAAGTGTAGGGGCATGTTTATATAGGTGGAAAACCTACCTACTTACAATATTGCTCTCAACAACCAATTATAAACATTAATTATTTGTAACCTACAATACAATCCCAAGGCACAATGACGCATTACAGCTGTGTGCATCACGACATACTACATCACAAAGTGATATTAAATGAATCCATATCAACCTTCCGCGATCCAAGGAATCAAATGCAAATGGTTAGAAACTGTAATGGCTCCTTATCCATAATACATCACAAGAACATGTGTGCCCAAAACAAACCACACACAAGACAAGCTGCGCGGAGGTCGCAGCCTTGCAAAGCTAAGTCGCAACATTTTGCATCCTTAAGACACAAAAGACTCCTTGCACAAAAATCCTCATATTTGCTTTGTTGTGCACCAGCATCCCACATAAGGTGTTGGAAGCTTGCGCATTGGAATTTGTAAGACTTTCTCTCTCAATTCTCTTTGTGAATTTTCTAAACTAGTGTTGAACAAAATAGGTACCTTCAAAACATATTGTGCAAAGCTTCACAAGCAACTACAAACTAATCCGCATAGCAACGCACTTGCACGGAAAAATACAAACATATGGGCACACAAAGGTAACACAAAACATTACAAAGGATTAGCACACGTGCAAAGGCGATGCAAAACAACACAACGAATTTGCTCACAAATAAGGACTGGCACAAATATGCAAAATTCTTATTTTTTTTGACTAAGTGTTTTTGGTTGATGTAGGGATACAAGTGAAACTGAACCTAGATGCTCCTACATCAGGGGATATTATTCTTCCTTCCAATTAGAAGATTGAAATTGGGCACACCCTGGGAATTACATTCTACAACTTGACCTCATAGAATAGTATCCTTTTGTAGTTAGCCTTGGGAGTATCTGTGTATGCAAGATGCATTATTGTATTATTTGCATAGTTACTGGGTTCGAGAAGTTCTGCTTGTTCAGAAGGATTAAAAAGTTTGGAAGTTTGGTTTTTTGAGAAAAGTTTGGTTTGGTTAGGAAAAGTAAAAAAATAATATATACATATTTGAGAAAAAAATTAAATATACTTAAAATGTATTAAAAAAAAAAAAGGAAAGTTCAAATTTATCAAAAATAAATTTATCATACATGCAATCTATAGCTCCTAATTTCAATTTCACTTTACAAAAAATCAACTTGGCTCAGCCAACATACAAAAAGTTTAAACTCGTAAAGTTACATTGAGGGGGTTACTTAAGTGACACCCCCATTTAGAAAAGTAACTCAACATGAAAACATAAGGTGCCCAACTTAATAAAGTATAAATCAACTTAGAAACACCTTAAAAGGTAATTTAGTTTGAAAAGACTTTTTCCTCCAAAAGTGGAGCAAGCAATCTCCACCCTTAGATTAGGTTCTATCACAACCATTGTATTGGGCAAACCCTTTAATTTGCTCTGATCCATAAGGATGCTTCACAAACGTCAACTAAAGCTTTGGAGGCTCATTTGTAGCATGATCAAGGTTGAGAGAAGGAGAGTGAGAGAGGGGATAGGTTTGTCCATGCCTTGTCCCTTCTCCCTTAGACTCCAATAAAGTCTCCATGGACTCTTAAGCTAAAGCTTGCCATGGAGGTGGAGCCATTAGAGTTTTATTATAAAGTTAGTTTCATTTGAGAGGTAAATGCCCATAAGGCTTCACCCTTTGTGTAGTAATATTAATTTTAGACCGATTTTCAAAGTTTGCATTGTTTGTTTTGTTTGTCTTGTTATTATACAACTGGAAGAAAAAATGTATATCAGTAAGTCCAACAGCATGAAATCCATCCCTCATGTTCTAGGGACGAAACTTTTTTTTTTAATATTTTTTAGGTTAACAAATAAAACATTAAAACATCCAGACCAAACCAGATATGTTCGGTTTTGGTAGATCCAAAAAATTCGGTCCGAACCGAACATTATCTTGGTTCAGCCGAACATGGTAACTAAATTGTTTGTATTGCTTCTACTCATTGACACACATTTATTTAAACCTATTTTCATTTTGAAATCTTATAGGAAGTCATAAAAAGCTTTTGGTTGTGTAAAACGTTTTTTGCATCCTATGTGTGGAATTGACAATATAATGTTTATTTGATAAACATAATGATTTTTCATTCAACTATATTATAAACTATTATCCCGTGAGGCTGAAAATGGTATCTCTAAGCTTCATTTACATCTACTGGACGCTGTTCAAGGGTCAATATAATGTTCCTGTTTCATCTTCTTCACTGTCCTTTTGACTTGGGCCTTATTTCGAAAGGTTGATTGTGAAATGCATTATTTTATTTTAGCTTTAACACATACATGCTAAGTTGACTCTCAATTATCGATCTTCTCATGATTGGTATGTTTTTGATTTCTTAGTGTGTTGAACATAATGTAGTAGCCGATTAGGCAGCCTTTTACTTTACCAAATAATGACCTTTTACTTTATTTGTCTTCTTTGTCCTTTTAACTTAGGTAGTAGACTTACAAGCTCTTTTTTGGCCATATATATATTTTTCAAAGTATCACTAATATTTTTTGTACTGTTTTGGTTGTAATTTAATTGTAGGTTATAAATTAAAGTACTTTTAAAACGTGGATATGCCAATATAACTGAAGTGAAAGAAACATATTTTGAAATGTAAGGCTAGGAATGAAATTAGAACATATATGAGCATATTGCATGATTAACTTTATGTCTGATTATTTAAGAATGCAACCCACTGTTTCTTGCAATTAAACAAATAAAAGCCTTAGGCCAGGAACACTCAATTTGCTAACTTACTTATTGTTGGTAATGCCTAGGTGTTTGATGGCTTCATTATAGGTTTTACGCAATTAGTCTTACCAGATGATCTTGGGGTTCGAATGCATAATGTTAAGCCCTTCATGCTTCTCTTGCCAAGGTATGCTGCTTGTGTGGACTAATATTGTATTTCTTCAAAACTAATTTTCTAAAAATATGTCTGTTCAAGAACATTTAAGCGATCATAGAACAAAAGTTTCCAAAATAAAATATTGAGGTGATATATACTTTTTTTTGGGAGCCATCACTAGTACTTTGTACAGCAATAATGTTCATCTCCGTTTCATGTGAGTGTTTAACTAGACCTTACTGGTTAAAACAAATGCATTACTTTACATGGCAAGGAAATTTGATCGAGTTTGAAATATGGAAAACAAAAGTGGTGGCTGATTATGTTTGCCACAATTGGTGAACTGACTTCACCCAACCTTGATAAACTCTTCATGAAGTCTGAAAATGTAAGAAAATAAGAAGTCAAAGAATTAAGCCAAACATAAGCGGCTGCTTTTAAGCTCTGTGGTCATCCCTGACGCGTGCTTACTTTGATAGGGATGTTGTTGGTACTCTGAGGCTATTTACTTTTACAGATAGGACTATATACATTGACTTTTTTTCTTTATACACTGTCATTGGAAGCTCCTCCTTGTCTCTTAAACCCTAAGGATGAGATTCATGCATCTGTCAACGAGGATACTTATTAGAGAACATGTAGACATTCTTGCTCCACCTCACATATGGTTTCATGGTGCCTTCTACTTTGATCATTTTGTATATATTTCTCAGCGTACTATTGATCTTCTGGATTATCTTTGGGACTATTGTCATATTAGTTAGATTCCATATTGGCCAGATCATGGTATGCCCTATCATTTGAGAGTGGAGACTGATTGTGGACTTTGTTTCTTAGAGGATGTTGAGACAAATGAACATTTTATCCTCTAATGCCCAATTTATTACAAGATTAAGTGGAGAGTTATGGTACTGGCTTTTTAGATAATTAAGAGGTTCCTTGTCGGCACTTTAGGTTTTCCACTTATCTAGATCAGCAGTGTCTGGACTTGTTTCTGAGAGGTGTCTAAACATTTGAAATCACTTGTTCCAGAGATTTCTTGATCAACTAGACACATCACTTCATTTTTCAGCCTTCTAGAATTGTTGGTAGATAAAGCAACTTTGGTTTCTGCAGGTACTCAATATTATAGTTATCAATATATCAAACATTGTCGTTTGTCTTATACTGCTTTGTTGACCAACTGTGTTTATGGTCAATCTATGCAGCCTAGATTTCAGTCCATGGACATATCCAAGACATTGATTAAATCATGTCTATAAAATTAATAAAATAGTCAATTTCAAAGTACAGTATTATAATGCCTTATCTTAATATTCAGTGTTTGAATCCCATTACCAAAAAACTGATTTTTTTAATTTTTAAGATACGTACATTATCATCTCCTTTTTCAAAAACGAAGAGAAGGTCTCCTGTATTCAATTTGATGATCGTCCTTATAAGAGCCCAAATAAGGTTGCTTGCGATTCATAATGTGCATTGCATGTGATTCTAGTTACAAAATCTTCCATACATACACAATCCAACCTACATGTATAACACAAATATTGTAGTATAGATAACGCAAAGATTACAAGAAATAGGAAATGGAGTTTGCTCTATCAATTGCAGAATGATGTACAATGTTTATAATATTCACGACTATAGTCTCATATTTCATGGTGATCATGCTCTATTCATTTTTCCCTCAGTCATGGTCCCAACACATCATTCACCCTGTTCGTAAGTCTGGGGATCTCTCTATCCATGGCAACTACAGGGCCATTATGATTGGGCATACATTTGCCAAACTTTATGTCACAGTGTTAGACATGTAGTATTCAGAGTGCTTGCAAAGGTATACTATCAGAGATAGGGGTAGGCTGGCTTTAGAAGGGACAACCAAACTATTGACCGCATCTTTACACACTGGGCTATTATTTGGAGAAGCTCGCCACATGTCTTCTTAAGTATTTTGCTGTTTTGTTGACTTCAAGGAAGCTTTTCACTCTGTTTTGAGACACTTGCTTTTCTAGAAGTTGAGAGTTATCGGCATCTCAGATTCTCTAATTACTGTCACTTGGAGGCTTTATGAGACAACAATTATTGGGCAGTTTTGTACTTCTCATGGTTTTTCTGACTTTGTGAAGAGTACCATTGGGGTCAAGCAACGATGTCCTCTCTCACCGACCCTATTTAGCATTTACATTAACGAGTTAGAGGAGTTTCTTGAGCAGCATACCCATATGGATGGTGGCTGTATTTTGCATGAGGTGCTTATAGCTGTTTCTCTTTTTGCTGATGATGTTTTCCTCCTCTCACTCTTTGCCAAGGGCTTACAACAACTTGAAGTCGTTGCTCGTTTTTGCAAATTCTAACTTGTGGTCAACGTTAGTAAAACTAAGGTTACAATCTTCAAGACCTCCAAGTGCTCTCTCTTCAGATTTCAGTTTTTCTACGAAGGGGAACTTCTAGAGATCACACTGGCCTACTCATATTTGGGGGTCCGATTTTCAGGGCCATGTTTTAGCATGAAGTCTGCCTCTCATCCTTGCCTTTGCAAGAAGTATGCCTCTCTTTCTGTTTTGGAACGCCAATGTTTCCAGATCCACTTCTAGGACGTCCTTTCCAAGTTACGTCATTTTGATACAATCATCAAACCTACAGTTTGATATGGTTGAGGTGTGGTGACCTAGCTTCGGGGCTGTTGACTGGGCCCGTGTTGAGAAGGTCTAGACTCTCATGTTACAACACATGATCCGTTGCAAACAGACAGTTCATCAGCACATTGCGAAAAGCTGAATTTGCCGCCTAGTTGCTATGCCTTGAGACTATCTATAGGTTTACTTTCTACATACTCAGATCCTTGGGAGACTCAACTTTTGGTCATGAGAGAAATCCATACTCAACACTTTGTTAAGCACATGCTTATATTGAGAGGGGGGTGAATCCGTATAATCTTATCTTTTACTTAATGAAACTTAATATCCACAATCAAAGCATTCACATAAAAATGACACAGATTGACATCAGATTTACGTGGAAACCCTTTCGGGGAAAAACCACAAATGAATAGCTGCTTGGAACTACCGTCGAAATCCAACCTTATAATAATAATCTTTTTATAAAATTTGTAGGCACCAACTTAATGGAGACACCAATCTCCTATTGCTAAGCATTAACTTAGCGAGAGACACCAATCTCTTTCTCTGAGCACTTGACCTCTTACTGAAAACAATCTTTCCACCTTTTTATTGTTGCTTTATCAACGGATGATGGCAAGTTCGACTTCCTTGTTTTCTTCTCCTTGAAAAATTGCTTATGCTTAAATGATTGAAAGAATTGTTTCTTATTTTATTTCTCTAATGTCCTTTCATCTTATATAGCCTTCAAAGGCTTTTCCCAATGCAGGCGTCCCAATCAAAAGACACCCTTTCATCAAAAGGTGTGTGTTTAATTTAATTTTATTTAATTAACCCAAGTGGGACGATTTTCCCAAGGCTGCCATATGTCAAGTGGGTTGGCCCGTATTTGACGATCATTGTTCCATTTGTTTGGTGGGGGCGATTAAGCTATAAACAAAAACATAATAACCTTCCTTTAGCACTCAACAAAACTCCTCTAAGCTGATCAACCTTAATTAATGCTGCCATAAATTAAATACATTTTTTATTGCTGGTCTTTGTTTACTATTGTTGGTCCCTTTCATACTTGGGCGCCCAAATCAAGGCAATTTGTCCTTCCATCCTTTGGTATTGGTTTTCGAAAATACCATTCTTTGTACAGGTTCCGTTACTTTCTGACAATTCTGTTACTTTTCCGTTTGACATTAGTGACAATATTTTAACAATCTCCCCCTTTGTCATTGATGGAGATCCTGTAACAAAATAGTGCATGAACTCCTTGTTGCAGTTCTTTTCCTTTGCTCCCCTTTACTTCAATTCTCCCCCTTTGACATCAATGGCAAAGGGATGTACAACACAATGGTTTTTATCAACACATCAATGGAGCTGAATAATACAGTGATTAGCTCCCCCTTAACCCATGTTTCTCTTGACGGGTTTAATGACTAGATGAAGAATGAAGTACTCCCAATTTTTGCCTTAGAAACTCAAAAGTTTCTTTTGGGAGGGGCTTTGTGAAAATATCTGCTCTTTGTTCCTTTGTAGCAACATACTCCAACTTTACCTGTTGATATGCACCCTGTGCTCTCAAGTAGTGATGCTTGATCGGAATGTGTTTTGTTCTTGAGTGCATAACTGGGTTCTTTGAAATATGAATTGCACTTGTGTTATCACAAAGTATGGAGATTGGCTGTTCGTACTCCATCTTAAAATCTTTCAACGTCTGCTTCTTCCATAGGACTTGTGTACAACAAGACACTGCTCCGATGTATTCCACTTCAGTCGTGGATAATGAGACAAAAGGCTATTTTTTCCTTAGCCATGACACTAGATTTGTGCCTAGAAAGAACGCTCCACTTGTGCCCTTTTTGTCATCTATGCTTCCTTCCCAATCTGCATCTGTGTACGCTGTTAGTGTGAAATATTCACCTCTTGAATACCATAGGCCATAATCCAACGTGCCTTTTAGATATTTGAATATTCGTTTCACTGCTTGTACATGCGTTTCTTTTGGGGCTGCTTGAAAATGTGCTACCAAACCTACAACTTGCATAATGTCTGGCCTTGATGTCGTGGTGTATAACAAGATGCCAATCATGGATCTATAAAGTGTCTAATTTGCTTCAGGTGATTCATCATTTTTACTCAACTTGCATCTTGTAACCATGGGTGTGCTAACAGGTGTGTAATCTTCCATTCTGAACTTCTTCAACATCTCCTTTATATACTTGGTTTGGGAGATGGATATTCCTTTGTTGGATTGAGAAATTTGCAAGCCATGGAAGAATGTCAACTCACCCAACATGGACATTTCAAATTCCATTTGCATATCTTTTGCAAATTCTTTGGACACTTGTTCATCATCTCCTCCAAAAATGATATCATCCACATATACCACAACAATTAACTGATTCTCACCTTCAGTCTTGATATAGAGATTGCTATCAACAAATCTCTTTTTAAAACCATGTTCTTGTAGATATTTATCAAGCCTCGAGTACCAAGCTCTAGGGGCTTGCTTTAGCCCATATATTACACTTCTTCAGTTGGCACGCATAGTTCTTGTTTTCTGATAGAAGGAGACATTCTAGTTGTTCAATATAAACTTCTTCCTCTAATTTGCCATTTAGAAAAGTGGATTTGACATCCATTTGATAAACTTTGAAATTCTTGAAAACAACATATGCCAAAAACATTTTAATGGCCTCTAATCTTGCAACAGGGGGCAAAGGTTTCTTCAAAATCAATACCTTCAACTTGAGCATACCCTTTGCAAAGCAATCTCGCTTTGTTTCTTGTTACTTGACAATCTTCGTTCAATTTGTTCTTGAAAACCCATTTGGTACCAATCACATTTTTGTCTTTTGGTTGAGGAACAAGCTCCCATGTTTCTTTTTTCTATATTTGACTCAACTCTATTTCCATAGCATTAATCTAATGCTTATCACTGCTAGCTTCTGCGAAGTTCTTAGGTTCTATTTTTGATAACAATGAGAAGTTCACATGTGCTCACAAATCTTCTTTTGTTTTGCACTCCAGCGTCCATATCACCAATAACTTGGCTTTCTGAGTGACGTTTTTGAACAAACATTGATGGTCCCTTTGTATCTTCACGTTCCTCTTGTTCTTGCTTGTGTAATAGTTTTTCTTCTTCTTTCTCCTTGTATTCTGGTTCTTCTGAATGATCATTTCCCTATGCACTAACCTTTTGAGGCCTTGTTTCATCCATATTTACACTGACACTTTCTATAATTGTTTGCAGCGTTTTATTATAACATCTATAGGCTTTACTTTTTGAAGAATATCCAAGAAATATACCTTCATCAGCTCTTGAATCGAACTTCCCAAGTCTTCTTCATCTCTCCTAATGAAACATTTGCACCCGAACACTTTGAAATATTTGATTGATGCTGGTCTACCCTTTCATAAGTCATACGGGGTTTTGTTATTATTCACTCTGATTTGTCCTCTATTCAAAATGTAGATTGCAGTATTAACCGCTTCTCTCCAAAACTTGTCTGATAGCTTAGATTCATTTAACATGGTTCTAGCCATTTCTTGAATAGTTTGGTTCTTTCTTTCTACAACTCCATTCTGTTGTGGAGTCCTTGCAACTAAGAACTGCCTTTTTATTCCATGCTGCTCACAATAGTCATTGAATTCGTTTGAGAGGAACTCACCTCCTCGATAGATCTTAAGCTCTTGATTTTTAGATTCGTTTTGTTTTCAACCAAAGCTTTAAAAACTTTAAACTTCTCGAACGCCTTAGATTTTTCTTTCAGAAAAGCAACCCATGTCATTCGGGAATAATCATGAATGAGTAACATGAAATAGCCCTCACCTTGGATGCTTTGCATTCTTGTGGCCCACAGAGATCTATATGAATCAGTTCCAATGGCTAGGTGGTTGAGTACTCCTTTGATTTGAAACTTGCTCTTGTTTGTTTTTCATGTTGACACTGCTTGCAAAGGTTGTTTGACGGTTTTGTTATCTTTGACATATCTCGTACAACTTGCCTAGTGCTGATTTTCACTAGATTATCGAAGTTTATGTGGTCCGTCCTTCTATGCCATAGCCAACTTTCATCAATTTGACTCATGTTGCATTTCTTTTCCTTAACTTCACTAAGTATGTACATATTGTTAGTTGTTTTGTTTGCATCCGCAACCAACTTTCTTGTGTCTGTTTTCTTGACCTCACAGCGTCACATTTCCTTGACACTGAGAAGGTTATGCTTCAAACCCTCAACATACAATACATTTTCTGTTTTAGTTCTTCCATTATCAAGGCTCAGGGCACCTTTTCTAGCAATCCGTGTTGTGGCATTATCTCCAAATTTCACCGTGCCTCCACTTATTTCCTTCAAGTTGAGAAATTTACTTTTATCACTAGTCTGTGACTTGAGCATCCACTGTCAAATATACCACTGGTGTCCATCTTGTGCATGAAATTCTGTTTGCATAAGCATGGATTCTTCCTTGTTTTGATTTTCTTTCTCTTGCTTCTGCTTCCAGATTTTTTTAGGTTCTCTTTTCTTTACGACCGGAGCAATCACTTTCTTGTTTTGTCTAGGAGGTTCTACACCAACACTTCTATAGAATCGTGCTATATGACCAAAGTTATTACAATTATAGCATACAATGTCATTTTCTTTGTAATTTGATAATGGTGCAAATGAGTTATAGTTTCTAGTTGGAACTCCATAAGTACCTTTGCGATTGTTCCGTGCATACCTATTTCTTGCATGTGTCCTACACTCCATTGCTTTATGCCCAAAATGATTGCAGGAATAACAATAACCATAGAAGAAATTTGTGTACTTGATTGCATTATACTGTCTTGGAGGGAAGATTCTTCTAAAATTTTGTATGAGTACGTTTTTAACTCGTTTGTTGTTGGGATGAGTAACAAGGCCTTACTTAACGTGTTCCCTATCGCTTTCACCTTTTACGGGTCCCTTGAGTGCATCCGCGTAGCTCTTGGGCTTCTCTGTATTCATCCTCTCAGGTGATTCTGTAGTTTTTGCACTCTGCCCTTCGTTAGTGCTCTTCTAGTTCTCTTCATAACCAAGACCAGTCTTGATGCATGATGACCTTTGGCAATTGAGAATCTCATCCACTACTTTGATGCTTTTCAATTTACCACATGTCTTCTCAAATTTCTTCTTTAAGAAATCAATTTTTGATTTTAGCTTGGCAATTTGGTCTTCTTTTGCCTTAAGCTAGACTCTTACTTCCTCCTCTGTCTTCTTGGCTTCTATTTCAGTCTTTAGACTAATGATGACCTTTTCTGACTCTTCAAGGCTATGAGACATTTCTGTTTTTAGGTCACGATTTTCTTTTTTGTATTTTTGAATCTGTAATCTTTGTTTCAGATTCTTCTTCTTAATAACTTTTATCTCACCTAAAGCACAAATGAGTTCTTCAAGATTTACTTCTCTTTCATCCTCGACATCTTCCTCCTCTTTCAAAGTGTCTTCACTTGTAAAGGCATCATTCGTTATTTTTATAGCCATGAATAGAGTTTCTTCTCTATCACTGCCTGAAATGCTCTCATCACTCTCCTTAGCTGAGCTGCTATCCTTTTGAGAATAAAGACTTTTCTTCCGCTTACCAAATTTTTTCTTATTTTTGTTTTGTTTGAAGCTTTTCTTGTATTTAGCTTTTCCTCATGATTTTCCTCATCATTGCTATCATCCTTATGTGGACATTTAGCAACAAAGTGCCCTATTTTACCACAATTGAAACACTTGAAAGGTAGATTGCCTTTGTATTTGCCGGATCCCTTTTTAAGCTTTCTGACAAACAGGGCCTCCTTTTCATCTTCTTCATTGCTGGTGCTATTGCTTGATTCAGGCTCTTTATATTTCCCTTTCTTAGAAGCTTTGAAGGTTGCTTCTTTCTTACATGATTTCTCCTTTTCGGTCCTCATTTCATATGCTGTGAGGATCCCATGCAATTCATCCATTGTTAGGGTATCTAGATCTCTCATTTCTTCGACGACGGAGATTTTGGCATCAAATCTTAAGGGGAGAGACCTTAATGCTTTTTGTACAATCATTGTATCTTCAATCTTTTCTCCAAGACCTCTGATAGTGTTGACGATTTCATCCACGCGAAACATATAGGCTGCAATGTTTTTTTCATCATTTATTTTCAAACTTTCGAACTGTCTTCTGTGTGTTTGAAGCTTGGCCTTCTTCACCTTATTATCACCTTTGTAGATGTTTTGTAGTTTATCACGTATTTCCTTTGCAGATTTACAATGCATCACCTTGACAAACTCCGATTTTGATAGACCGCACAAGATTGCATTCATAGCTTTTGCATTGTTCTCACTGGCCTTCTTTTTAGCTTATTCTGTTGGTGGAGATGATGGAGCAGTATAACCATTTACTACTGCTTGCCAGATATCAAATGCTAAAGGCATTAAATAGGTTCTCATTCTTATACTTCAAAAAACATAATTTGTTCCGTCAAACAACGAAGCCTTGTTTGTGGAGAAACCTTCTTGTCCAGCCATGTGTGCTTTCGAGATCTACCTTCTAATGGTTAGGCTATTTTTGAAAGAATCGCTTTGATACCAATTGTTAAGCACATGCTTATACTGAGAGGGGGGTGAATCAGTGTAATCTTATCTTTTATTTAATGAAACTTAATATTCACAATCAAAGCTTTCACATAAAAATGGCACAGATTGACACCAGATTTATGTGGAAACCCTTTCGGGGAAAAACCACAAATGAATAGCTGCTTGGAACTACCATCCAAATCCAACCGTATAATAATAATCTTTTTACAAAATTCGTAGGCACCAACCTACCGGTGACACCAATCTCCTATTGCTAAGCACCAATTTAGCGATAGACACCAATTTCTTTCTCTGAGGCATCGACCTCTTACTGAAAACAATCTTTCCACCTTTTTACTGTTGCTTTATCAACGGATTATGGAAAATTTGACCTCCTCTTTTTCTTCTCCTCGAAAAACTGCTTATGTGTAAATGATTAGAAGAATTATTTCTTATTTTATTTCTCCATTGCCCTTTCATCTTATATAGCCTTCAAAGGCTTTTCCCAATGGAGGTGTCCCAATCAAAAGACACCCTTTCATCAAAAGGTGTGTGTTTAATTTAATTTTATTTAATTAACCCGAGGGGGACAATTTTCCCAAGGCTGCCATATATCAAGTGGGTCAACCCTTATTTGATAATCATTGTTCCATGTATTTGGTGGGGAGATGAAGCCATAAACAAAAATATAAAAACCTTTCTTTAGCGCTCAACAAAACTCCTCTAAGCTGATTGACCTTTTTTAATTAATGCTGCAATAAATTAAATACATTTTTTTGTTGCTGGTCTTTGTTTACTATTGCTGGTCCCTTTCATACTTGGGTGCCCAAACCAAGGCAATTTGTCCTTTTATCCTTTGGTATTGATTTATGAAAATACCATTCTTTGTACTGGGAAATTTCGTTAGACAATTCCGTTACTTTCTGACAATTCCATTACTTTTTCGTTTGACATAAATGACAATATTCCAACACACTTTGCTCTTCAAAGAGGATTGCTTCATTGGTCCCCACAAGATGATGACATTGTTGATAGTTTGAGACTAGGTTGCTCCTCCTTTCTATTGGCATCTCTGTTGATAGACTACCCCCTTTCACGGATTCCTTAGATGCCCCCCTCGGCTCCTTCCTACAAAAGACATCATCATTAGAGCTGCTAGAGAGGACATCTATGGATAGTATATCCAGGCGACCTGGATCTCGTTTGGTGAGCCACTCAACCCCAAACTTGCTTTTCATGATGAGCTTTCTTACAAGTAGTGGATGGTATTTTTTGCTGCCCTCACTATCTCTAATACCATTGGTCTTATGGCTTGAGGTTTCCCCTTGGCGAGATTAAAGTTTGTTCTCACCAATTACGAGTTGAAACAAATCACCACATTCCTCGTTAGGGCCAAATCTGTTGTCTTTGCTCCCTTTAAGAGTTAGAGACCGAGGAACACTTCATTTTAGAAGCTCCATTTCCTTTGAGATCTGGGGAAGATATCACTGCCTCTACAGGGACTCAGACAATACTCTATTTACTTTCTTCAGATATCTAGACTAGTGGTGCCTAGCTCTTTATCTTCGTGAGCTCATCTCCCTTCAGTGTAGATCCCTATAGGAGGGGCCTAGAGGCTTTAAATCCCCCATGTTGATCACCTCTTTCGTCCAGCCCATGTAGGCGATTCGCTGAGCAGAGCACTCTTTGGACATCTTTACATCACACATCAGATTTGATAGATTGGTTAGGCGATGCTTCATTTAGTACACCATTTCCACCCAGACTACTCAGATCCCCTAGCCTGTTCTCCCTCGACATTGGGACTTTGCTCCTTCCCACTAGCGTGGCTTTGCCCCTTTTCAATGACATCGATCTACTACTTACTAGCCGGTGCCCAAACCATAGGGGCAAACTCATATTATGAGTTTATTTTCTACTACAGGAAGTACATCGGGGAAGTGCTTTGCTTCCTCCTAGGATCTCCTAGCTTGGCCCCTTCAACATTAGGTACTCCTTGAAGAGCACTATAAGATCTTTTTACAGTGATTGATGATGGCTTCGATGGCTCCTCCACTATAGGCACAAAAAGAGATACTTGATGAAGTCTTCTTCTAGGTTTCATCGGAACATGCTGTTGGAGGATTTTTGTTCGCCCTTCATTGCTATTTTTATTGGTTCCATTGCCACCTTTGTTAGTGGCACTTTGGTTTAGTTTGGTTTTTGTACTTTTATTCCTTTATTTGGCTTCTAGGATTCTCTTTGTATAGCTTCCTAGAACTGTCTATTGTTATCTGTTGTATCCTCAAGTCCCATTAATCCATGTTTGGTCATCTGTTGACATTGATATAATTTCTTTCTTTCTATACTTGTGTGCGCAATCAATACATACAACAGATGCAATGGTTGGGGAACAACCCACCCTGCTGGAACAACTTATATATTAAAAATTAAATTAGCACTCCTCGTAATACAACTCTCAACTCTTGTCCATCACAACATGGTTACCCATTACATCTCATGTTACAAAAAGCAGTCTACATCTATCCCCCCTCTTAGACTAAGTAGTCATCCTTGACGACTACCTTGGGTAGGCTGAGACTTATCTAGAGAAGCAATGCTTGCATGTGATGAAGGTAGCCTCGTGCTGGATAGGAATGTCAGATTCATGGCAGCAATGGGAGAAGTCAGGAGTTATGGTACTCGAAGAGTTTGGGAAGAGGAAGGTGAAGTGCTCCTCCCTCCAAACTGCTTTAGCGCCTATCTCAAGCGTAATGCTTGTGTCACTGCTGCAACAATGATGTGTATACTAAGCCTCCCTCTCAGGATCTTTTGCCTTCATTTGTTTTTCTAACTCCACTTCCTTGTTTCTATATTTGTCCAACTCCAACTCTAACATGGAGGCTTTATGTGATGCCTCTTGTTAGCTTTCACGGTTTGTTCTTGCATGTTCTTTAACTCAAGCTCCTTGAGGTGAGCTTTGTTCCTTTGGTGAACTGTTTTATTCCCTATTTCTTCCACCTTGATGCTCAAACTTTGATTCTCCTCTTTAAGTTGCAAGCATGTATTTGTGTTTTCTTGGCAGTACATCATTGAAGGCTTGTTGCCTTTTCAACATGTCATGCAACTCCATATGAAGTCTATGCTACTCTATATTGTGAGCCATAATCAAGTGCCATGTAGAAGGGACAAACCAAATAGGTCAACCAGTCAGTAGTGGTTTGGAGTGTCCCATCCTCCATAGGCTCGTTGCGGACTCAACAACTCAAAAGCTTTGTCTTGTATACATCCGTTCAAAGATGCACTGGAAATCCTTGTATTTCACTTTGCTGTATACTTCTAAAATTTTGGATATTATTATGCTTGCACGAGACTTACATTGCTCATACTTGGAGCTTCTGAGTTCTTCTACCATCCTATCACACAACTATATGAGCTGCCCCTGTATTTTTGTCCATGCGCTAATACTAGGTTTCCACTGCCCTCTCGAAAAGAAGTCACAAGTACCATCTGCTATTGCTCTTTGTGAGTTTGGTGCTCAGTGTGAGTCTTGGACTTGAGTGCTCTAGAGGATTCTCATTCATAGTGCTATTAGCGCACCATCCCCATGTTTGATTGAACATGTTCTTGTGTATCTCCATTGGGGGCATATCAATGTAACTTCCTTTCTTTTCCTTGGTTGGGAGTTGGAAGGAGCATCGTTTGTATTGGATCACAAAGGCCCTCCTTAGGAAAATACTCCACACTCCATGCCTCTGTATGTTAAATCTCCCTTTTTGTGAAGTACTATTCCCATTTCATATCTACCAACTCCACGGGAAAAAGGACCGAGGCCCCCTCTTTGTATTACTCCTCTTCAATGACGTCCTAGTCACACTCGCGGGAAGGGACTCTAGTCAGGTTTGGTACTATAGGAATGATGGGAGAGGGAAGAGATGTAGATGGTCCTAGTCTTGGGGCCTTAAGCATCAATAAAGCATGGCTCAAGCTGCTAGTGCCAAAAAGGACCAATGGGATGCATTGGATGTTCTCCAAATGGTGATCACTCTCCTCTTTAAATCTCGTCATAGGTCCCCTCCTTGTGGTCTCCGAAGTCATTGCTCTGTATGCTTTCTTACTACTTGGACTTTTGTCTACGAGAAGTGTCTTGAGAAGCCTCCTTTGTATCTTAGTCTAAGGGTAGGAGCTGCATTGAGTCAGTTACTGGGTGCTTGCCTTTAGGACCCTTATTTTTGTATACCATTTCTTTCATGCCATTGCTTCTAGTCCACTACATGTGTGTATATTGAGAATCAGCCTCAAAGTTTGTGATTCTCCTCAGAGGTTGGCCTTCTGGCTGCACCCTCCTCATTCTTCGTCTTCTTGGGTGGCTTTTCTTGCGATGGAGGTGGAGGCACATCTATCTCCGAGAAGCCCATTTGAATATTTAGGGAAATCTTGGATCCTTGAACAGCTTTGAGAAGAATTGAGTGTTCCCTCTCCTCCGAGTGGACTTCTTGTGTGAATGGAATCATGGATCAAGGAGAGACCATGAAGTGCCATGCAAAATCCCTTGGAGCAACGAGTCTAGGTGTCTTTTATCTCCATAGAAAAGTACTTACCCGAACCAACTGTATATTTGTCTGTCATAATGGCCGTGCATATATGGTATTACCCATATTGAAAGGTTGAAATTCCTTGTCTCTCCAATTAATGTACAACATATCAAATAATAGAGGCTCTGAAGTGCATCACATTTCAAATGCACTATCTAGTGGCCTCAGGTCTTTTTTAATGGTTGAGCTTCCATGAAACCCTCTTGGTTTTCCACACCTTCCTCTTGGGTGTCCCCATGGATTTTTATCTGACATTTTCTTCACAGAATATCTCAATGAACATTTCTTCTTCGAGCAGGTAAGACACTTAAAGGAAAATAGGTCAATCTAGGCCATCTTAAAAATCTTCACATCAAAAGAATTCTGGAAAGGAAATTGAAGGAAACTTAGAAAATACAGTACGATTTCCACACATTCTTGTGGCCAATAAGGTTGTAGGAGATTTAAGAGGGCAAAAAAACTTGCCAATGGAGAAGCAGATGAAAAAAACCAAGCTACACTTGGAAATGAAGCAGCTATAACCGATATTGGCACAGGGAATCAAAAACAGATGAGTTGTTTGGCAGGGAGTAGCTTGCCACTAGATCCTGAACCAATTTTTAATATTTTCTTGTAATATAAGAATGTTGAATGCCCCTAACAAGAGAGAGCTACTGAAGCAGCAGGTAGCTAGCTGTAGCCCTGATATGGTTCTTGTACAGTGGACAAAAGGAGAAGAAGAACCTTATCTCCAAACATTCAAAGCAATCTGGACGCACAATACTGTAGTATGCCAGGTTTAATGGTAAATTGGGAGGACTGGAAATCTGTTGGTACTCCAAAAGCTGGTTAGGAACAGTCTTACACTCTGATTTTAATCATATTGCTGTTTTATTTAAAAATCCCAAAAATCATTATGGAAACATATATGGTCCCAATTCAGTTGAAGGAAGGTAAATTTCCTGGAACAAACTCAGGAAGTTCAGGAGAATATACCCTAAGGATTTTGGATGCTAGTACGGGTTTCAAATCTATTTAAAGCAGCTGAGAAATCAGGAGGGATAGTAGATAATCGCAGGTCCTTGACAGATTTGGGAAGCTTTATCATAGAGCTTAACCTTTGGGACATAGAACCAAAATCCGATAAATATATTTGGAAGAATTGAAGGCTTGGAAAGAATTCATTGCAGAAAGATTTAACAAATTCTTGGTTAGCACACAATTGCCCATTAATAATTTCACAATGAATTCAGATATCCTTCATAGAGTTGGCTCTGATCATTGGTCCATTAGCATAGAATTCCAATTGGACTCAGCAGGGAGTAAATGCCGATTTAGATTTGAACTAATGTGGCTCAAGGATTGAGCTCTGAGAGAAAGAATCAGGGATTGGTGGGCAGGGAAAGTGAAAGATCCTCAGAGAAAGAATCAAGGATTGGTGGGCAGAAAACTAGGATTCATAAAGAAAGAATTGAAAGAATAATATGAACAGCGATTTGGGGATATTTGTAAGAATAAAAAGGATATTCAAGAAAGACTAGAATAGCTTCAGATCGGATTTCAAGAAGAAGGCATCTCCCTGATTTGCTGGCAGAAGAAAAATTTAAACAACAGTATATCACAAGGTTCTGGACATGGAAGAAATTCATTGGAGGAAGAAATCCAGAAATAAATGACTAAAAGAAAAGGATTAAATTATCAAGTTTTTCCACCTTACCACAAAAGTCAGAAGAAGCATTAACAAGGTAAATAAATTAACCAACCCAGATGGTAGTGTTATTACTCGTACTGAAGAGATTAGAAAACAAGCTATTCGGTACCAAAAGTAGTTTGAAAGAAGATAAAAATAGGATAAAGGACTTCTGAGTTGCATTCCTAGACTGGTTAGTGATACAGATAATCAGATGCTACATGAACCTATCATGGAAGATGAAGTCAAGGAGGTGATATATTCATGTGCTAAAGACAAAGCTCCTGGGCCTGACGGATTCCCAGCTTTCTTTTATCAGGTTTTCTGGGATATTATTATGGAGGATATCACTCTTGCAGTACAAGAATCACAGCAGAGTCATCCAATTCTAGAGGAATTATATCCGACATTTTTTTAATCTCTAAGAAGTAGGAAGCTGAGTACTTTGGTTCTTATAGGCCTATCTCCTTATAAAGCATCTTATAAAAAATCATTGTGAATAGATTAAAGAAATATTTTCTCCAGATATGATTTCAGATGCACGAGGAGCCTTTGTTCAAGGGCTGACAGATTGTAAATGGCATCGTCATTTTCCATGAAGGCATGCACTCCTTCAAGTAGTAGTAGAATCATAAATTTGGACATGAACAAAGCTTATGAAAGGGTAAATTGGCATTTCCTTGACAAGGTTCTTGAAAATTTTGCATTTGACAGTCTTTAGAAGAAATGGATTCAGGGGTGTTACAGCAGTGCTAAATTTTTTGTATGATGAATGGATCTCCAACAAAATTCTTCCAAGTCTTCGGAGCACTAAAAGCAAGGTGATCTGTATTCTCCATTCTCTTTATTTTTCTGGCAGAAGCTATAGCTAGGGCTATCAAGGAAATTAAGTCACAAGATTCGCCAAATTTTTGGCTTCAAATTCAAAAATTGCCAATTGTTCAGCCACGTCATAAAATTCGCCCAAATTTGTCAAGATTATCCAATTTTTCGTGCTATGTGCTGGCTGCTGTGGAGGACTTGACTGCCTGCTTTGGATGAGTTGAGTGACATCCGCGTGGCCTGCTGTGGCGTCTGGACAATTTTATTCACGTGGCCGTTTGCTGTCTGCTGTGCCTTGTTTGTGTGTGCTGTGCCCTGTTCGTGTATGCTGTGCCATGGCCTGTTTGCTGTGTTTGTTTGCCGTTCTCCATTCACGGATGAGGAGGAGCTTCGTGGCCGTGGGGAAGAGGAGGAGGAGGAGACAGGTTTGATTTTTGTAATTAGCTTTGCTTTGTCTTAAATTTCAATGTTTATGTTCTTTTGTTTTTATTTTATTTTATTTTGTTTTTAATATGACTTGTTATTTATTTTTAATTTATAATATTTTAAAGGTTTTTTAATTTGATTTGTTTTTAATTTATTATTTATTTTGATTTTGTTCTTTTAGTTTGTTTTTAAAATGATTTGTATTTTTATAATCTTATAAAGCTTTTTCAATTCGATTTGTTTTTATTTTAATTTTAATTTATTTACTTATTTTGTTTTTAATACGATTCAACATATTTTTATATCTTTGTATGTTTTTTTGTGGTTCAAATTTAATGGTATTTTTTTTTTTGAACTTGGACCATTGGTGAACTTGAACTGAATTTATCCTCGTCGAACTTGAACTCGAACCTTGTGACTTAGCAAGGAAGCAAAAATCCGAAGGGAGAATTCAAGGTATTCACATTGGTGATAGTATCTCATCTATAACTTGTGCAATTTGTGGATGACACTATGTTGGGAGGAGAGGCCTCAAGCAAAAGAGCCACAACTTTCAAGGATATTTTATGAAAAAAATATGAAACGGCAGCTGGTTAGCTGGTAAACCTATATAATTCCGAAGTATACTACAGCAATGTAATGAGGGAGTGAAAATTTTCCTTAGTACAATCCTTGAAATCAATGTTGGGTCTTTTTATAAGCCAAACTAAATTCTGAAATTCTGAAACAATTTTGGAAATGAAAATTTTCACAGCTCAGAATAAAATCCATTTTACAGCAGAATAAAGACATTGATCTGATTACAACCAATAATCAAAACGGCCCAAGATCAAAGACAACCAATCTTCGATTAAGCCAGAAATCGTACAATTTCATTCCAAATAATCATATCTTTTATTATAATATGTCATGCCTCATTTATAGGCAAGGAAACCTTCTCTAAAAATAAGTAACCTTTGCTTCGTTATCAAAACAATCTAAAAATAACTAACCTTTGCTTCATCACAAAGCAATTTAAAAATACCCAATCTTTGCTTAATTTCAAAGCAATCTGAAAATTCCTATAGCCAAACTATCTATAGCTTTGCATGGCTTTACATGTTATATTTTTAAAAAATATTCTAAACCTTTTTTCTTAATAATGCAACTAACTAATATATATCATAAAAAATGATAAGAGTGCGATGATTTGGAGCAGAAGCAGGAAAGTGGCGGTGAGCATGGCGGGAGCTGTTGATCCATCTGCATTTTCGCTCAATGATGCCCTTGGTCTGTGTAGAGATAACTGTGTGGAGTGAACCAAGATCAGTCAAGCTGAGCTTGGCCTCAGTGAGATTGCCAAGAGGGCTGCGTCGATTTCAATTTCCCTAATTCCATATTTAGGGCAGGATCAAATGGGCGACATTGCGAATGGAAATTTGGTTTTTTTTGGAGTGCACAAACGCCTCCAACCCTTTTCATTGTTGTGGGGATTTTTGTAAACAACAGATCTCCCATTTTCTTCCAAATAGTTTTCCCATTCTGCTCAAAAGAATCCCGCAGCTGAGAAGAATGGGCAGCGGCAGGAAGATACTGGGACTCATGAGAAGGTTGTTTTTCCATCCTCGCAACCAAACAGTGCTTTGACAGGCAGGGTAGACTTTCGGGAAGTAGGGGTGTCCATCTCTTTGGGGATATTCCATTGATACAGGCAAATGTGGTTCCTGAGTTGATTCTAGATGAGGAATGCATTCAATCTATGGAGGACGAGATGGGAAAGAAGTCCTTGATATGCAGGTGCCTGGGGAAGAGACCTTCCCTTGAGGATATTTATCAATGGATGAAAGAAGTGTGGACAAATTTTGATTCCCCTCCATTTCCCTGTTGGAAAAGGGCTTTTTTCGTGGTTCAGTTCGGATCCTCTGAGGACTGTATTTTTGTGTGGGATAATAGGCTGGTTGGAAAGCGAGGGCTGTTCATATGCCCATGGATTTTCTTCTTTGATTGATCCTCCTCCTAGATCACAAAGGCACCTCTATGGGTAAGGGTTTCCAATTGTCCTTTGGTAATGAGAAATCCAGGTTTGATCCAGCGCTTGTTGAGTAATGTGGGTTGCTTCATCAAATTTGATGATTCTTCAGTTGGCTTTTAGAGGAAATTCATTAGGGTGTCCTTGATGACAGACTTATCCAAACCCATCATTCATGGATTTAAAGTTGTTTCCTCTCAAGGAGTTCAGACACAATCTGTCAATTTGAAATCCTGCCCATTTTCTGTTTTCGATGCAATCAGCTTGGGCACAAGATAGCGAAGTGTCTTTCCAACTGTCATAGGAACTGACACTGTTCATTTGCAGCATTGGGCTTAGAAAATGGGCAATCCTAAAGCTACTTCAGAACAGTGTACTCTTCATCCATCTCCTCCTCCTATTGTTTGTTCCAGTCCCTCCATGGTTGGCAATGCGGGATAATGCTGCAGGGCGGGTAGAAATTCGGCAGACTCAGATCCTCTAGTTCAGTTGGCAGGTCAGACCCCAGTTAGTGGCATTCTTTTCTCCAGCAGTGGAGTGGGGCTATGAGATCGTGAGGATTTGTGGGCATCTTTTTCTTGGCGTGGATGGAACTAATCTGGAGTTGAAGGCACGAACGAATCAATTGAAAGGATCTCTCAAGGGGTTGGAGGGTTAAGCCTTATGGTTGGAAGGAGAAGTTATGTTGCAAGAAGGAGGAGATACCTTGGGTTCCACAAACATCTGCACCATATCTGAATCAGAAACCAAGAAGTCCAAACCTAACTGTGGAGCGTCGAGTCGGAGAGGATGGAAGACTGAAGCTGAAAGGGTGCGTATGAATGCTTTGAGCTCAATTGATAATAGTTCACAGTGGACTATGGCCCTCCTTTCCCATAGGGGAAGGAGGATGCTAGCCACTCCTGGTTGAGTTTAAGAGGAGTTCTTGTTAGAATCTCATTTAATAATTCTGCTGGGTATTTTGCATTTTTGGAAAATGTGGATCCGATGGACTCTTAGTATGTTAGGTCTTTAAGGCTTTTCTGCATTGTTGTTCTTAATATTTTATGGTTTTGGGTGAGGGCCCCTATAGATTTCCTCTTTTGTTATGGATAAAATAAATAAACAATGTAACTAACTAAACTATAACAAATTCTATCTTTATCCTTTATTTGCATGGATATTATCTCTAATATCCATTATTCCTTTTTGTTTTCTTGTTTTTTTCTTTTTCTATTAATCTTCTCATACTACTTTGCCAGGGAACGGAAATGGTTCTGAAAATTGGAAACACATATCTTCAAAAACCCTTGGGTTGGAAACTTCATGGAAACGTCCGTACAATATACTATAAAAAATATAAATATATATAAAAACAATGCATAATACTCATATTTAGTTCATAAAAGACAAAACACTTAAAAAAAAAATATATAGTATTCATGAAAGTTCAAATTATATATTATAATTTGAACTTTCATGAATACTATATATTTTTTTTTTAAGTGTTTTGTCTTTTATGAACTAAATATGAGTATTATGCATTGTTTTTATATATATTTATATTTTTTATAGTATATTGTACGGACGTTTCCATGAAGTTTCCAACCCAAGGTTTTTTGAAGATATGTGTTTCCAATTTTCAATATATATAGTTTCTGGTGTGAGCAGAGCAAGTAGGCTGGGACGTGGGTTTGCAGAGAAACAAAAATTTAAATTAAAAAACAAAAAAATGTTTGGATAGGTGTGGATTGATTCATTACATCTGATTCCCTGAAAAATCTGGATCTGATAGAATTGGAGCTAGATCCGGCATAATTTGGTGATTATGCCTTATGTAAATGGCTTCTGTAAACATTTTTGCTGTTGCAGCCTGCATGGATCTAGCTAATCCTGAAATGTGTTAGCAAAAATATTAAATTTATTGCTAGGATAACCTTCTCTCAAATTAAATATTGAAATCAATATCTTGCAGCTAAGTTTGTTGTTGTATGGGTTTTAGAAGCATACAAAAATTCATTTTATTATGGTCAATCAAGAAAAAGTATGGTTGGTTGTTCACAAAATATATAAAAATGCTTAAAACATCTTATATTAAAGATAATCACGAGGAGCATGACTTTGTCCCCATGAATGTTGGCCAGGTCTAAACTTTGGATGGACATTTTTATCGGTTAATCTCAATGTTACTGGTTCGTTTTTGGTTCTGATGTGGGTTTGAAGAACCCGGTTTGTCGGTACGGCGATTTTTTTTCCCTTGGGTTTGTTTTGGGTTCGTCTATACATAAATTATATAATAAATTTAAAATAAAAAAATAAAAAAAAAGATATATATATATATATAAAATAAAAATAAATGTAATATTGTAAATATAAACTATCAATATAAAATTAAAGAAAAAGTTAAATAAATATTTCTAAAAAGATAAAATATAAACTATTTAAAATAGAAATAAAATATAAACTATAAATAAAAAACATAGAAATAAAACTTAAAAACAAACTATGAAGAATATATAAAAAAAACTAAAAAGTAAAGTTTAATTTTTTCTGAAAATAAAATAAAACATAAAATACAAAAATATAAATACAAAAAACAAAAATATACATAAAATAAAACAATCGATATAAATTAAACCTACGTCTACCTCTCTTCTCCAACGGCTGGTTTGACTCTGACTATTACCCAGCGTCAACTCCTGCATGCTCAGCTCCTCCTCTGCTTTGCTCACGCTCAGCAACTCATCTGTTATGCCCATGCTCAGGGGTCTAGGGCACGCTCTTGTCCGTCAATGCTGCTGCACAGAAAAACAGCCCGTCCGCTGAGCGCCTCCAGCCCTGTTGGACACATGCCCCAAACAATGCACAGGTTTTGATGAAAAATGAAACAATGCGTTTTTGACCGATGTGGACTGCGGGTTCGCCGTCCCAATGCTTAGGGTCTGTCCTAGAAGAACCCCAGCTGCACCCGGGTGCCCAGGGATGAACCTTGGTTGTTGGGACGGAGAACTACTCCCGAATCCGAACCTGGTTTGCACTCAGATCCCCAACGCAGGCAAAAAACGACGAACTGGTAACGTTGGTTAAACTCTTCATCCAAAAGAAAAATCTCCCCTAATCTCATAATAGATCAGGCATCTATAGGTTGTTTTTTCTTCTTGGGTAATCTAATGATCAATCTCAATTCTTATCTGGTAAGGATATCCATGGAGCTGATTAAGCGGGGAATTTGAAACCCATGAGAACAATAGTATTGAAGGTAGCTTGGCTGGGTAATAAGACAATCTCAAATGTGGATGAAGTGTTCATAAAGAAAGACCAACTTATGACTAAGAGGCTTAACCAGTGCAGTCCAAAAGGACTGAATGATGCACTTGCAGATGTCATCCGCGATTGCAACATGGGTTGGCCTCTTACGGGGCAGAAGATGAAGGGGAGCATCTAGGCTGTTTCTGTGTGTGTTTTCCATCGCATTGAGTATGCTTATATAGGTTTAACATAGTGTATTCTAGAAGATTATGGTTTTTCTTTTGGACTGACTTTTTGCCGTAAATGCACCAAAAACACCCGGGAACGTGACAGAAATGTCTGGAAAGTTTCCGGCACGTGCCTGGATGTTTCCACACCAAAAATGTTTCTAAGCAGAAAGCGGGGAGGAGGGGATGGGGGGCTGGGACGTTTTCTTGCAATGTAGTTCTCATAAGATGTTTCCAACTCATTACAATTCCACCTTGCTTGAATTGATTGGTCCCTGGTCAAGTAAACAATGAAGGGCGTTGAAGTATGTCAGGTCCCTCCCACAAAGCCTCCTTTATAAGAAGATCGTTCCATTTCACTAAATATATTGTAAGGACTTGGTTCCTTAAACTTCTATCTTTGGTAGCTAGGATGCTATAGGGTATTGAAATTAACTTCCCTTCCTCATTAAGGGGAGGCAATGTCTAAAAAACTGTCAAATTTTGACCAATATCCTTTTTAAAAGTAGAGACATGGAAGGTGTTATGTATCTTGGCAATGGTGGGTATCTGTAGCTTATAAGCTACCGCTCCAACTCACTTAAAAATAGTGACTGGACCATAATACTGGGAGACTTTTTCTGATGCCTTTATCTTAAGAGTGGTTAGTTTATAAGGCTGCAATCGAAGGAAAAATTGATCTCCGATAGCAGACTCCCTTTCCAAGTGATATTGATTTGCCTGTGATTTTATCCTTTCCTGAGATCTTTAAGATTATCTTGTAAAACTTGTAAGATTTGCTGACTCTCCATAATGAAATCTCGAACTACTGGTTCTTTGGTGTCCTGAATACTCCGGTTCACAATGAAGGTGGATTATACCTTTACAAAGCCATGAATGGAGTCATACATATTGACATGTGATGGGTGGTATTATACCAATTTTCTGCTAGGTGCAACCACAAAAGCTATGCTACCTGTAATTGTCCCACGTAGTTCCATAAATAAACCTCCAAGGTCTTATCCACAGTTTTTGTTTGCCTGTTATTTTGAGGATGGTAGCTACTACTGAAAGATAAAGTTGTACCAGTCAACTCAAAAAGTTACTTCCAAAATTTGCTAGTAAATTTTGGATCCCTATCACTAATAATTGTTTTGGGAAGCCCATGCAATTTATAAATGGGAACATTCTATTACTTAAGTTAATTATTATCATTTTGAAATGGTATCTTCAAAGTTTGCACTTTTGATGAAACCTTAGACTCATATTCTATGTACATTCTTGTGAAGTATGAAATCATCATTCACTTGCTATCTGTTGCTGTTATTTGCATTCATGGCTGTTTGATCATTGCTGGTATATATTGCTGTTACTCTACTTTCCTACCTAGCAGTAGAGAACACTTAAGGCTGAATGTATGTTATCAGGAACTGGAAAGGGTTTCAAGGTATGAAATGCAACCAGTGATGGAGCATACAAACTATCACGAGATAATATGTACACATTTAAATGCATATAATCATTTTACGCTTCTTCAGAGCAAATGGCTGTTTGATTGAAGGGACCAAAACATAGTTGCCAATCTGCTATTCCTGACTATTTTTAAGGTTATTATTGCTATAACGTTTTTGTTTGCTTGTTTTCAGGCTTCCAGAGCCAATAAAGACTAGGATTAAGGACATTCTCGCAAACAAGGTATTGTTATTGTTACCTCCAGGTTTAAATTATCTTTATTTTCTGCTGGGATTTGTTATTTTACTAATAACCAACAAATGTGCTACATTAGTGACCCCATGAAGACTTCTTGATCTAGGTTCTCAAGCATTTTATTATCAAGAGACCAGCAAATGCAAACCGTTCAGAACTTCTGAGACATGCAGAGGTGTATGCTGCTCTTCTGAATTTGGAGTTATTTCCTGTCGCAGGTGAAAATCTAATTGGATTCTTGATTTCTTGAACAATATTATTATTGAGTATTTTAGTTTTTACTAGTAAAGAGCAAACTACACTGAAATTCAAGGTTTTTGCAACTTGTAACAAATTTTGAGTAAACATGACTGTAAAAATTGTACCAAGTCCTTTTGTAACAGGTGCAGTGAAAACTATTTCTAAATGGCTTCAGAAACCTGAGAATCGATGTGCTGGTATCACTGTGCTTGGGAAAACTGTAGAACAATGTGCGTCTTTGGTGAGTTAACTGCAGTGATATTCAAATTATTTCTTGCAATTTTATTTTCAGGAAAAATTGCTTTTTGAATGTTGTATATATCATCAAATTCAAGATAAAATAATGTTGTTTTGACAGTGTTGAAGAATGCAGGAAAAGACTTTATCATAGCAATAAACTTTGTTTGGTTTATGCTATTTGGTTACACACCAGTGCCACAAAGGGGCATTTTAACTTTCTCTTTCAAAGCCTTTATCTGTGCCAGATGCGTTACACACCATCCTTATGAAGTTCACATTATTTTCAATGTCATCGGCTGAACACGGAATTGTTAATTGCTTCAAGTTAGAGCATTTTGAGTGCCTCTTGAGGTGTATGCACTCCAAAATTTCTTTTGCAACTTTCCTATCAGATAACTGGGTACTCTCAAGGTGTTTATGATAGTTTCTCAAATGGTTAAAACCTCTAGATAGTTCCAGGAGTAGAGAATTTGGTGTGTCAGATTGTTCTTACCTTCATAATCATGAATACAATCGAAGAGATGACATGTAGAAATATTTATGGTAAAAGCACAATGTAAAATTACATCTGATAAGGATGTGGGCCTACTATATAATTAATTTCGCTTATAACAGGTTTCATTGATCTTTGGTTTAGCACAAGCAATAAAATCGATATTAGGAGCTTGTAAGTGTAAAATAGAGTTTAGTTATTTCTTAGTGGATTGTGAAACCAAGAATTGGTGACTATTTAACTTTGTGTTTTCTCTATTTTCTATCATTCTGATCCTTTGTAGATGCAGTGGATTCTAATAAAATAAGAAAAGTGAAACGGGACAAGCCGATTTGGCGATTTCAAATATCATACAGATCGGCTTATCTGTATTTTACTTGATGATCGTGTATGTAACATGATACATGTGTTTGAAATATAATTTATTATTTTAAAAGAAACAAGGTACTGGTTTATGAATGGAAAGGAGTTTTAAATATGTTATCTTGTTTGAAATAAATTATTTCCAAGCTAAATAGTTGAGTTTCTTTTGTACTGAGAGAAACTTGATTTTGTCCTTCTAAACAATGGAAGCAACCCCAAATGGATATGATGGGTTGGCATCCCATTTCTTTTAGATTGTTCTCATAGATATGATTGATAATTAGTTGTGATTCTGATTTTTAATAGTTTGTTTGCTGCAGTTAACTGAGAAATGTGATTCAGAATCATTAAGTGGAGTTATTGCTTGTTTGCGAATTGCTTCCAAAGAAGAGGCATATCAGTAAGTTCATTTTTTTGTTCTCTATAGGAAGATTTTTGGATGCGAAAATACAGTATTCGTTAAGAATACATGGTACCAATCCCATTAGAAAGAAATCTGCTGTAGCATTTAGAAGATATCAGTATTTTCCTAACAACATAGCAGTTAAATGTAGACTACTGGTTTAAATCTCATGGACAAGATATTAAAAAGAGCAAGTTGAAATAAGACTTCAAGTTGTATATAGTTCCACTGGCTTAGCTATCAGGTCAAAAATCTGGATAATAATGCAGGAACATGGATCATTAGAAAATGGTCTTCACCAAATAGGCAAAATTAGGACCGTTATCACTTGTTAGAATCCTGGCTGTCTGGTACATGTCTTTACCTGTGTAAGAAAGTCAATGCAGGTAGTATTGAAACTCTTTCAGCTCAGTGGCCTTTCCCCACACCACATTCTTGTTGCTGTTTCTGCACTGCTGGTGCAACCTTAGACTTATGTTTCAAAACTTCCAAGTTTTGTAAAGGGTGGATTAAGTTAAAAACTATTTTTCTAGAATCAGCTTCATGAGTATATAGGACAGAATCAGCATTGTATAGCAAATAACAGTGAGGAAGTGACATGCGAATAGTCAGCCAAACAGGGAGAAATAATCATTGCGTTTGTCTTATATATTTGTGTTAATACCCTTGAAATTCTTGCTATTTCATTCACTTGAAGGGAGAAGTAACTGAATTTAGTCATGCAAAAATGTTTGTGCTGGAAAGAATGGATGAGAGATTACAGTTAATAGAATTCTCTATGTACATACTTCTTGTCAAAGCTGACAATTGATAGAGATTTAATGCAGTGCATATGTGTTACACACATGGGTTAGGTACAATTGTTTATCCTTATTTAACTAGATTGACAGTGCCATTATTTATTATGCTTTCTGGGTTATGAATCAGTGGATATATCACGTGCTTATTTTCACAACTACATCTTGCATACCGACATATCTAGGTTCTATTTCTACTTTGTATTTTTAATAAATTGTGCTTACAGTGTTTGAAGATAAACTGTGTATTTTGCAGAACTGATATTCAGTACATTGCATCAAGAATGGGGTGGATTCAGCTGTTGCAGACTGAAAGCTTGCAACATGGGAAAGTTCTAGTCTCCTCGTCACCACCCTCCCTTTATGGATCAAGTGAAAGGATCGTGGATCATGGGCTTACTCATGGTGCAATATTAATTTTAATAATTCCTTTTTGAATGTTAATTCGATTTGTCTTTTCAAATAAAAATAACTGTCATTATTTGATGACTAAAGTTTCTTTGCATTGAAAATTTTGTTGGATATGATGGACCAGTTTCGAAATTCTTGGTGATTGGGTCCAGCAAGTATGTGTATTTCTGACATATGGTGTTCTTTTGGTACAAAGCAAAACTTCGGGCCGCTTAGCACTTATGGACAAGTGCTCACTTATTCATTACGTACATTCATTCTAGTTACATTTATATTATGGTACAGAGAAAGTTCAGGCTAGTTAGGTGATTAATTAATAGAGCAAGTGTTTTCTAACCCTCAAAATAAAATTTGAGGTCTCTTTTGTTGGGTTTTGTTGGCCTTAGAATAAGGTTTCACTTTATTCTTGAGAAATAATTTGCAGTGTACCATATTGTGAATCTTCTGGAATCAACTGTGTGGGTAGTATTGGGTCTGATGTTTCGTGTCTCTCTGCAGGACCCATCATCAGGGGAAAGGTTTTACTTTGTCAAAGTATATGGTATACAAAAACTGTTGGATGTATGTAATTATCCATTCGATGATCCAATCACAAGCTATATGAATGGAAAATCTCTGATTCGTACCAAAATAATGACTTGTACTTCATACTAGATTAAATTTGTGCAATTGAGCCAATGGACATCATAAAGGGACATAGTTGTAGAAACAAAGAGCAGCCAAATGTTGAAAGTGAGGATGCACAGTCCTGAAAACAATCAAACGATTGAAACTATTCAAGTCACCAAGTACAGCAGAGTGATCATGTTGCTTTGGCTCAGTCTACTTGCATTTCTTGAAAGTTATGATCATGGACCTCCTTTTTTGCTTTATTGGACAATCTATAGATATAAAGTGCAAGATAATAAGCTTTATTGATACCACCTTTCTCAAGAGATCCATCTTGCCTTAGAATAAGGTTTCACCTTGTCAAAGTACAGGGTGTACAAAACCGATTGGCTGTATGTAGGCATTCAATCTGTTTGCCTATCAGGAGGCATGTGAATGGAAAATCACAGCTTCTTACCAACACAATGAGGGACATGGTTGTAGAACCAGAGAGCAGACAAATGTCTAAACTGAAGAGGCGCAAGCCTAAAAATAGTCAAAATATGGAAACCACTGAGCCCCCAAAATGTCAGAGAGTAAGTCACTATGATGCTTTTGGCACAATCTGCTTGCCTTCTTGCATATTATGATTTTGAACCTCCTTTATTGCTTTAAAATCCATGAATATAAAGTGGAAGATAAGAAGCTATACTGACAATTCCTTTCTTGCGTAACGAGTCTTACCTTGTCACATCCCATTTTCCTCTACAAGGTTTTAATCTGATGAACTATCGTCCCTTTGGCATACGTGTCATTGTGACTCGTTGGCTGTGGTACATATGCTTATATTTGTGTGAATATTTAGTCTTGATATGCAAATCAAGAAGCTAGATATTTGATTTTATGGATAAATTAATTAAAAAAAAAATAGTATTAATGTTATAGTTAATTTGTCAAAATAAAGATTTATTATAATCTTAAATTGTTTAATTATAGTAGACAATTATTAAATGGTGATTTTCAACATATTATTTATGCTAATTAAAAATAAATATATATCCTAATTAAACATTAGGATGAACATATACTTTAAAAAAAAAGACTTATTTGGTAATAGTCAAATGGAATTGATTATTAATTAATGTATGAAATGTTTCGATGACTTTAATTGGAAAGGTGAAGTTGAGTTACCTTAATTCTAACTGGGAAATCAAGGGAGAAATTGAAAATTTATCCGATAACAACTGGTGGGACTCCCATTTAATTATTTGGAACAAAGTCTAAAATGTTGGTTTCAAGTGGCATGCAAAGGAGGGAAAATTAAAAAAAAGGTATTAAGGAGAGAAAAAGAGAAGGATTTGGACACATGAGAATGCACGAAATATTTACGGGAAAAGGAGAATCGGAAGCGAAAAGAGGTTTTGGAAGCAAAAAGGGAAGTTTTATCCACCGACGAAAGAAAAAATGTACCAGGTAGGGACTATAATTAATTTAATGGTGTATTGTTGTATTGAAAGAATTTTGGATTACAGAGTATTTTAAATCTGTGAGTAAACCTCGAGTAAACCCTGTAGAAGCTTTTGAGAAGTATATTTTGGTAAACTTCTTAGAAACTGAAATTCTACCCGTATTAACCTCAAATATTTTATTGGAGGAAGTAGTGACTCGAAAGCGATAAATAAATTTAGGAAAATATCTATAAAAGCTGAAAGAAGAATAAACGAGAATTATAAACTGTCATAAATTTGGAGAGATGATTGTAACAGATCCATGGAATACACAATAAGGTTGAATGGATCAATTTATAAATGAAAAAAATATCTTTTGATTTCTGTTTATATACTGTCCTTCAGAAAAAAATCAGTCTCAGTAAAATGGCCATAACTTTTTCATTTCTTAACGAAATCTAGAAATTCAAAATTCTCCAAAAAGCTTGGAATGTGTAAAACAAAACCCAGAAGGCATTTTAGAAAATTCGTTCTGATGAACGAGCAGTTTTATGCATAAATGTGACGGGTTTTGTAGAAGATTTCTGTTGCATATACTGATTAAAATTGATTTGGGTAGGTTTTATGAATGGAGATTTAATTTAGTTTGCATATCTTAAGATTTCTTTTGAAGATGATCCATCAACCACGGTGGAAAAAAATATCAATTTGGTTTTTGTCGAGGATTAAAATTTGTGTATAGGCGTTTATCTCCATGCGTGGGTGTTACATATATATAAGCCTATTATAGTGTGAAAGCCCTTTCTTCATATTCTGGGATGCTAAGTTGGCTAGGCACATATGTTTATATTATGAGAATTTGACGGGAAGGGAAGTGGAGAAAACTACATTCGACTGGTTTAAATTTTATATCCATAAATATATAATTAAAATGATTTATGTTTTATATATAAATTTATAATTAAAATGGTTTATATTTTATATGTATAAATTTGTAATTACAATAAATAGATATTATTTAGGTTGAAAATGAAGATAATATAATTTATATAATATTATATTGTTACTATATAATCGGAAATTATATAGTGGGTAGTGAACCTTGAAATGTGAACAATCTACATAAATATAATAGGGGTTTTCCTGTTCAAAATATATCATAATATGAAATTTGTTGAGACGAATATAAATTAAATGCCTTGAAAACATATGGTTTGATTATAAACATTATTTTATACTCTTTGAATAAATTACGTAGGAACAGAGGTTTTTATTACATTTCTTAATATTTGGGTTTCTTATATGAAACGAAAATATTATAAACTTTATGAGGAAATTATCAGAATATGTTTGAAAATGATGATTTGTGTCAATACCTATTTTGTGTTATCTAAAAAATTACAGAAAATGGATAATTAGTGCGTTTCATTGATTTAGTTGGTTTTAGGGGAAACCAAGCTTAACCATTTTGGAAACTGTCTGATAGATATTTGTTTTTTAAATGTACTTTTGTACAAATAATTGAATTATGCTTGAATTATTTGTTGTAGATAAGTTAATAGAGACTTTTGTTGTCATATTTGGTTGGCATGGAATTGTCAATGTATGCTTATTACATAAGATATTACATGTATGTGATCTTGATTCGTAGATTAGTTTGCTCGGATGTGAGCTTATGCTTGGGATTAAATATCTATTATGTTTATTATGGAGACCGCATTGATGATACAACCAAGCAGTGAGACGGTTTCTCAAGTTTGGATGGGTATGGATAACCCGATCAAGTTATGTGATATGAATTTGACTAATCTGGATGATCAATGTTATTTAAAAATTCGGGCCAAATTAATGCTAGATTAACATTGTCAATTCATATGTATGATTTGTATATTGTGTGATATCATAGTTGAAACATATATTTTTTTATGATACACCTTATTTAGTAGGGTCTTACAACACATGGGTGTACTAGCATATTGAGCAGTATTTATTGATGTTTGATATTGCATGCATGATGTTAAAGTCCTTTGAATATCCAGACGGTATGGTTATGCAAGGACTCTCAAATCAAGAACCAAAGCATACTTACTCTATGGATAGGTAACCCATCTTTATGTAGATATTAAACTTGAGAAGATAATATTATGATTTGGATTTACTTAGTGGTATACAAACTATTTGATACCCTTTCTGTAGGTAGCTAAATTCATAGTGTGGTAGTATAGGAGGACACGAGAATGATGTTGGACATCAATCATCCTAACTTATACATATTTGATGTAAGTGATAGGGTTGTAAAGATCATCGAGTCTTCTCTTTGTAATTAAGGAGTGTATTTATACCTTTTCCTTGCATGCGCTCAAATGAGGAAACTTTTGAGTAAACATTTATACCTTTAGTATTTTGGTAGAACTACATCTAGCCCTGATTTTGTGCATGTAGGAGACATAGTAGATATGTATGGGAGCTCAAGGAATGAGCACGGGCGTAGGAAACTAACCTTGATAGGTATTCCTTAGTATGACATCTGCTATAAATGCTAGTGAAAGCAAATAGCCTTTTTGTAGCACAATATTGTTATGCAAACTTGTCGATAGGATCAAGTTTGTCACATCTTGTAAGGATAAAAACTTGTATGTGGTATATTTCGTGAGAAAGTTAAATGTGCAAGTGATTAGACATTTCTAGAATAACGTAGTGCATCGTGAGGTGTGCCCAGAGATTATGTTCTCTTCAGATTGTTATTGAAGGTATTCTTGGATAGTATAATCCTGACTTGCTTTATTATTATGGTTGGGTGTAAGATTGTTGTTGGTGTTGAGTCGGATATTCAAACACAAAGACCTATGATAGTATGGGATGTCATAGAGTTTTACAATACGAAAAGTACTCGGATGGTACATACTATATACGTTATATCTTGACCCATATCTAAATAAATATATGAGTTATGGTTATTAATATTTGGGTAGAGTGATCATGAACTATAATGGTATCATAGGATACTTCAGCTTAGATGTATATACTCAGGTGGTATATACTGTAACTGTATGTTTGGACTCTCACCTAAGTTGATTGTTCTAATGATTTTGTTGGTTATTACTTGAGTAATATATTCATAGCGGTTAGTAGGATAACATGTATGCGTGAGTATAAACGAATGATAGTTTCGACTGTTATGTACTGTATGACTTGCTTGTTTTGTATACTTAGCTTACTCTTGTGTCTAACATGTGATTTTTCTATGGAACTAGGAATGTGGATTCCTTCATCATTGCTTATATCTAGGTTATATGTGAGGGTGCTTGGGTAAGCACACAAACCTGGATTAGCAAGATGTTATACTAGAGTGTGTCACTTAGCTGTGGGATTAGACCAGAGCTTTAGAAGCTCATCTATGTCACGAGTAGTTTGTTTCCTGTTTTGGCTTCGAGTGCCAACCCCTTCGGTGATGTCGTCTCGTGGAGGAGACCATCACATTTGAAAGGAGAACTACATCGGACCCTGATTCCGAGGAGCGGATATGTAGGCTGCCCAAGATTGTGTGGGGCATCAGGTCTAGATCTTTAGGCTAGGTTAGGGTAGACTTGATTGCATAGCAATCCGTGCGAATGGTTGAATTAGTACCAATGCTTAGTATGAGAATTTGGATTGTGCTAATGTCCCTAGTGAGATAGCAAACTTTTTGTATCATACTTTTTATTCTATTGCTTGTAGTGTTGGAATATTGACTTTGTTACTACTTGAAGTTGCTGATTTTATGAATGACTAAAGGATTCTAGCAACTATGGTTAATTGAATGTTCAATATTTAGTTTAAAAAAAAAAACTTACTGCATTTTCTTAGAACAACTAGGAGGGTTGTTACATACCTATTCGTGTACCAGGGGAAAAATGTCATTTGTGTACTGCAAACACAATTTACATTAATAGCAGTATCGTATTTTGCCTTTTGGTTTCGTGTGTCCCTAGAAATCCAACCAGAACACTCCATACCATTTCTTTTTGTGTTCTTGATGGAAATGGATTAATTTCGGAGCAACAATCACCAATTTTGGCAGGTTTTGGTTGCATTTCAGGGCTGGAAGTAAAGTAATAGAAATATATATTAAATATATTTAAAACCAAAACTTCAATTCAAAGAAAGACATCCAATCCTAACCCTAACAATGCAAATTAAATCATGTAGTTGGAAAGCTTCTAATGCTCAGGTTTGGAGTAATAGTTTTTCTGCCTGGCATAACAGAATTTTTACATTTTAGCATTATTTTATAATATAGCTTTTATTTTAAAATATATATATATATATATATTTGGTTCTTTTTGTCGGAATAAGTTTGATATCAGATTTTTCTTCTTGCAGATGACTAAAAGTGGTTCAAAACTTCAATATCAGAATAGTTTTTGTGGTGACTTGTAGATCTTTTTCCTAAAGTTCAAATATCAATGCTAGTTTCATTTTTATTGTAGATTTGTTTTCCCAAGATCAAATTTCAAAATGAAAGGTAGCTTTGGGGTTTTGAGAGCAGTACCCAAAAAGCATTTTTCTACAGTCTAGAGAATATTTTGACACTCAAAAAGTTTGAACACAAGATTTAGAAAATTGTTCAAGTTGTTTCTTCTTATTGCACGTGGGTGAGTGTACAGAAGTATGGTTATCATTATGTCCTCATAAACTTAATCAATGTGGTACGATTGCTGTGTTAAGTAACCTCCTAGGTGTAGGGGTAAAAGAACTATTAGTCATAAGCACGAAAATATCTCAGCATGAAAAGGAGAAGCAAATAAGAGAGTTTGAATATTTGAAGAACCTATATACACCAAAGCCTATGGTTAAATAGTGCTTCCTATTGGTACCATCTCTCCCTACTCCAGTGATCCATGTGTTCCTATTACCAGAACGTGTGATGCAAATCACATGAAACTAATTGATGCTGCAATAGGGAGATTATTTTATTAAGCACGAAAATATCTAAGCATGAAAAGGAGAAGCAAATAAGAGAGTTTGAATATTTGAAGAACCTATATACTCCAAAGCCTATGGTTAAATAATGCTTCCTACTGGTACCACCTCTCCCTACTCCAGTGATCCATGTGTTCCTATTACCAGAACGTGTGATGCAAATCACATGAAACTAATTGATGCTGCAATAGGGAGATTATTTTATGATTGTGACATGTCTTTGAATATTGTAGGATTCCATGTATGGAAGGAGACAATTAAAATGACCGATGACACTATTAAAGGTGATTAGTGACCGTAGTGACCATAAGCTCCACGTTGTTTGTTTAAGTAAGGAGAAAGCTTTAATTGACATGGTGCCACATGAAAACCGAGATAGTTGGAAGCTTTCTGGGATGGGATATCTAGTTTTTATGATGGTTACACGACCATTGGTCACAGGTGTAACAACTTCGACGTTAACAATAGTAACAACTTTCGCAAAGTTGACAACATTGAGACATGGTTACAGAGGCGACGACGTCATCTCTCTTATGTAGTATGCCATCAATTTTCTGAGTTTCCAGCAATTTTTAGAGATGGAAGAAACATAAAAATGAGTCTCTTAATAAGTTAGAAATAACACTTATGTTATAGTTTTTTTTTAATATTGTAAATTTTAATGACTTGGCAAAAAGACATAATGCATAAATGTGTTATTCAAATTGTGTTGTATGTTTGGAAACTCTTAGTTTTATTTTTGATTAGTTGAAATTGGTTCGTTTGGTGGTTGTCTATGATTGTCAAATGACACACCTTTTGGTCAACACTTGTCTTCATATAGTTGTGTTTGAGGATAATTTGTGGAGCTCACATTCTGTTTCTGCATGGTGATTTTGTTGTATATTTTATACATGAGTTTATGAATAATGTTGCAGTGTTATAATCTATTTTTTCATGTATATTTCTTTGTGTTTTGGTTATGCATAATCGATTCCATTTTGCTATATTACATAGAGAAATAGCGATGTTCTTAGAGATAGATGGAACTGCTGAGTGATTACTTCATCCTCTTACAAAAAATAGCAGCGGATCATCTTATTTTAAGAGTGGGTGGAGGACATGGTGAACCTTTGCACCCCCGTTGTTGATGTCATATAGTTTTTTGATAGAAACCGTGTTTGGGTGAATGCCTATTGGAGCCTTGATCGTAGTGTTAGTGGCTATAGGAAAATTTGAGGAATGTGACACTTTATTTTGATGATATAGTTTCAACACTATGTGGGCTGCTAGCAAGGAGAGGACAAAATTGCTCTACACGCCTCCTCATGTTGTGGCCTTTTTTTTTAACCCAAAATAGTTTCATAAGTAACCATGGATAAGGCTTGAAGTTTTTAAGGCTTGGAGTGCTTTTATTGATAGATGGTTTTTCATTAGTGATCTATAATCTCAATAGGCAGCCCATCTAGTATTCATAGAGACAAATCTTAATGCAGGTTTCAAAATTGCTTGTAACAACCATACATTAGAGTGCTTTTATTGATAGATTTTATGTTTTCAATGCTCCATCTAGTGTAACAAGCATACATTGAAGTGCAAATTTTAGCAAAACAATCTTAAAGGAAGGCTAATATTCAGAAATAAACAACCATAAGAGACATGATTTACTTTGGAGAAACCTAACTATTGGAAAAATTCTAGCCTCCTATTTGAATGGCTTTTGTTCCTTTCTCATTCAGGATTGCTTACAAGAGTACAATTGTTCAATGTAGGGACTTTCTCTGCCTCTCTCATCTGCTTTTGAAAACTTTGCTATACCATTGAGCGACGGTTATGGAAACACACACTCAACTATCTCTACACACCTCTCATCAACTATCATAGTTTTAGGGTTACATGGTGTTTTCGGCTTTCCATATTGCCAATTGGTCTTACTTCAGTAGCAAGTTGTTCTAAAAATGGAGTTTTGGGTATGCATATAGACTTGTCATGTCATTGTACTTGTTTAGATTGCCAAATGGAACATGGATCTAATCCATTATGGAGCACACCTCCCCCTTTTCTTTGCTTTTTTTTCGGTGGGGGGGGGGGTGGTGGACGGAAGGGGGGGCTTTTCCTAGTTATGAGGAGACCAAGGTATAGTTATTTCACTATAACCTCCATAAATTCCTCCTCTTCCTTCTTTGAATTTGAATCGCTTGATGTTGGCTTGCAACTATCACTTGTTTGCCTTATTCCTAGCTAACACTTGGGGTTTTTAATTATTTGCATTAACAATGAATACTTGTCCATCCTTGGTTAATTGATATTGGTTTGTCTTCCTTGTGAAGATATCATCACTCATCCACATATAAGGACTTTTGAAACATATCATAGTCCAATGGTGCAACAACACACTCAATCAAATCAATGTAGTTAGCTGAAATATAAAACCTGATTTTGCTTTGCCTAATGACTTGCATATTTTCACATTAGTCAACCAACCCGACAAATATGGGTGGTGCCATTTGTAAGAACTTTGCTGGGCATTCATTGGAGAATGTGCAATTTATTTTGACATGTCGCCATGTTCTAAGAATGCCAGGAAACTCAAAGATCATATCATCTCATGGGTCCTACGAAGCGAAACTTATCTAATGCATGAAATGTAAAGACAACCATCTAAAGTGTAAGCAACATACCGATCTCGTTTTCAAATTATGAAATTTAACTATCATTAATAAAATCAAAACAGTATTTAATGCATTTATACATCATTATAAGAAAGAGACATTATTTTAAATCATATGAATAAATAGTTGCATTTCTTAATAAGAGTATGATAAATACATTCATGTTTCATTTGAAATAAATACATTAGCTATGGAAAACAAGTCTGCCTCACTGGCTTAATTAATATACATCGCACAGGGTATTATCTGCGAATGATATCAAAGAGTTTATTTAAAATGTACATGTTTATGAAATTAAACAACATATAAATCTAAGTCACATTTGAACAAGTGTAATTCTAGAACAACAATTGTGCAACTAGAAGGAAGAGCATCATTTGGGTGTTTTTCCTCCAACCACAAACCGCCGGGTCCTTTGCATACCTCCCAAATTGGGAGTGGCCCTTCCAATCAACGAGGGAGCCAGAGAAAGGAATTGACTTCTAAATAGAACCATCTGAGAAATATGTGCAATAGTTGTACAACCACTATCACATACAATCAAACACGTAGAACAAGGTAGCTCCACTACCTATTGACTCAATCCGACAAGCATGTGAACTAGGAATTATAGTGGACGGGCAATGGAAAAAACAGTATCATCACTTTGGCCAAAGCATTTTACATATCCACACATTGCGAGGGAAACAAGAAGACAATTACAAAAATGTGAAACTGGGTCCTATGGTCCACCAACACAACTATCTCACACCGAACTTGTATCCTAGGACCAAAACACAACTCTAACTTAATGTTAACATAATGTTGACCTGGACAGTAGGATATGGGAATGCTGAGAAATCTATAATAAGGTCGGGTTCCCCATTAACTTTATTGACATGCTCATATTTAGCATTCTAGGACTAAGCCAAAGCATTTCTTACTTTTTTAAAGAGCATGCAAAAATGGACTTATTTCATGTGTTGAAATGTCAAACTCAACCGATAAATAGCACATCCAAAAGTCAATATAGACCAATCTGTCCCTTACAAATCAGCAAGTAATTTCTATCCAGAAGAAACACCATAATATATTTAATTCACTAAGGTCAAGTGCTGCCATTTATACATCATCCTCATGCATTCATTGAGTTAGCATACCATGAAATGGCAAGCAAAATTTGGGTGGGCATGGCTTCCCTTAATAAATTGCTAGATACAATTCTGTTGAGCTCATGCGTACCTACACTTGTAGGTATGCTTATGTGAACTTCATAAGGATACTTACTGATGTACCTACTTGCTAAATTTTACTTATGGACTAACTAATTATTGTCAAGTACAAGAAGGTATTAAAGCTCCCAGGACTGTACAGTCCCAAGGAGTGACTCAACTTGCACCCTTAGTCACTACTAGTGCAAAGTATAAAAAAAGTATTCAGCATTCTTATTTTTCTGCCTTCAAAGTTCAGATCTCAGAAAAGAGTCTTACAGCATGTCATTGCCTAAATGTTCTCTCTTAACCTTAACAATTCTGAGTATTTTTGAATGATGTAGGTTTGAAGTAAGAAATCAACATTTACCCAGTCCTAGGAAAGCATAGTTATTATCACTAGTTGAGTTGAATATTAGAAAGTGAAAAATCAGTGAACTCCTCTATTTTGCGATACAAGTCTCTTCTTTTACTCAAAATAAGGTTCTGGTGGATTTATGAATCAACCATTACCAGCTGATGACGTTCTGTGGTCATTACTATACTTCTAGCAGTTTACAAAATAATATGCCAAGCAAACAATGCAATGGAAGTGTTTCCATCATCAAGGCTTCAAGGGATTGGAGATTTCCTCATAGGCTTATCAATGATGGATTATTGAGATTCATAGTCCCTTTATCAGAGAATAAAACTATAACCCATAAACTCTTATTCAAGTGGCTTCAATGCAAATAAAAAACAAGTGTTCTGAAAATTCTTCAATATAGAAAAACCAAAGTCCAACATGACAGATTCAGTCATAGGGAGGAAATTCATCACACATGCCTCGACAGGGGGCTAGTTCAAAGCATAGGTTGAGATTATTGACCCATAAGATGAACATCAGAATACAACAGCACCTTTTTTCATTAAAAACTAGGTTTTTTAATTTTGCTTTACTCTTACTGAGGCGTCAGGCCTTGGCTGTTAACAAAGGCATCAAATTTTGCATCCTAACCTCACTTGCAAGAAATTAATGGGTCGATCAAATGAAAAGCATTTCATACGAGGCATTGCTATGAAATCAAAAGGGCAGTGCTGAATTTACACAAGCATGATTTTTGACAAATCTGAAAACTAAGATTTACAATCAAAATAACCGTCTACAACCACATAAACTTCCCTTCATATTTTGTCATTTTCAACAAACAAGTGCCCAGAACATTCAATGAAGCCTGAGATATGACTAAGACAACATAGAAAAATAAATGCATTTACTCTCCTGGGAAACGCAACCCAACTTGAGAGGTGTAGATGCCACCGTCTAATGCACACCCAGCCAAAATTTCTCTTCTTCCTTCTGAAATCCTTTGTTTTCTCTTCTTTCTCAAATTGTCTAACAAGAAAAATGTGCCCTAGACTCTTCCATGCAACCTAACAATAATCTCGATTTTAGAGAAAGACCAGGGTTGAATGTATTAACCATTACAGCCTTGAATAAATGCACAGTTCAAATCTAGTTGCCAGATCCTAAAATGCGTTCAAACAATTTATTAACCACTCCATATGCCCACTACAAAAGCTGCAGATCAGAGAAGGAGTGCAAGAAAAACTCTTGACGCTCAAGCTTTGAGAGCCATCGAGCTTGAATGGAGAACAATAGAATTTCAAAAATATTTTTGTCTTCCAAAAATACCATGTCCAGTCAAACCCTAGGCATTCAAATGACCAAGTCCAAAAATACAAAGAAGCTTTGAATCAATGACACCTAAAATATTTTGCCAAATGAACTTCAGTTAAGAGTCCAAGTCAAGATTTGTTTTATGCCATTGGACTTTGTCAAACCACATTATTTTTGCTTTGAAAGGTTAGTCACACTAGTGGACAATGTTGAAGGCCAAGGTCATAAATTGGTTAGAAATTAGTAATACCAATGATGCCTATGACTAAAAAGTCTCCATATGCCAATATGTCATCCTCTCGAGGATCTAGCTATGACAAGTATGGGTCTAATGTCAAATAAAGATGTTACAATAATACTACAAAAAGCCGTCCAACCCCCTTTACTAGGAATCGTATCTGCTATTCAGGATATCATAAGTGGCTAGCGCCACTTAAGGTATTATAAATAGTGGTTACCACTGCTAGCATCCTGAAATGCAAGGATTCCACACACCATTAGAGGACAGAAAATTAAAGTTGACGATACAACTTGTGAACAATAAAATGCAATATTGAAGCAAGCAACAACTAAATAAAGCAAGTACGATAAGCACCCATAAAACACAATAAATACGAAAACATGTGACAAAAAATAGATGGACCAGCTAGGACGGTTTGAAGGCTGTGTGTGTGTGTGTCATTCTCAATGGTTCCGTTTTTGAAAATTTTGCCTCGATTTGCCTTCCTGTCCCCTATGATGCTTTCCCTCTAGGTAAAACCACTGAGGGGGAAAGCCCTATCCAGCATCCATCTTGATCCAACATGTGGTAGTTAGTCTGAGTTTTATATATATATATATATATATATATATTTTAGCCGAAGTAATTAAAATTAAACAGATGCCATTGCATGAGTATGATAACAATAAACATTGCTGCATTTTATCAAAATAATGCTAACTGCAATAGTAAAATGCTACTTCAAGGTCATTTACATGTTAAAATACATGAAAATGAAATCATAAACTTTCACATTATAATATTTAGACAATTGAATAAAAGCTGCATAAAATAAACAAACAAAAATTAAGCCTTTTTATTTAATTACTAATGATTTTTTGGGATAGGCCAGGTGTGGCAGTGTTCATTTGTTTCCAATCCAAGCATATACACCAAAACTTCGGCAGTCATATAACTTTATGACGAAATCAGAAGTCAATTTACTCCTTGGGCTTCAAATGGCAATCTTGTGTGGAATGAATAAGTTAGTCATTGAAGGAGATTCAATGGTAATTATCATAGCTATTCTGAACTATGGTTCAAATCTTTGGAAGCTTGTAAACATCTTTAGTCAAGTATGGGCTCTTCTGGATGGCTTCTCCTCCTAGGAAGCCCAACATCGCTTTATGGGGCAAATTCTATGGTAGATCTTCTAGCTAACATAGGAACGGACCAGCCCATTGCTCTCTTAATGGACAACATTTTGGATAGCTGGGATTGATTGAGTTTGTGTTGGATGGACAAACCTGATTTTCAGCATGGAAGACACAAACATCCAAGATTATGGTGGAGGAAACTTGTTTTTACTTCTGCTGAATGTGGTGGATAAGATGCAAAACTTTATTCACTTGGGTCATCAGAATGATGGCAACCAATCCCCTTTGTTTGACCTGGCTCCCCTCAAGCATCCGGGAATACCCACATGTCACCTAATGGAGAAAAAGGCCGCAGAAATTGCTAGCAAGGCTGTTTGGATGCTCATGAAGTTGGTGGGTCTTCCTGTTCAAAATGTTTTGCGGTCTAAATGTTTATGGTTATAATGCAGGTGGGGCAGCTGCTGGTTTTCTTTGGGTGGACATGGTGGTGCCTCTTCTTCAGCTGTGGGTGCAAACAAATGACTGCTGTATGCGATTTCTGTGTGTCAAGGAAGATTATGCTGTCTCTTTGTAAGGGTGTTTTTTGGTTACTTTCCTACGTAATGGTCTGGTGCTAGCTTCTGGTATTTGGTCACTGTTCATGGTCGTGGGTCCTTTTTGTAGCCAGCCTGTCTTAGTATGTAGCCAGTGGCTTTGTAGCCAATGGGCTTATGTTAATATGGCAGTAGACAAAGTCTTATTTGTAGCTTATCCTGCATAATATGGTCTATGGGCTACTGGTTGATAGCCATCAAAGGTTATGTTCGGATTTTCATTTTGATGAGTTCGTTCTCTTCAGTTCAATATTTGCTGCCTTATCCTCTCCTAATGTCCTTTTAATGATGAGGATTCCACTTTGTCTTCCACATTGGAAGTGCTCTCTAGCTGCTTGGCTTTGACTTCCTACCCTTTTTTCCTATGCCACTTTGGCTGCTATTCGGGAATCAATTTCCAACACTTCCAATCTGAATGATCATCACATTATGTGTATGATGCTTTTTTCATTAAAGCCAACTTATGGCTAGATTTATGGCATTAAAGTTTCTCATAGTCTTGCTGAATCAATTTTATCAGAGAGGGGTTCCCTTGGAGGGATGATTATATCACTAGACTTTTCCTTTTGGCGGTGTAAACATCTACCCCCCGTATGGCTAGATAGTCCACAACTTCATCACCTGCTCGTCTTATATGACCATAAGACTTGACCTTGATTGATTGATCCAATAGGCAGCAGCCTTGGATGACCTTATGTAGGTGCCAATGTTTGCTTTGCTATGTCTATCATAATTTGGGAGTCACTTTCCACAATTACATTAGTCCAACCTTTCTTCTTAGCAATCCTTAAACCTCTTCAAACGGCCCTAGCCTCTGCCAAGTTGTTGGACATATGACATAAGGCTTCATAATAGACTGGTTTTGCTTCACCCAATTGGTTTTCTGAATACCTCTCTAGCTCCATCTTGGCCTAGGTTTCCTTTGGAGAGTCCATAAAAATTTAGTTAAAGCAAGTCACCCTCGAGGACCTGTCTGATTGAAGTAATTTTTTTTGCTACTCCTACCTATCCCATTATCAAAAATTTTCACTAGAAATGTCTTATTGTCAAGGAATATATTATTCTTTGCTGCATTTATTGATCATTTCTTTGGAGGCTAGGTATTTATTATTTCCCTTATGTTGTTAATTATTTTATCACACACTGTCTTGGCTGGAAGGCTATTACCTTAAATAACTCGTGTTTATTTCTATCTATATATTCTAGTAGATAACCATTGGGAGGGAACTCCAAATGTGCTCAAGGGGAGGTGAGTTCAATTGACAATTCCATAAGAGTAAATGGGTTTTTGGATTCTTCGGAGTTACCCAGGGTAGGCAAAAGTTGTTAACCGTTTTGGACCAGAATGATTCTGCATACGGGCAATGGATGAGAGGGTGTTTGGTATCTTCTTCTCCGTTCTCACATATAGGGCACCTCGATGGTCTTGGAAAACCTATTTTAGTCATGTTAGTTTGTGTTAGAATCTTGTTTGATTAGGTTATGTTGTACTTAAAAATTTCTGCACGTAATTTTTGAGTACACCAATAATAATTTTTTTGAACTTATTGTTTCAATTTCATTTTGTGAGTCTTGTTGGCATTTTTGCTTTCAACCATTTGTACTTCAAAAATCACTAGGAGCAAGTTAGGTTGGCAAAGAAAATTATGTGCGAGTGTTTGTGATAACATGTGAATCAACATTGACAAAAGTGATATTTAGTACTTATTTGTTTTGGCACTATGTAATCCGACATTTGTTTGCATTTGGTGTTAGTCCAATTTGATCGGGCACTTGTCTCATCTGGATATTATTTGGCACTTATTCATTTAGGTGTTAAAATGATTTGCTGGCAAAGTGGATTTTTAAAAGCACCAGGATGAATTTTGAAGGACTAAATGTCAAGGTGGAACTGCGGGTTGAATTAAAAATAGATAAAATTATTTGTTCTGGGCAAGAGTATTTAAGAGACTATTAAAATCAAGGAGTTTTAATTGTATTTTGCACTTAGGTTGCAATCAAAAGAGTTTTTCTGGAATATTTGAAAGTTTTTTTTAAGTATTCACCATTAATGATAAAAGTGGATTTTTTCACGGACTTATTCTTAGTGGAGACTTTGGTGGGGAATTCCGTAGTCGAAATCTTGAAGAATTTTTCCTCAGTGGGGGTTTTAGTGGAGTTTTTCACAGACTTTTTCGTAGTGGAGATTTTGTTGGAGAATTCTATAGTGGAAATCTCATAAGAATTTTCTACAATGGAGATTTTAGTGGGGAATTCCACAATGGAGATTTTGTTGGGGATTGCCGTAGTGGAAATCTCATAAGAATTTTCCACAGTGGGGAATTCCATAGTAGAGATTTTGGTGGGGAATTCCTCTGTGGAAATCTCATAAGAATTTTCCACTTTGAATAAATATTTTATTTAAATTTCTTGTTTCATTTACTATTTCATTACTCACATCATATTTTTAGAAAAATTGATTTTGGATGTGTCAGTTAATTGAAGAATAAGTGAATGCAATTTTTTAAAATAAAATAAACTCATTGGATGCCAAAAATAAAAATAAAAAAAGCATATGAAATTCTTTACAAACTTCCATTTTATTTTTAGATAATATGTATATTTTATTATCTAAATCAGTCTTCAATTCCAAAGTGGAAGAAGAAGAGTAAGAATAGTAATATATCTGTTGTTATTTGGGTGCCATTCTCCAGCATATGCAATGCCAAAGTGAAGATAAGGAGGAAATAAAATAAAAAGTTTGCTACAGCTGTTGAGAAATAGTCAAAGCGTCATTCTCAAAGCTGCCAAGGGGGAGAATAGAAGCACCATGCTCAGCCAGTGATCTTTCAAAGATTCAGGAAGTAAGTTAGATCTGTGAATAAGACAAATCAAGAAGATTAAAGCGCTATACAGCATCAAAATGCCATCCTCATGTCTGCAAATTGCCATCTCAAGCTCCAAAACGCCACTATACAGTTGAGTATTCAACGCCACAGTGGAGGAAGAAACAGGAAAAGGTTAAAAATTGATTACAGCTGTTCGATACATACAAGCAACGTGCCATTTTCAAGCTGCCGAAGTGGAGATAGGTTATTGAATAAAGACACAATTTGTTGCAACTGTTCAAAACAGCAAGTAAAGCGCCCACCAGGAGGAAGTAAAACGCCATATAGCTGCTAAAATGCTGCCTTCAGGCAACTTCCAAAGCGCCACTTTCCATTTAACTGCCAAACGCCATTCCAAACAATTTTCAAAGTGCCATATTGGCCCTGCAATGCCATTTTTGGACTGCTGTACCTGTATCAAGGTGCCTTTCAAATATCAAAAATTTCATCTCAGCTGCAAGGTGCCATTTGGGTGGGGTTGTTAAGAAAGTCAAATTGGTGTGTTTGGCAAAAAATAACAAAAAAAATATTTGTTTTAGAGTGCTGTTCCAACTAGGGCACTGTACAAGTTTTATAACAATCATTTCAAGCTTCTAGGTCGTCATTACAAAGAACTTTCAACACTATTTCAGCTGTTGTCCACATTTTAAAACATTATTCAACGCCAAACTCAACAAATAACAAGCAATTCAATGCCAAGCAAAGTTGACAAGGTGCGAGTAAAACAAAGGAGCTTTTGAGGCATTATTACAACTATAGAACACCATTTTAGGACTGCTGTTCAACACTGTTCAAGCCGGCAAAACATCTTCACTTTCATGAATGTGATTGTGGCTTGTCAAAGACCGAATTAATGTTGCTTGCGGATCAATAACTAGCTAAGGATAAATTCTTCATGAGATCTCTTCTTCCAAATTAATTGTGAAATTTGTTCTCATTTTTTCAATTCAATTTTTAACATTGTTTTGGTGATTTAAATATAATAACTTTTTTAAACAGTGTATTTGGAGACTCAGACCTGGTATGTTGATTATTCTTCATTATTTTCATCTTCTCTCTTTGGCTATGTGTTTAGCCGCAAACACATATGAAGTACAAAGTTAAAGGAGTTACGCCTTCATCTCCTTTCGACTTAGATTATGTGAAAATCGCCAATACAAACCTTGGTTACATCAACATGCAACTGTTCAATGAACGTTCCAAATCTGAAGGAAGAACATTGTTCGCAAGGCGGGTATATGATAGCAGTTTGTCTCAAGCAACAACTTTTCTAGTTTCAATGTAGTGTCTAGAACTCATACTAGTAGGTGCATAACGCTATGATCCTGCAAGGCATGGACTATCCAATTCAGACAATGGACATGTTCTCTAGCTAATGCCTGTGTATATTCAAGACATGCTAGGAATTTTGTATTATGAAGAAAATGTTGAAATCACCATCGAATCTGCTCAACAATTCTGGGATGAGGATGTGACCAAATGCTTGTGATTCATGAACAAACATTGGATGGATAATAGGCATTCCACCCTGAATAAGTTCTCAAAGACTTTGCTAACTGCAGTGAAGTGAATAACATAATTACCATTCTTAACGGAGTGTTTGGGCTCCTCTTCGCTCGCTACTTTCATCAATGGATGTACGAGTGCGTATACATTATTCTTGAAGGGAAGCAATTCATCGATTGGTCATCTGTCATAAGCCACGCTATACACAAGCAACACATTGAGGTAAGAGAAACATGCCATTTCTACATGACATCGTATTTGGTGTATGGAAAAAGAAGAATATTCTCGGGCTTGGAAATCAAAGCAACTACGGCTCCTGGACAAAATAGAGTATTCAAGTTTTACCGTCAAATAGAAATCAAGGCAAGTGCTAAACATTTCAGGTGCGTAAATAACGCTTTTCTATTTCATGTGATTAAGATGTTTGAGAATGATTTCAACAAACGGTTGACAGTTTACGCAACAAAAGCAATTGTAGACTGGGGCAGCTGGTTTATGTAATTTCCTATATTCTCCTTGATTAGAGTATGCGGCTTCAATGATGTCTCTTGCAAGCTGCTAAAGCATGTAGATGGAAAATGGGCCCTAATGGATTTGTGTCAGTAATTGTTTGAAGTACATGGCTTCTTGGTAGAAAACCAAAGGTATGGAGTACATTTCCCAATTTCAATAGGGAAATACAAATGTTCTTCACTGAATAATACTAGGGCATTGGATGTAGAAAGGACTAGATTGACTCAACACCCATTTGATAAAAGGTTGGAATTTGATAGTCATGGATTCATTGAAAAAATTCTTGGCACCAAATGCAAACATTGCCCGTGCATTAAAGACTATTGGGTAGATTGTGAGGATGAAATGATGTTCGTTTTAGAGTTTATTCCAGGATGACATTGGAACAAATAATTGCTTTTGGTTTGAGCCACGTGCCAAGAGGAGTCAGAGATGATATGCAATGCTTGGTCGATCCTGCTTACAATCAAATAGTTTCAAGTCCCAATCCTAGGATTGGCTGGACTAAAAGGGAAATGATGTCACTTGATGATAGGACAAACTGTCATTGATTGTAGCCTCTATTGGCTACAAAAGAGGATATCAGAATGCACTGCAATTGGAACCTATTCATGTTACACCCCTGGCCTATAGCGTGTTTTGGGATGTGTATCCAAATTGTGGCTAGCTTAACCTTTAGTTATATGATCATCTATTTAACTTAATATTGTTGGTGGGGTCAACCTAAGGTATTTACATCGTATAGTTAGGGACCAGGGTATATATAGGAGGTAGGGGTTAGTATTTGATCATCATATTGTGAATTATATTCTTATTGCAAGGTTGTGGAGGTTTCCCCCTCAAAGTGGCTTGTCATTTATTCATATATACTGCTCTATTTTAGTTAGTTTTATTTATTGTTGTTATTCTACTTTACCTAGGAAGTAATTACATTACAAGTGGTATTAGAGCTTCGATTTGGGCATACGTGTGGACGAAACTCTAATTGTGGAGAATCACTTGTATCTTTCAATTTGTTGCGAATTTTGATACTTATTTTTTACTACAATTAGATAATCATTCAAGAACATCGTAGTAAAAAAATTAGGGTGGGAGGATCAATTTTGAGCGAGTTATTTTGGTTTAAAGGTTTTCCATAAACTTGCTTTACAAGTCGCATTTTAAAGATATTTCTAATTTTTTTACTTTTTAGAAAGTCTGCAAAAGTATAGTGGGGGTCCATTCTCGATGTTTTTTGATTGGAGGTCGACATCATTGCAAAAGTGCTTGGTCAAAGTTGGGTCAATGGTATAAATTAGGGTGGACATTGTCAACTATTGTTATGGTAGGACTGCAAACTAGGGGTTAAGGAAAGAATTCAGAAACTCTAGGTAAAAATCCTTGCAAATAGGAGATGGAGTCAGAAAAGAGAATTGATGGATCTTTTGCTCTAGGGTTTTCTTTGACGGATCACAACGTAAGCTAGATCGAATACGATCTGTGTGGGCTACAGTCTAAGATGACAACTAAGGTGGACAAGATCAATCGGAAATTGGATGATTTCATGCAGCAACTCAGTACAATTATGAATATTCATCTGCATCCATTAAATCAACTGCAATTCACTACTACTTAGACCAACTAGGGTGGATCTTTGTGTCAATCTAATACACAACGCAACCAGGGTGTATCTTCTAGCCAACCCAATCCAAATTCAAATACACCGCAATTATGGAACTTGATGCGAAAAGTGGAAATGCATAAGTTTGATGGAAAGGATCCGGTCACTTGCATCAACCAAATGGAGAACTTTTTTGATTTGCATCAAATCCCGTGTGGACAAAAGGTGGTAATGTAATCTTTATATCTGGACCTAGAACAATTCATTTGGCATCGTTGGTTGTGCACTCAAAAGTAGAAGAAGGCACTTAGTGTCATGTGGCCAGTTTTTACAGAGGAGCTGCAAACACACTATCACACTAGTATGGTGGAAAATTACTTCAGCCAATTGGCAAAGCTATGATAAATAGGTTTGGTCAAAGATTATTTTCATTATTTTCAGAGCCTATCTTTGCGTGTGGATAAGATTACCGATGAGAATGTGAATGCTCTATTTCTTGGTGATCTCAAGAGCCACATTGAACATGAGGTACAAATGTTTAATGCACTTAACATTTCTAATTCTATTGTCATGGGATGTAGAGTAGAGGAAAATTTCTTGGCTATGAGGGGACATACACTCAGTAGGATCATAGATAATAGCACCCCTAACATCATCATCTCTGCAGCCTACGAGGTTAACTCCTAAACAAATCGAAGAAAAGATGGCAAAAGGGTTATGTTTTAACTGTGACAACAAATACAGTCGAGGACATACATGTGCTGAAAAAAAATTGTTCTACATTGAGGGCATCAATGAATAAAATGAGGATGAAGAATTTAAATAATTCCGGATTTACTGGAATCCCTTACAATAGAAGATATTATTCTGAATTTTTATTTAAAACCCTTGCATCGAAAAATCAAATGGCTGTATTTTATTGATAAAACCCTTGCAAATTTCTGAGTTTTAATAAATAATTTCTACCATGAATAAATATTGTAAACAATATTTTTTGTGGAATTTAAAATAAGTCGGAATTATTATTATTTTTCCAACTGAAAAATTCAAAAAATTATAGTAGAATGTACTATCATTAATTTTGGCCTAATATCAGCCCAGATGATGGCATCACCCTTCCAAAGTGTGATGTCAGCGCTAGGGATGGTGACGTCAACTCTAGGGATGGTGACGTCAGCCCTTGGGATGATGTTCCAGCTGCATCAAATGATGCCCCAGCTTTTGTAGATGATACCTTAGCTGATATTGCTGACCTAAAAATATCCAATGCTTCTTTGGTTGTGTTGAAAATGTAGAATTCTGATGGTTGATGCCCAATTGCAGCGCTTGAATGGAACCACTATAGAAGATTGAAGGGTTTTCGTCCTTTACCCTGAATCCATTGGAGGGTTTTCATCCTCTGATGCACGTTGAAGCAAACTACTCAAAATTTTATAAGTTGAAAAGATGAATGTCAAAATAGAATACTTTTCAAATGAGCACAATGCCCTCTTTTATGTATACTTTTGGGAAAATAAAATATCATTTTCTATTTTCCCCTTTTCCCCAAAATATAATTCAAAGTGACTTAGGAACTTTTTAAAATAGTCACTTTGTACCCCATGCCTAGCATCACTCAATAACATCACTTTAGGCACCTTTTTAAAAACACTTTAATGGACTTGAACTTTTAATAATAAAATAATATTAAGCTGTCCTTTTAATAAAACAAGTCACTGGAACAACTAAAAATATTATTTTTATTATTTCTTTAGCTTATTCGAAAAAGGGATGATAGTCCACCCTTCCCAAAGATTGCTTGTCCTCAAGCAATGTTGGTTCACTTCATGACTCCAAATGCTAGGATCCCAAACCAATCTTTCTATTTCTTCCATTCCTCTTTATGATGTACTTGGTTTTTGTTGTGTTTGTTGACGCTGTGGATTGCACCCTTGAGAGGAGACTCGGCTTCTCTCTTCCACGCGGTACAATGGAGACTCCCCTCTTGTTGTGAGTCTGGCAAAATTGGGGGGAGAATCTCTAGATAAGGGCTAGCTCCCTTTGATGCATCTCTGTGGTCCTGGATTTTCTACTGCTAACAATGGAGGGGGATGAAAAGAGAGAAGGATTACTGAAAATAGAACCTAAACTAAAGTAATGATACACCAAAATGGTTGATCTACTTAGCTTTGACATACACTTTACACCAAGAACAAGCTGATATACACTTCATTTGATACGAGAAACTCTTTTGCATCAATGAGCTAGGGGTCCTTTGGAGATACAGGGAGGAAGAACTACCAGAGGTGTTCTAAGACACACTATGGCAGCCTATTCACATGCGCCTATACTCTATTGTGGACACTTCTGGCTGACCTGCAAAAGAACTCACAATACACTAGACATGTTGGAATCATTTTGTGAAAGCATGAAAGAAAATGACTTAACACAAGACAAAACCATAGACATATGCAAAAGTGCAAACTCAAAATGGAGGTAAAAATGCTCTGTCTTGATTCAAGGTAAAATCTTGCAAGGCTTCGCCATACAAGTTGAGAAATATCTTCTTCTCTTGAGAGGTTACAATATATATAGCATAAAGAGAAAGACTTCTGGCGCCTTCTAGAACAAGCAGCCCACGCTGCGTTTAATGCCTAGGGAAGAGGAAGTTGCTGAAGGAACCATGCTGTGGCAGTCGCTAATCTTGACTTTGGCGTTTAAATCATATTAAATATTGTTGCAAGAGCATGGGTCACTTTGTCTATTTGAATGATCAGGGTGCTTCTCCATGAAATTCATGCGACTGCCTACTCATTAATGCAAAATGAGGAAAAAAGGGCCATTCTATTGAATGCCCGCGCTCCCCTTGACAGCCACTTGGTGGAGACTTTTTCATCCATCTAGGAACTTTCTGCCGACACCTTTTGCCACTTGGGCTGATTTGTGTTTGTGCTTGGCTGGGTGCGTCTTTTGGAACATTCCAAATGTTGTTGTATGTGTGCGTGGCCGTGTTCTGGATTCTCTGTTTTGTTCCCTCTTTCCTGGCTATATTTTTGTCTCTTTCTGGCAATTTGAGCTTCGAGCTCCCTTCTCGTCTTTTGTTGGCTCCTTGGGCTCCTTTCTCAGTGGGTCGCTGAGTCTGTCCTCAGGTCTTTATGCCTCTTTGAATTCCGTCGGGCCTACACCATTTAAAAACCAAGGGCTATTCCATTGTTTTGAATTTGACGTGCTCGGGCCCGTCACCCCTTTGGCAATTCCTTCGGCCCTTTGCAATTGAACCTTCTTGAAGGGAAGGTGTCCCTTCGGAGCTTGGAAAAGGTCCCCTTTTGGGCGCTGAGAGTCCTTGCAAGGGCACTTGCCCTTCGGGCTCCCTTGGTCATCTCAATTTCTTTGGACAAAATGTCCGAAGAAAGAGACCGAAAGAAAGAGCTGAAACATGAAGGAAAGTCTTCATTCGGGTAAAATGTCCTAAGGAATTCCTTAGGACATTTTGCCCGAATGAAGACTTTCCTTCATGTTTCAGCTCTTTCTTTCGGTCTCTTTCCCTTTGAATTTCCTTTGGAAAAAAGTCCGAAGGAAAACTTGCCTTAGCTTCTTCCTTGTGAATTTCTTCGGACAAAATGTCCGAAGGAATTCCTTCGGGCATTTTGTTCGAAGGAATTCACCCTTGCTTTTCATGGATTTTCTTCGGACAAAAAGTCCGAAGAAATCCTTTGCATCTTTTCCTTATGAATTTCCTTCGGACAAAATGTCCGAAGGAATTCCTTTGGACATTTTCCCCGAATGAAGTTTTTCCTTCATGTTTCAGCGCTTTCTTTCAGTCTCTTTCCCTTTGAATTTCCTTTGGAAAAAAGTCCGAAGGAAAACCTGCCTTAGCTTCTTGCTTGTGAATTCCTTCGGGCATTTTGTCCGAAAGAATTCACCCTTGCTTTTCACGGATTTTCTTCAGACAAAAAGTCCGAAGAAATCCTTTGCATCTTTTCCTTATGAATTTCCTTCGGACAAAATGTCTGAAGGAATTCTTCATCTTTTGCCTTGGATTTTTTCGAAGAAAACTTACCTTTCGGCCTTTTCTTTTATCCCTCCGCAAGTGAAGTTCCCTGCCCTCCGCAAAGGCACTTTTGGGTCCATAATTGCCCTCCGCAGGCTGCTAAACGGTCCAGTTTGTAACTCGACTACCCTCTGCAAGGGCACTTTGTCCTTGGAGCTTCGTAAAAGACTTATATCTCTTTAAAGTTGGCCCATTCCTTTGCCAAAAGGCTTGTGAAAACTAGCTGCCCACAGCGAAATAAACCTCCGGATCAACCTGAAACATCTACAAAGCTCAAGTCAATTACAAAAGGGGAAAGACACAACAGTAGAAAGGTGGATACATGATTGACTGCTCAAGATAGTAGAGAAAGGAGACTGACTTTTTGGCCTGCAGGACCAAAAATGGTCAACAACGCTACTTCGATATAATTAGGAATTGGAAGCTCTGCATTAGGTGATGCTTCTCCAACAGTCCTATTGAGTGAATCCATGATAGTTGAATCATAAATCAACTGAGATCTATAAAGAGTTTACTAACCATCCTCATCTTCAACTTGAATATATTTATTGAAAGAAACATAAACCTCCTTAAAATATGCAAACTTGCAGCTATCCATGATTGATAACAAGCAACTCATGATCTGAAATTATCAAAACTGGCAACATGACACTGACATAGTTGTTGCAAAATTGCATATTCATTCGCATGAGGGCAACTGAAATAATGTGGTGGCTGAAAATGGTGACGACAACAACATTAATGGTAGCAATTTGGTTCATAGTTGCCCTGGATATATTTCCTCTATCACATATGATGGTAGTATCCCATCGCCCCACATTCCCTTCATGTTTTGTTGGTGATCCTTCGCACAAATATCCAAGTTTGGAGTCACTCCACCATGCTCTTATCAACATGGCTATCCTATAATTCAATTATATATGACAATGACTTGCCTTTTCGAAGATCGTTGGGTAGCTCATGGATTGACACATTTGTTTCAATCTTTGGCTCTTTGCATTTAGTTATGATGCCTTTTCTTGATTTTTTTAAGATAATTCTTTTGCTGATGGGCAATATCAAATGTCAATAAAATATCTTTTCCTATATTAAATTTCATACCTTCTACCTGCATGGTTGATTCCTCCATGATTTGTTTTTTTTCAATTTCTTGTAACTCTGATTTTTCTTCATGCTCTACCATTACAATTAGAGAATTATTTCCCTTAATTTTTTGTAGGTGTTGTTTTGCTTGAGTGACTATCAACTTAGCTTCCTTAGCTTGTTTTGCCCATTCATCATACCTTTCCTGGGTTCTCATTACATCCTCTGCGCTTGTTTGCAATGTGTTAGTTTCTTTTTAACCACATTCTCTTGTTCCTTTTCAGATAATATCTCCTTACCTTTGACTTGCATGCTGAATTCTTTTGGCTCCTTTGTAGATTTTTGAGGCTTAAATTTTGACTTTTCCATCTTCTTTATTTCTATCCATGCTTTTAGATCTTTCTGAAATTCTTGCATAGTTTGCAACATCTCTAACATGGATTCTTGCATTGTCCTCATGATTCACACGCTGGGAAGATCACACCTCTGATACCACTGAGATATTCCTAAACAGTTATTTTAAATAATTCTGAATTTACCGAAATCCCTTGCAATAAACCCTTACAAGAGAAAATATAATTCTAAATGTTTATTTAAAATCCTTATAGCTGAAAATCAAATGGTTGTATTTTACTGATAAAACCCTTGTGATTTTTTGAGTTTTATTAAATAATATCAACTATGAATAAATACATTAAACAGTATTTTTTGTGGAATTTTAGATAAGGAAAGATCAGAATTTCATTTATTTTCCAATTGAGGAATTCAAAAAATTACAGCAGACCGTGCCAACATTAATACTGGCTTAAAAACAGCACAAATGATGGCATCACCAACATTAATACTGGCTTAAAAGCAACACAAATGATGGCATCACCTTTCCAAAGTGTGATGTTAGCTCTAGGGATGATGAGCTCAGCCCTTGGGATGATGTTCCAGCTGCATCAAATGATGCCCTAGTTGATATGGATGATCCGGAAATATCCAATGTTTCTTTGGTTGTACTGAAAATGCAAAAATCTAATGGTTGATGTCCAATTGTAGCGTCTGAATAGAACCACCATAGAAGATTGGAGGGTTTTTGTCCTCTACCCTGAATCCACCACAGGGTTTTCGTTCTTTGATGCTGAAAGTGGAAGAAAACTACTCAAAACTTCACAAGTTGAAAATATAATAGAAAAATAGAATACTTTCCAAATGAGCCCAATGCCCTTCTTTTATGCTCTTTTGGGAAAATAAAATATTATTTTCTATTCTCATTTTTCTCAAAATATAATTCAAAGTGACTTAGTAACCTTTTAAAATAATATCACTTTGTACCCCATGCCTAGCGTCAATAACACACTTTAGGCCCCCTTTTAAAAACACTTTACTAGATTTCAAATTTTAATAATAAAATAATATTAAGTTGTCCTTTTAATAAAGTAAGTCATTGAAACCATAGTAGTAGAACGTGCAATTTAAATGCGTTTAATCACGATTAATTCTTATACTTGGCCCAAAATGCTTTTTTCAACCTATTTTTTTGGTGCTTTTTCCAGCAAATCAGTTTGCAAAGCCTCGTATGATGGGGCAATTTGAAATGTTTTCTATAGTTAAAAAAGACTTAAATGCACCCAAAACTTTAAAAAAGCTTAACCTAACCTTAACCTGTAAACCTAACCCTCCTCTACAGTAAATGTTATATTTGACATTCATTTTAACATATTTAATATTTTTCACCGTGAAATATGGTGGAAATATTTCTTATTATAACTTCTCAATAATCTACCCTTGGATTAGTACCTCATGAGCCAGATGTAGGTAGGGGAAACATTCATACATTCTTTAGCTCTCACACTACACATGGAGTGCAAACTACGCTAGAGAGTATTGTTTGGAAAAATATTGTTCATGAGTAGGCAAAGAAGGCGATCTCCAAATTTTGGTACAACTCTAGCATTTGGTGGATGCAATTGCAGTTGTAAGTTTTGGGTTAATTGCCCCATCATACGAGGCTTTGCGTATTGATTTGTTGAAGGATGTTGTATAGATGCGAGCGATGTTCTTGCAAAACATTGTAAAGAATGGAAAAAATCAGGGTGCATTTTAATGTCAGATGGATGGACATATCAATCCACACTTATCGACTTCCTTCTGTCATGTGGCATTGGCACACTTTTTATTAAGAGTGTCGATGAATTTGAGATGATAAAATCGGGCAAGACACTCTTTCATCTATTTGATGAGGTTGTGATTGAGGTCGGACCACAAAAGGTGCTCCAATTCATTAGAAATAGTGTTGTTTGCGTGGTTGCTGACAGGGTTCTTATGGACAAATATGGAACTATGTTTTGGACTCCATATGCGGCACCATCTTAATTTGACCTTGGATGACATAGGCAAAATTCCATGGGTGAAAGAGGATTTGTAAAAAATTTCACACATGAGTGCTTAATAGAATGCACACATTCATAGATGGCAAGAATTCTTCAATGAGGGGTGACAAGGTTTAGAACCCATTTCCTTGCGTTGCAAACTCTTTTTCAACAACAAACGAATTTAATATGAATGTTCATTCAACTAAGTGGATGAATCTTCCTTTGTGAAACATATGGAGAGTAAAATGATGGTTGACTATGTTTTATCACTATCTTTTTGAGAAGATGTAGATAAAATCATGTTATTCTTTGAGTCTCTAGTTCAAATTTTGAGATTCATCGATGGGGATAAACCTCCATGGGTTATTTATATTAGGCAATTGATAGGGTCAAATGCGTTATTATGAGCATATTGGAGAATAATAGGGCCAAGTACATGCCATTATGAGAGATAGTTGATAAAAGATGGGATTGATAGATGCATTCTCCCCTCCATGCAGTTGGATATTTCTTAAGTCCAACGTTGTTCTTTAACGGCTAATTTCGAGATGATACAAAGGTCACAAAGGATCTATTTAAGTGCATGGAGAGAATGTTTTCTAGGGATCTTTTGAGGCAGCTATGGGAGAGTTTTTGATGTACAAATAGGGAAGGGGTTTCTTCTCTAGTAAGGTAGCCATCACAAGGAGAAAGACCTTCCAACTAGGTAGACAATTTTTCTACATACATATAGTGAATGTTAAATTTTGATTGAATTGTGCATGTTATAATGTTGACAAAATTTGTTTTAGTAGCACAATGGTGAGATTCATTTGGCAAAGAAATCAAAAACCTTTGATGGATGACAATGCATATTTTGAACCAGTCATGCAGTTCACTTGCTTGCGAACGTAATTGGAGTGTGTTTGAACTTATATATTTCAAAAAACACAATTGATGCACTTAAGAACAAATGAATAATTTGGTATTTGTCCACCACAATCTTTACTTGAAAATGAAGAAAGCTCAAGGTTAAGAAATGTTGCATTTCTAATTCTCAATTCATATGTAAAGTTGATTTATATTTTTTTAAAATATTATTCTCCAAGTCACTTACATATTCATTTTATTTGATAATGTTAGGTACCATCCAGGAAGATTAGCCAATTGAACTTGACAAAATCAATCCAAAATCTGAATGGCTCAAAAATAATTAGGACCTTGTTTATGATGAAGTTGACTTTGATTTATTGGAAAAGATTGGGTACGATATTGAGGTTGTCTCTCAAATTAGGAGAGGCTTTAACCCTAGAGCTTCAACATCTACATCTGTTGATCCCTAGTCTACTTCGTTTCCATTGGCTCCCCCCATTTTTTGTTCTTTTATAAACAACAATAGTATGCATTTTGAAATGCAAATGTAATGTAAATTAAATAGTCTTGAAATTAATGAAAGAAAATCGTTCATTGATTTTGATGGCGTACAATTTCATTTAACTTCCTCTCATAATCTGGATCTATTCTCTATGCAATTGAAATGCTTAATATGTATCTCCATGCTTTTAAATTTAAAGAAAAACTGTTTTTCCCCTGTTCGCACATTTTTTGATGGTTTTATGTTTTTTTGAGTTTTTCTCGATTTTTAGCTGATTAGTCACGATTTTTTGAAAAACACTTCAGTTTTGAAAAAATGATTTTTTTCTCCAAGCTATTTTTGCGATTATGATTGGAACAACTTAAAATATTATTTTTATAATTTATTTCGCTTATTCGGAAAAGGGGACATGACAACACCCCTACACCATCATCTCGGTAGCCTATGAGGTTAACTCCTAAACAAATCAAAGAAAAGATCGCAAAAGGGTTATGTTTTAATTGTGACAACAAATATAGTCGAGGACATAGATGTGCTGAAAAGAAGTTGTTCTACATTGAGGGCATTAATGAAAAAATGAGGATGAAAAAAAGCAAGGTTGTGGACGAGGTAGGGTTTGGAGATTCCCGATGAACTATCTCTTGCCATGCAATGTCAGGTGTTAGCTCCCTGCAAACCCTCAAGGTGATGGGCCTTCCAAAGGAACATAAGGTGACAATATTGATTGACTCAGGGAGTACTTACAACTTCATCAACCATCAATTAGCTATATAGTTGAATTTTTTTCTTTGCTTAGCTCCAAAATTTTAAGTCATTGTTGCGATTGAGAGTACTGTTAGTTGTTCAAAGAAAAATCATAGTACTAAACTCACCATGGGAGATTACCTACTTGATGGCCCTATGTTTTCCATTCCCATGGGCGAAGTTGATATTGTATTGGGTGTCCAATGGCTCAAGACCTTGGGCATGATTGAGATGAACTTTTAAGAATTATTCATGTATTTTCATTCAAAAGGAAGGATGTTTGAGTTGAAAGGGTTGTGTGCAAAGTTAACTTGGAATGGTAAGCTCCCATAAAAAAACAAACAATTTTTGACAAAGGATCCAAGGGTTCTGCAACACAATTGTTTTAACTGGAAGAAATACAGTCACTTGCACACATACCACCAGATTTTCAAGAAAGGGGAAAAGTATATAGTTATTGTTGAGGATATGCCCATAGTTAAGCTGCCTATGACAAATGCTTCTTCCAAAAGGTCTTTGGATTATTAACCACCATCTACCAGCTCTTCCTTGAGAATCCATCCAAAGGTTTGAACAGTCGAACACAATCAACACCAATAGGAAGTACTCTCTAGTCTTAGAGACAATTTTCCAATGTCGCAAAACAGTCACGTTTGTTGCTTGAAGGACAATGGACAAAATGTTTCCGCTTAGACAAAGTTACCTTAGCTTGATGAAGAAGGCCAAATCATTCTGGAAGTTGAGGGAATCCTTTAGATGCACACTAAGAGAGTGAGGAAGAGGGTAATTAACGAGTATTTGATCAAGTGGAAGAATCTGAACAATGAAGATGCAACATGGGAGGAGGAAGAGTTCCTGTATGAACATCCAAAGATTATCAACATTGAGGACAACACTTGTTTGAAGCATAGTTACCATATTCATCCGATTATGGTCTATATAATGTCTAGATCGAATTTTTTTGAGAAAACGAAAAATTAAAAGGGAAAGTGCGTTTTTAACCCGGTCGTGGGTCCTACAGGAAACAAAATCATCAGCATCAGGTTCCTCACCACCTTTTTCAGGGCCCTTGTCCAGATCATCAGGTCCCATGCCGTCCCTAACAGGTTCCTCATCCCTCTTTTCAGGTCCCTTGTCAGCATTTCCATGTTCCTCAGTCCAAGCTTTCCCTTTCTTTAAATTGTTATCACATTTCTCCAATATTGCTTGTATCTTATTAATTGTTTCATTCACATGATCCTCAATAAGCTTCTCAACCCATAGGGGCAGGACCCCACCATAGCCAGATTTAGGAACAGAACATCCGCAAGGGAAGAGGATGGAGAAAGTGTACAGTCATACCTAGCTTATCCTCCCATCCTAACACTGTCAGGGGAAACTTGAACGACCTTCTTTTCAATCTCAATGTATCCCTGTGCATGGTTTTGTTCAACTTTGTTAAGGGGTGCATAAATATCATCTATTATTGTGTCTTTATCTTAATTTTCATTCCTCTGTCCCACCATGACACGATTTGATATTTTTTTGAAATGACTGTTCTATTGACAATTTTGTTCAAACATTTACTTTCAAAGTCACATCAAATGGCTCTCTAATAAATGATCCTCAACTTTTCATTGACCATCACAACTTTTTAATAAAGGATCCCCATTAAGTATTGGCCCCTCCCCTAAATCAAGAAGGTTTCATGAAGATGTTTTATGAAAGTTTGCTCAAAGGATATTTTATAGGTTCAGGGGCATTGTCTTTGTCCCCATCTCTTGGGAATGTATTCTTGAATTTGTCAGTTTCAAGAAGGTGCTCAGAAATGGTTGGGAAAGATTTAGGATATTTTCAAGCAAGGATTCTTGAAACAAAAACTTTATTGGAAATGTTTCTCATGGTTTTTAACATCTAGACTGAAAACCAAACCATTTTTTTTGCAGTGTAGGGTGCCTTATTTTCCTCGAGACTGTTGGGCTTTCTGATTTCAGGTGAGTATGGGACATCCTATATATTTGTTCTTGACAATTGTGGGTACTCTGTTTAATCTCTTTTATTCGGTGGTTTACATTACCTAGCAACACTATTGGAATGGAAATACTGTTTGAAGACATATAGTCCAATGAGGATCTTAGCCTAGGCTTCAGAGCACCAATATTGAAAAATTATGTCCTTTTATGTTAAAAGGGCAATTCAATCTGGCAATGTTTTATTCCTTGATATAAAATGCTCGTTGTGAAGTAGTGATGAACCCTTATGGAGGAAGGTTTTGAGAGAGAATTAAATTATAGGGGAATTCAAAATGACAACATATGCTTGTTACAATTCTGCTCGAGGCAAACATTTATTATAAGGAGATCGGATGGAGGTATCTATATTTAATTTCTTTCCAAGCTGTGTGGCTCGCATGTTACCTATGTTTTGATATAAAGTGATTTAGTTAACAAGGCACGAAGAATGGTATTTTTTCTATATTTTTGTTGAGATTTATATGTGAAGTTGTATAATCAATCTAAGACAGTTGTGGACTTCACAAGTTGTCAAAGTTAGTGGTTCAGTTAAATATTCCAAATTTGAGGATTGTGCACTTGCCGATAATCATTTACAAGGCTATCAATGTTACATAAATTCTACTTAGTTAAACTAAAATATCTGTTGTTTTTTTTGTTTATACCAGTGTTCCACCCCCAAAATCCCCATGTTTTTGGGATTTGGACGTCCCCAGGACGTCAGGGGGACGTCCCCTCGTTGCACCTCCACCATTGCCCCGAACCGCCACCATCCCCGAGACGTTTCCCTCTAAGAGGGGATGTCTCCGGGGTGTCCCTTCAAAAAGGGGGCGTCTGGGGGACTCTGGGACATCCCTGGGATGTCCAGGGGACGCCTAGACGTCCCTCAACCCCCCAAAAAACTTGTAGGCGTCCCCCACGTTGGTGGAAATCAAAAAGGCATTTTTTTTTAAATTTAAAAAATATTTTGGTTTGTGAGCCCTCTACCCTAACCCTAATTGCTAATGGGTCCCACGTCCATCCCCACCCCTACCCCTAAGGCCTCCCAAAAGCTTATAAAAAGCCTTATCCCTATAGTTCTTCTGCTGCTGAGAGGAACTGGTCTACTTATAGCTTCATCCACTGTGTTAAGAGGAACAGGGTTACCTCTGGGAGGGTAGAGAAGCTACATAGTGCCTTGTGTCTCATTGATCGCAACATACTTACGTACAAGGAGAGTCCAGCAGCCAGATGGGATGTAGAGCCAAAAGAGCCAACACAGATTGACAATGATGCTACACAAATAGGGCTGGTTGGTATTGGTTTGGAGGAGCTTGAGCACGTGGAGTCTAGCAGTTCTACTGATGAGGAGTTTGGCAAGAACTTTGGGGATGATTAGCCATTGACTCATTAGTATTTAGTATTTTGTTTTTGAACATTGTCGATACTTCGTACAAGGAGAGTCCAGCACCCAGATGGGATGTAGAGCTAGAAGAGCCAACACAGATTGATGATGATGCTACACAGATAGGGCTGGTTGGTATTGGTTTGGAAGAGCTTGAGCATGCGGAGTCTAGCAATTCTAGTGATGAGGAGTTTGGCAAGAACTTTGTGGATGATTAGCCATTGACTCATTAGTATTTAGTATTTTGTTTTTGAACATTGTCGATACTTGATTGTAATCAAGAATCATCATTATGAAATTTTGAAAATTCTAAATTCGATATTTTGATTTTGATTTTCAATGTTCAATGTTCATTGATTTAGGATACAACTAGGCTTGGTTTGTTGTTTAAGAAATCTCAAGACTATATGCTAATCAACAGACCTTTTGACTGTAGATTGTTGATTGGTGCTTTTGCATTCTTTTCGAATTTGATATTTTTTCTCATATTGATAATGTTATATTTATTTATATTCAGGCCTTTTTTTTCATTTATGATTATGTGCTAAATATTATCTGATTTGAAATGTCAGGACTCTTTCCTGTCAAATCATTTGTAGGCCATAAGAATACGATTTTCACCATGGCTTATGGTAAGTCATATTTTATTACATTGAAAAATCATGTTTTTGTATTTTGTTATGACATGCGGGGCCAAGTTTTTAGTGCAATGTAACATTGTTTTTATAGATATATTCATTTACAACTATTTTGGGTTTAAACTGTTTGTTTTATTTGTGCTGATGTTATTTTGCATCTTGGCTACTAGATGAACAACGTAATGAACTTGTCAGTGGTGGAAAGGATGGTTTAATTATTACTTGGACCGAAAAGGGTGAGGTACGGGAGTTTTAACTTTTGTTTTGGATAGATAGGTAATTTTTTGATTGCAATAGCAAGAAATGTAAACTACAGATTCAATGATAGAAAGATGTTAGTGATGTGAGAGTGCATATTATGATGTTGATTTGGAAACTGACTAATATTCAGTTTTTCTAGGTAGCATTTCAAGTAACTGTATGTGCACATTAGTAGTAGTTTGACTGGTAGTCTCACTGTTTTTTGAGCGAAACGATATTAACTGCTGCAATGGGACATCAGTGCTTCTTGCTGTTCATCCTTCTAGTTCACTCTATTTTCTTCCATTTTTTTCTTGCTAGGCATGTTTTGCACTTTTGGTTGATTTATTTTTGCTTTTCCTCGTAAATCGGTGTCACTTCATAGAACCACTCAATGTTGCTGGATTGATGGTTAATATCTTGACTTGCTTGTATAGCATCCTTCAATCTGTGCTTTTGAACCAGCATGTCCTGTTCTTTCTTCTTCTCTGGAGCTGCCACAGGATTTTTTTTTTTCGTTATCATTTTTGTCAATCTTAACCTTGAAGGCTCATTGAAGCGTTGGAAAATATTTATCCTCATTGTTACAGGGACAACACTCTGTACATAGCTTTTGGGTTTTGATTTTGAGGGTACTTTCTTTCAATAGGACATTGTTTCTTACATTTTCTACATTAAATCAACAACGCGCTCTTTGTATCTTTTGGGATTGATGGATTTGCACTTTTGTTGCTTTTACTGTTATTATTGTTTGATCTTTGATTTTGTTGGTATCTGTATCCTCCACTGGTCAGTGCTTGTACCGACACAAACCGTATTTCTCACTTTGGTCCTTTTAAAAATAAAAGGGACACCCTTTCATGTCATGGGTCTTCACCATAGTTCCCAGATCTGGTTGGATTCAAACTTTTTGGTTGGCCCAGATAAGTTCTGTCTAGGTTGGCCCTGTTTTTTATTATTTTTATTTTTTTAAAAACTTTTATGAGAAAAAAAGCCACCCAACAACCTTATATATTTTATAATATTAAATATATTAACATTTTATAGGACGTTATTGATTATTTTCATTGTATTTGTTGTTCTGTTTGATTATGCTCTTTAATTATTTTCTTCAAAGTGTTGTTCTGTTTATTTAACAGAAAAAGCTTTTTTTTAAATGCAATCACTGAGACGATACTTTTGCGGGCGTTTTTCAAATGCACATTAAGATGTGCTTCTTGCTTCAAATTTTCATATTTTGCCTACAATCAACAAATAATATATAAGTGTCAAGCACATACAAAGGTTAATAAACAAAATACACGTTATAGATAATGAAAACTTACAACTTTATCCGTCTCTGCTTGTGCAATGGTAACAAGGTTTATATCTTTAGCCCATTTATTGAAATATAATTGGGTTTCTCCATTTAATTTTTCCAACCTGTTTATCATAATCCCTAAAATTCTATCATTGTTAACATTGTCAATAGAAATCAATCCAAATTGAGCTTGCTGGATTAAAACGTAAATTTTTGAGGGTTCATTTTGAGCAAGTGAAAACAAATTAACTCTTTGGGAGTGGTTGTGATAAAGGGCATTGATTTATTTGATAAGTGCTTTTGCTCTTATCTCCCATTGTTTTAAATCATTAAATTCTTCAAAAACATCTTCGCTCAAATTAACAAGCAGATTTTCTGAAGCTAGATTTTTCAATGAAAAATTAGTAATGGAATCATTAGAGATGTTTCAATTATCAGTGTGGAGTGGGGTAGTTGGGGAAGAGGTAGCCATAGAAGGCACTTGTGTAAGCAGATTAGCAACTTGAATAAAATCATGTGGATTGAATCCACCAATAGTTGGGGGCCCGCTTTCAATCCCAAGAACTCTTCATCTAGATTAATCTGCTGCAAGCATGTAAGACCCTGTGCACTCGAAAAGCCACCGATAGAGAAATTTGGAAAATCAAAAATTTGCAGCGTTCCTCTACTTTCTGCAGGAAGGGAGATGTTCTTTCCTCTTCTCTGAGTCTAGATGGGTGGTGGCATACTTCTTAGTCTCCTGACAGATGTTGGGTGGATTGCAAAAAAAGATTTATTCAAAACCGGTAAATTCGAAAACATAAAATTAATGCAAATTCAAATCGAATCTGTTATTACATGTTAGGGTGACTTCCTCTTCCATTCTGATTGTCCTTGACGGAGTTGCCTCTTCCCCTCTTGTTGTCCTTATGGGAGTTGGCTCTTGCCGTCTCATTGTCCTTGCGGGAGAGACATTGGTGGTTTCCCCTGCAGAACAAGTAAATTGCCCAGTTAATTAACTAACAAATTCTAAGAAACTTCAAATCGAAAAGAAAGTTGTACGCTGACAAACATTGATTGTGTTGTATGGAAGAATCCTCAATGACAACAATTCGAGAGTCAATTGCAAAAAAAAAAAAACCAATATGAAAATTATTTTTTTCCATTAAATAATACAAGAAAAAAACATTAAAGGAAATTTGGGGGAACTTGGAAGCGAAGACGAAACATAATCACTTCTTAGGCATTTTGCAATTCTAAATGAACTGAACGAAGACTCCGTGGACTGGGTATCGCCAGGGCCCTCTAGAGCACGCCGACCTTTGGTTGCCGCTTGTTTTCTTGTGTCATAAGCACACACTCTCCCCTGTAACAAATAACAAGGTAAAAAATGTTAAAATTTGAAATATGTATAAAGCAAGAAAGGAGACTTAGGAAAACTAAACTTACCTCTTGTTCCTCGATAGACAAAGCATTAGCTTTCATTTTTTGATGGAGTGTAGTGAAAATTGCAGTATTCTGGATATCATATTAGGCCTCAAAATACAAGGTCAGAATGTAGTTAGAAGATGAAATGGTCCAAGTGTCCTTCAAAAATGCAAAATTCAACTCAGTCCTAATCCTATTGGATATAACTGTGCACCAGTCACATACAACACCCGACAGAGAACGAAGAATATGGTAAACAACCCAGAAGGGAATGTCCGATGGTCTTCCTTGCAAAACAATTTTCGCTTGGAAGAAATGCACAATAGATTTGAGAAATGGATTAACAATTTTTTCAACAGGGATTTCCCTTCGATTTGGACTATTGGTAATACAAAAAACATGCAATTGCAATCATGATATCAAACTATTTATCATAAATGATTCGAGAATAATTAAGAAATGTTAATTTCATTAATAAATCTAACACTTACCAACTGGGTCAATGGCTACTTTGTACACCGACTCCAAGTAATTTTTATTGACGTCAGATAAGACAATCTTGGTGGTAACAGGTCTTGCATTACAATGTGGAAGGCTTGTTAAATTGTGGATATCAAATGGAGAGGTGCATAATGTCGCTCGATAGCATAGTCGCCCGGCACCATAATGTCGTCTGGTGGCATGAGGTCACCCCGGGCTCTAGCGGAATGTAGTCAACTTGTCAAACAGTTGTGCGGAAAACAAACAAGGTGATTTTTCACCTTCTCTGCTGTAGAAACCCCAGTTTCCCTGATTTCTGAAACTGAATGTTTTTTTGACTGTTTTTGTGTATTTTGATTTTTTTTTGGGTGTTTTTGCATGAAATAAAGAAGAATGCGAATTTGCAAGATAAATTCGTATAAATTCAAATAAATAAATACTGAAGCAGTAAACCCTTTTCCTAGCTAAACTATATTCTTATTATTCTTCCCAAATGATTACAATACAGTTCCTCTATCATGTATATAAAAATAATATAAAATATTGTTTGAAACCTGATTTTTCCGCAATCTGAAAAATAAACCCTAGATTTGGTACGGCTACTACGGCGGCAATAAATAAGCTTTTCTCTGGTTGCCGTTTCAAAAACAGTCGCCGACGTCGGTTATACTGCCGTGGTCGGTCGGATAATATTGTCGATGTCGGTTTACTCTGCCGATGTCGGTATGCGAGTCGGCCGATGTCGGTCTCTGCGCTGCCGATGTCGGTCTCTGGATGTCGGTATACTCTGTCGATGTCGGTATACTCTGCTGATGTCGGTATTGAGTCAGCCGATGCCGGTCTCTGCGCTCCCTGCTGGCTGCGACTGCTGCTCGCTTTTGCTAACTGCGCACTTCTCCAATCTGCGCTTCGGCTGGGTATCGGCAGACGGGTCAAAAAGGAGGCGCTTTGCCCTAGAAGAGAAAAACACGCCCATGCTGGTACTGTACGGCCTGGGACAGTGCCGTTTAGATTCCGTACAGTAGTTGTAAAAATAGTACGACTTGCTGATGTGACGCCAGATATTAATAAGAGGAGCGCCAATATTGTAAATCTCCTGCTGGACGGTTTGCAGATCAAAACTCTGATGAAATAAATCCCTGTGAAGCTCTATGATAACCTCCGAATTAAGTTATCTCTCTCTGGCAATAGATCAACGGATATCTCACAACCTCTGAATTGCACACACTGAAGATTGCACGTTCTCCAATGCAAATCAAATACTGGAAACCCTTGGCTTAGTTTTCTCGAAAAATACTTAGCAAAAATTTGTCTTCAACAAGAATGACACTCTTATCAATGAGAAACCCTTATATCCTTGAAAAAGTGCGCTTACCCTAATTAGGGTTTCACAATTAAAAATTAGGGTTTTCTTTTTTTTTAATTTTTTCATAGTCTAAGACACAATTTTAATTATAAAATATAATTAAAACGGCCCCCTTCATAATGAGCGCCCCCTTGGGTCAAAACGCCCAAGTCATTAAATTACGCCAAATAATTAATATTTAATTAAATCAATTAAATATTAATATCTCCCTCAAAAAGTATCCGATTCTCGATCCATTTGAAGCTGGTGAACAAGGGAGTGATTCCGCACATGACCAGACCATAACAGGGGTGCTCCGCTGAGTGTCAAATATCCCTAAAAAAATAGGAACTCAGGCAAACGGTGTCCGAAAGAGCCCGAACGAAAGCCAACTGGAAAAATTATGATAGTCGAAGCCAAGCCAAGCTCCATCATGACCCTCTATCCATCCTATCAGCCTACGAGGGTCGCATAATAAGCTAATCATCAGCTCTGAGAGATGTCAATTGGAAAGGGGACATGACATTTGCACACTCCGATTCGCCTAGGCTGTGAATCCGATTCGCCTAAACAAACATAGGGGGTTTCCGTCATGGTCTCTTAAAATGAACCCTGACAATTATTGGGCATACATCCCAATCATTCTTCAAGCATGAAGATTCTCAATATAAAATTCAACATATGAAGAAGAAGATCTCCACCTTGTATTTGTACCCTCCAAAGGGGGGCAAACTACTTTGAGGGGGGTAAAATACCTCATTGCCGACTATTTAAAATATTTTTTCTTTTCTTTGTTCATCTCCCAAGCCGACAGACATCTTTTTTTTTTCAAATATAATATTAAATTAATTGCCTTAATAACAAATAGTAATTAAAATTACTTTTAGGCAATAATCCAATAATTATTTATCCTTTAATTACCATAGTGGTAAAAACCACTTTTAAAAATATTCTATTAATCAACTAAAATTGCTTTATATGGATAAATGATAAAAATCGCTATTCGGGCAATCATAATTAACTAATAAAATAAAACCCCAAAAGTGATCCCTTAGTCTATGTGGTAAGTAGACTAAAGGTCTTCGGTCCCTGTTCATAAGTGATCCGGAAATGGAGACATTACCATTGGCTTAACCCACTCTATTTTTCCAATATCCTCCAAAATCAAATCAATGCAATGAGTCGAGCAAGGAGTCCAAAAGATCGAGACATACCTTAACATCATTAATTAGTCTACCCATAACAACTTAATTTGTTGTGTTATCAGTGACTACTTGCACTGCATTTTCTTCCCCCACCTTTGCTACAACTTCTTCCAAGATGCCACATATATAATTAGCATTTTAAATTCTTGCCGAGGCAATCATTTGACTTAAAGAAGATAGTCCCCCAAATAAGAAACCAAAAGTTTAACAATGTTGTACTATTTTATCAGTCCATCCATCAAACATGATAGTCCTACCCTTTTTCTTCGAAACAACGCGCTGCTCATCAATGATTGATTTTACATCTATCACCTTCTCTGACAAAGTTGGGCCCCTTAAATTGTCAACAAAATGGCTTTGAACCCTTGATTAGCATAGATGATAACATCTATTAATAGTTTCCAATAAGATGACCTAAAATGCCAACAAATCAAAATTTAGAATTCAAATATCAAAATTTCAGAATTAAAAAATAGATTTAAAAAATAAATATGAGAATCGAAATAACAATATGAGTTCATACGATATCATAATGTAGAACAATATATATTTTTGAAAAACATATTATACTTGGTTGCATGAAAAGGAATGTCACTGAAGTACCAAAAATCACCCACTACGCTCCTTTTGTTTATAATGAAACTAAACTACCAAAGAATATCATTTATAAATTTATTAATAGGTAGGGTTCAATACAATTTGTTTGGTTCTTAGCTCCCTTTCCCCGATGTACATCATTCTATGTAGATGACAAGAAGACCCAATGGTTGTCGGTTAAGCACAACCATCATCAATTAAACATACTAATGAAAGCCATTACGAAACTACCAAAGTCAACAATACAATCAATAATCACTAAACAATTTCCGCTACTAAATTATGCAATTAATCAGATGTTGAAATTCAAGACAATTCTAATATGACGGTCTTCATTATCCCTTCCCTTCAAACAAGTTGGAGGCCCTTTCGACACAACCCATATACATCATGGGAAAAATAATATAGAAGAGGGAAACAAAATTCTAACAATTTCTAGGGGATTGGTGGCTAGAAGTTGTATGTACGGTCCGTGCAGGTGGTTGAACGATGACTAACGGTTGTTGTATAGTGTGGAGAATTGGAGGGGGGCATACAACAATGGTTGAGATGAATGCACAAATGTCTTTGGTGGTTTTACAACAATTGTGGGCATTGGGCTGTAGAGCGTTGGGTGACACACTATCAAGGGATGCAATGCCAAGTAGTCGGCTCTATGAACTTTATGTTAGTTACACTGTGAAATTGGGAGCCAACTTATTGTCACTGATGTTGTATTCTAATTCCGGGTAAGTTAATTGTGACATCGAGGGTTCAAAAGGTGTTTGCATAATTGACATTTGTTTCTGGTCATCTCTCCATAAGCTTTGCCTTCTTCTATATCCATAATATCCACGTTATTGCAATCTCATTGGAACACTTCATAGTCTCCCATCTGCCAATTCAGTTCTATGGAACTATCATATAGCCTACAAGGCGACTATAGGTCATACACCCTTCTAGCTATTGTACAACCAAGAGGTGCCGGTATCGATGGAGTACCTTGTACCAAGTCTAAGGATTGCTTTCGAGAGTAGAATTGGGGATGAAGACAACATGAAATAAATACTTGTGAGATTAAATAAATTTGATAAATGTCAGATAATGGCACAATGGGACGCTGAAGTAATGCAAAGGAGGAAATATTGGCATGACTCTACTCTCGACCACACATTGATTATTCTTTTTTTCCGACAACATACCAATTGAATGCCTATTCTCCCTTGTTATCATTCGGTCTTGAGCAAGGTGATCCTCTAGTGTGTCGTTTGATACCCTTAGTAGCATTGCAGTATACAACATCTTCCCTTTCCTACTGAACAGTTGCTCTTAGGCCAATGTACACTCTTTTCCACTTAGCTCAGCCTTGTATGGTCAGCTTGCTCCTTGTTGTACATTGACCTCCTTGCCCTACCATACACCTCTATCGTCGAATCATTGTCCCCCACCATACACCCAATCAATGTATAGTCACTTGTCGTGTGGCCAGCCCGACAACTCTCCCTTGTTCCTTGAAAAACATCCCTTGAGCCATATGTTCATTTGCAGAAATTGTAGGGTCAGGACAGCAATCCCTTGCAGCGATACAGTCACTTGTAGAAGCCAGATGGTCAACACTTCTTGCAGTCTATTTTTTATACTTTGCTGAAAGACTATTTTGCTTCACCTTTAGGCAGTTTCGTTGAAAGTTTGATGAGAACAAGGTTGGGCTTGCATGTGACCAAAATATATATGTATTTTCTCTTTCAAGAGGAGCGGATGTATCAAAAAGTAGTATAGGATTTGGATGCAGAGGTAAGTTTGGTACCAGAAGGCACTAAGGGTGATAAAGATCCCCTTTTCAGGGTATCACGCAAACTTCACAAATTCAAAGGCCAATATCCTTCTCTCAAAAGATCATAGGAAGAGGTTTTCAGTAAATTTTTTGATGTTAAAAATTGTAGTTTTGTAGCAGCAGTCATGACTGAAAAACAGATAACCCCTATAGCTACAGGCACATCATCCTCTTCTATAAGGCCATGATATGGAAAATGGCATTAGATAAAGCCTTTGAAAAGTATGGCACTACTTGGGAAGGTAGATTAATCCTACAGGAAACACTAGTGGCACCTCCAAACATGCTCCAGACATCTCTAAAAACAAACAATGCAAGATCAAAAGTAGTTGCAACAAGCTCCTTAGCCCAGGGATAAACTCTAGCAATGAAAGGAAGTAAAAAGGCTAGTGAACTGTCAAAAAGACATCCTAAACAGAAAAAACTACCTGCACAAGAAACTCTAAACATGGAGATGTTTCTTACCCTAGAATCTCGCACATGGTGGGCAAATAAACCAGATGACCATGAATTACATGTAGCATTACAAAGGGATAGCAATAAAAAGATATACAAATGCCGTACTTTTGTGCCCGAGACAGTGAATCATATTTGGTTGGCATGGCATCTTGCTATCACATGATTAGCCGTACTTTAGTGCGTGAGATTTCGAGCTGTTTTTGGTTTCCTTTGTATCTAGCTATGACAATATTAGAAGAAAGAAAGAAAGAAAAAAAAAATTTATATTAATGTCCATGGATGACGAAAAGTAAGTCAGTGGGACCAACAAATACATGAAAGGAGGTAGCTGATTCATAAAGATGCCAATAGAAAGGAGGAGCAAAGTGCTAAGCATGGATATCTCTCAAAGTACCCACAGTGTCGGCATCTGGTGGGGACCACTAAAGCAATCCTCTTTGAGGAGCAAAGTGCTAAGCATGGATATCTCTCATGACCAGGCGCTGAGTCCCCAAAGGACCGGAGTCTGTGGATGTAGAAAGTAAGCTTAAAGATAGTCTCAATGCGTAGTGACTGGGTGTCAAATTCAGCTTGGACGATGCACTAAGGCTTGCAGTGGATCATGCGCTGTAACATAATAATCTAGATCCTCTCAATACGGGCCTAGTCAACAACCCCCAAGCTAGGTCCGCACACCTCTTAACCATATAAAACTATAGGTTTAATGATTGCATAAAAAAGGCGTAACTTGGAAGGAATGTCTTGGAAGTGGATTTGGAAACATTGACGTTCTAAGATAGAGAGGCATACCCATTGCAAAGGTGCGGGTGAGAGGCGGACTTCATGTCAAAGCAAGGACCATAAAATTGGACCCCCAAATAAGTTTAGGTGGATGTGATCTATAGGAGTTCCCCTTTGTAGAAAAAATGGAATCTGGAGAGGGAGAGAGCGTTTGGAGATATTGAAGATGATGACCTTAGTTTTACTAAGGTTGACCACATGTTGATGTTTGCAAAAATGAACAAGCGCATCAAGGTGCCGCTGTAAGCCCTTGGCAGAGTGTGAGAGGAGGACAACATCATTGGCAAAAACAAGGATAGCTATAAGCACCTCATGCAAAAGACAACCATCATCCATATGGATATACTGTCGAAAAAACTCCAACTCTTCAATGTAGATATTGAATAGTGTCGATGAGAGAGGACATCCTTGCTTGACCCCAGTGGTACTCTTCAAAGTTAGAAAAACGGTATGAAGTAAAAAATTGCCCAAGAACTGTCACATGAAGCCTCCAAGTGACGGTAATCAAAGAGTCTGGAATATCGATATCTCAACTTCTTGAAAACCATGTGTCTTGGAATTGAGTCAAAGGCTTTCTTGAAGTTAGCAAAATAGCAAAAGCTTTTGGAAGATAGAGACCTGCGGCGAGCTTTTTCAATAATAGCCCGAAGTGTGAAGATGTGGTCGATAGTCTGATAGTCCCTTTTGAAGCCAGCTTGCCCTCTAGCTTTGATATTATTTCTTTCCAGGTACTCTGACAACTGCATGTTTGTCATTGTGGCATAGAGTTTGGCAAATGTATGCCCTATCATAATGGTCATGAAGGTTCTAGGGATAGAGGGATCTCCAAACTTATGAATAGGATGAATAATGTGATGGGACCATGATTGAGGGAAACCTGAATACACCACCTTATGGAAGAGCATGGCTAGGGGGAAGGCAAGGGAATCCACACCATATTTGATGAATTCAGCTTTGAGACCTTCACAATCAGCTACTTTGCTGGTGTACAATTTCAAGATAGCTCTCTTGATGGAAGGAGAGAAACACAGGAGGATGGTGGAGGAGTTGGGGTGGTGGCAGCAGGATGGACAAGAACATAATAGAGGGAACTAGCATAGAAGACCCATGTCAGAAGTTGTGGTTTTCCTCGGGAGAAGAGTATGCCAAAAAGTCTTAGGTGAGTGGTGGAGATCAGCAAGAAGTGTAAGCCATCTAGACACAGACATTCCCTTATACGATATTTGAAAAAACAGGGAAAAATAACTTCTACACTAGAGGATTCCACTAGGGTCTTTTGATACCCTCTCGTGAGCAATAAGTTACTAAGCCAACAAGTAGTTTGCACATAACACAGGCCCAAATAGATTATGTGAAGCAAGCTTTATGTAGAGCTAATTTGACTTCTATAAAATTGGTATGCAAGGGTAATGGGGGTGTAAAAAAAGTATATCTGGCGTCCAAAAAATGGTGTTGTCTCCTGGATGTGAGCTACTATTAGCTGGTGGGAGCCATTAGGTCTTCTCACATTGCAGTGTGGATGATTTTTCATATGACAGGGTTGCGAAGAGAAGTTTATAATTGGGGGGAGTTATAAATCGGAACCATCATTTTCTCTTTCTAAATAACAAAGGTTTTTATATGAAAGAACGTGCAATTGGGTTATTCCTAGAGGAAGTGGATACAAAATCAACTTTGGAAGGTGATTAGAGTTCCAACACAACTTACAACCCATCTTGGCGATCTGCATTTTGATGGAAACACTTGGGATTTCCTTTAGATGAAGAAAAAGATGAATTTATAGAACGCCAACAAGCTCATGAGAAGAAGAAACAGGGTGTAGTTGAGGAAATGGTAAGTTGGAGGACGAACATGGTGAGAAGGAAGAAGGGGATTTTAGTGACACTGAAGATGAGCAGGTAATGATGAGGATGAAGGAAGTAGCACGCTTCGCTCACCTCTCTTAAATTAATTTGCTTCTTGGGTTAATTTCTTACTGATTTCATGTGCTTGTAAGAAGTTATTTATATAAGGACCTGTTATTTTTAATCATAAATCATCATTCATTCCGATGATTGGCCATGTAGTGTGATCTGAAATGGTGAGTTTCCTGAATATTTTATGCAGTTCTAAACCAAAAAAGCTTTTTTGCAACAGTGTAAATCAAGGTGGTTTAGTGGTTGAGACAGGCATCCCCATGCAAACAATCAAGGCGGAAACCTTGAGAGTCTTGGAGTGGTATGTGTGCGTGCGTGTGTATAATGGGGGTTTGATGAACTAAAAAATTAGTTGAGATCAAGTTTCTATCTAAATCAAAATGTAAATGAGAATAATTCTCTACTCACCTTTTGCATGTAGAAATCTTACACTACTGAAAATTGCATGTGTCATTGCAGTCCAATTATCATCAAAGGAATTATTTTCCATATATAGATTCTGTGTATTCAATTATATGATCCTTTTGTGTCTCTTTCAGTCTATAGGATTATTTTGATCTGTTATGGGAAACCTTTGCAGTAGCTGGCTTGTAGGTTTTCATTTGATTTCGAATATGAGTGATTTCGGATTGTAAAGAATGGTGTGGTTTCATTTACAATTTAATTTTTGAATGTCTCAGTTGTCATGGTAGGCTACTTTGTTTTTCCTTAGTCTCTGATTGCATTTTGATGTGCAGATTGTTGAGACCTTGAATCTTTATCGACATTATGCTTGTTCTATGGATATTAGTCCTAGTCTGCATGCTCTTTTCATCTGCGGGGTTGCATCGGTAATCTCTGATTTATATGAAAGCTTCTCTTTTTTCTTAGTGATCTGTGAATATGGTGTAATATAAATTATAGCACATTTTTCATGTTTGCTATAAATTTTGTTCGTATATGTAAGATAAGGGATATTGCCTTTTATTGTTATATTGTTAGTTGTCTTTCACTAAACCTCACCATAGTTCTGGTTGTCTATTTCTGTTTATGATAGTGCAGACAGAGGATGGTGTTCTAAGCAACAGTCCACTTTCTGTCCCTTGCATTCTTTGGTATGAAGCAGTTGATCAAGGCTGGAAATCACATGGAAATTTATCAAAAGATTCTTGCAAACTTATTTCTAATATAAAGGTATTTGGAGTTGTCCTTTTATATATAAGGTATAACAATGATAAAAGATATTTAATAGATGCTTTTGTAGCTAGTTAATCTTATAACAAAAAACTCGAATATGAAATAAAACATACATCACATTTAAACCATAATTATCTGCGAGAAGCTTGCACGATGATCATAGACGAAGACAAGCACATTATAATACCATGGATATAGGAATGCCATTCATTGATAATCACTTTAATGTACAATGAACTTGGTCTCCAGTAATTTCAGGCCTCATTCGCAGATGATACTCAATATAATTGTCAATGGAGGACTTTGAATAGATCATTTCAATCCGTACATATACAAATTAGGGTTGTAGGTACGACGCGTGACCTGAACAGTCCATATGTACTTTACCTTGCCAAACCATCACTAAAACATTTAATTACAGTAACAAGTATATTGCATGTTTGCATAATTATTTCTTTATTAACCAGTTACTTTATTCATGGTTATGTACAATGACAATAAGTTATAATGATGAAATATGTACTTTTCACCCTTTTTATTTGGCTCCTAGGATTCTTTCTTCCCAGAACTTTCTATTGTTAATTGATGTATCCTCGAGTCCCATTGACCTACTTTTGGTCGTTTGTGGACATTAATACAAATTTATTTCACCTTTTAAAGGAAACTCTAATGCTATTTTCTTCTAAAAAATGCCTTTTAAACAATTAATGATCTTGCTAGTACTAGCTATATCTTAGTGTGTAGCGACTGTTTTTTGACATGTTTTCATGTACTTCTAGTGTCATATTTGGGATTTTGTTAATGGCTATCTTTAATGACATATTCATTATCATGGTAGCATGTAGCAACTATAGGGTGGTTGTATAGAGTCTTAACTTCCAAAGGTTACTTCTCAATATCACTTATGCTGTTTCCTATTAATTAGTTTACACTTTGGTAATTAGAGTAAATCTAGCATGTTTTCTTGGGATGTATTTGTGGTTGGCAATTTCTGTTTCTTTTTTGTGATGTATGCCTTTACTATTTTCTGGGAAACTAATAGTTTTGTAAGATTGCATTGAATTTCAATGCATGGCTTTATGGGACAGCATCTATTATTTGATATGACTAATAAACCATTTGGAATACGCATACTTGTGGTCAAAGTTTTGAAGCAGCAAGAGATAATTGTCAGTTCTTACAAATAATTTCTAGGTTTCTTGGCTCTGTTTCTTAAGCTGACCATGGTATGGGTGAGATCTCTAATAATTTGTCTCTGATTTTTTTGGCTTGAAAAAGTTGACCCTTATGCAAGATGCACCCCTTTTCTAAACTTCAAATGCAGAGGCAATTATATGTAGTTTTGGATTCAAACAAAAAGAGGGCTACCCATAATCAATAGAGCCAAGAGAGGGAAAAACCTAACAGGTCAAGTTTTGAGCTTTCTAAAGGGTGAGGAGATTCAAGAATTTTTGGAGCAATGAAGACGATCAATTCAGTTCATATTAAGACAAGAAGAATGCATTTCAGAAGATTTGGAAAGATCGAAGTAGAACCACAAGTAGTTGATGAAGAGTACGACAAGAAATTACCAAGAGAAGACTCAATTGAGATAATTTGGAGCAATGGGTTTCATGGAGAAAAATTGGCTAAGTCTAAAGTACATGACCATAGGAGAAAGTTTGAACCACCTAAAGCAGATTTAACACATTTCTGTCCTGTAAATATGCAACTCTTCCATGAATTGTTGGTCATCGCGGAAAAAATGAAGAGTGATTTTTTGTTATAAGTCTTGTATGTCATCTTCCTGTACCTTGTAAGTGGTTAAAGTAAGAACGTCCAAGCCCCAACTTACAAAGTATTGTAATGATAAAGGCTTCAAAATTCTCTAAGCCCCATCGTGAGATCAGTGTGAAAAGAACGAAGGATGCACCAACTGTCCTGGAATTCATAAAATCTGAATTTTCATGTAGATTTATATTCCCATAACACCACAGAATCAAAATTTAACTATCCCAAGGTCGACCATTTAAATATCTTCTAAAGCTAATTGTTTTTTCATGGTCCTGACTACTGGGTAGTAGGGTAAGGAGGAATAACCAATATTATAAAAAAATTAAAGTGTTTTCTCTTGGTCACATAGATCCATAACGCCATGTTACCATAAACCATTTATATCAAAATGTAAAAGTCATCTTAGTCCCAATTCAAGATTGCAGGGTTCTCGTGTAAGGTTCTTTGGGCCTTTAAGTCCCAAGCTTTAAGTCCCAAGTCTCTTCCTTACATACCTATGTAAATCTGTAACACTAAAAATTTACCTCAATATGAGATTGCTGGGTTCTCTTGTAAGGTCCTTAAGATTTTCAAGTCGAAATATCTTCCTCTTAAACCTCCATAAACCTGTAAGATTCAAAGTCTTTAACTCTTTACTGCTGAATGTGCAGGCTTTTTTGAAAGAATATCTAAAGCTCGAGTCCGAGTCCGAGTTAACATTATGTCCACAACCCTTTAGTATCTTGAATTAACTGTCCTTAATAGATCATTAGGGTGGTTTTTTCAAAACATCCGTTCACTACTTCTTGTGCCCCTGAAACTAATGTTTGCTCTTGTAATCTTGTAGTACAATAATTTCTTGAAATGACAACGACCCAAGCGTGAGTTTATGTAGTTTCGCTTAAGCTTATTGGTGAGTTTTGATCCACTTTAAAGCATTGTTCTCAAATTCACCCAGATCTGGTGCAGATTTGGTCTGATCTGATCCATCCTCTTTTTAGTATATTGTTTGAACGAAATTCCTTTGTAGGACTAAACAACAACAGCAGGATTTGCTATCAGATTTACATTTTATGGTGAAAGGATTAAAATAAAATAAATCAATGATTTACCTTTAAAAATATCAACTGCAATTGGAATAGATATTCTCGCCACTTTCATCGCCCATCAAGTTTCTATTATTCAGTACGTTTCCAGATCCCTCTTAAATTCCTTTATACGTGAACTGGTACGATTCTGATCTGAATCTCAGCCCAGAATCTCCTTGGAAACGTGCTAGATTCTTCAGAATCTTTGGCCCTTCTTGGAAATGTACTGGATCCTTCAGAATTCCTGGATCCTTTGATGACATTTCTGGGGCAGTTCCCCATAGTCTCTGTTAGAACTTAGAACAATTAAAAAAAAATAAAAAAATGAAAAATTATATGTAAATAATTCTGATTCTAGGCAGAATCTGAGGATATTTTGAATTATAAATTATATAGTGTTTTGTTAGTATTTGTTTATTTTAACTATTAATGTTGATTATGCACATAAAAGTGAAGTTATTGTAACTTATCTATATATTTTTATATTTTATATAGAACATTTCCCAGACGAATTGAACCAGTGGTCTTCAGAAAACTATCAACTTCCGTAGTCTAACCAGAATCCATGCCTGTACCAGTTTCCAAGTAACTTAGATTAGTCCATTAACTTGAATCATTGGATCTTCAGCTCATTCTAATCATGATAATAGTTCAAATTTGTCAGAGACTCGCACTTGTGAGGAACCATGATATAATTTCAATATTATTATCATCAAATGTGCATGCCTTTGCCTCATGGTTGGTGGTCAAATCAATATTTTAGGTATTCAAAACATTCACATTTGTCCCAGCTGCCTCAAGTTCAACTCAGGTGCTCAGATTTTTTATACAATTACATGCACTTCAACCCCTCTCTCGCTCCCTCCTCTCACCCCCATTAAGTTTTTAGACAAATGTCAATCTCTTTGGCTATGGTTTGAGGCAATAAGAGCAGTATGACTCATAGTCAAGATATATCTTAGTTAAAATGGGATCTTATTTACTCACTCCATTATATATAACTTGAATTTTGGCAAATGCTTTCAAACCTACTAAATACAAAGTGAAACCCTTATGAATGTCGATTGTTGCTCAAGGCATTGCAAGGTTTTATGTAAATTTTTTAAATATTTTTTGAACCTCGAAAGACATGGGATGTCGACAATAATTGCAATATGTTCTCATCCACCATTGGATAATTGAATAACGGGTCTTTGCAAACTGAAAAATAACAATTGACACATTACATTCTCAATCTCTTGTTACCTGTATTTCAGCTATGTATTTGTTTCGTTGCTCATTAAAACCTCTACTGAAATTTTCTATGTTTAAAGGTATTTTAAAGATAGTTTATATGTAAGAGTAGTCATTTATGTTGGTCGTTAATTATATAAATTTAGTATCCTTTGAAGGTACTTATATAAACTATCATTTAATTTAATATTTTTAACTCAATACCATAAGGTAATAAGTTTATGATAAGGATTATACGCTAAGAAAACATTACATATACAATTTTAAATATATTTTATTTTTGTGTTCAAATTGAACCTTTTGGAATTTCTAAATTTGCTTATTTTCAAACTTTTTCCCTTCATGTGAACATGGATTGCAATATGTTCTATATGGCGTACTTGCATCTTTGAGAGACACAAGTACACAAAAAACACAAGAATATAGGGGAACTTGCACACACAAAGTTGAAATGCACTTCCATGTTCAAGCTCTAGGTGAGAGAAATAACTCTTTGTATTAGAGAGATGGTAAAACACATAAAATTTTATTGATATAAAAAATAACTTGATTACAAAATGGGGGAATGCCCCTCTATAACAAAAGCTTGCTTACAACACAAGCTATTAGCTTATGGCTAAATGCATAGAACCTAGAACCCAACATGATGGTGGTATTTCAGCCATTATCTAGACCCCAAAATATAGACTTGTAGAAAACATATCTCCTAATATGAGAAAAATGGTATAATGTATTGATTGTTGGACAATAACATGCCTTGTCCCTTTGGGAAGTTGTCGCCAAAGCTCTAGGATAAAATGGAGGTGTCTTCGTTTTCCAATTCTTGACGCAACCCATATAAAACGTGGGAGTGGGAAGAAATTTATTTTGCTTCCAAGACTGTATTGGCGTTGCTTCTAAGATTTGAAAGGGAAATAAGCATTATAGCATTGTGCATAAATATATAGTGCTCCATGCAATCTCAGCCTACAGACTAAAGATCAAGGCTTCATATGGAGTGAATGAGTGGTCTTGAACTGTGTTGAATGAATAAAGATCAAGGCTTTGCGTGGAGTCGATGGGTGGTCTTGAATTGTGTTGGAAGAATAAAGATCGCAATTTCATGTGATTCAATTTTCTCTTAGATAAGTGACCCAAATCATTATTATGGTTGTTTTGCATAAGTGGCTGTCATCATTACGAAAGAGAAGTTGAGAGATACTATTTGAGGCTTATTGAGAGATCATTGATTGTGATTTGCCTTATAGAGAGGTTCACCATACAAAAGGAGATGCTTCAAGGTTCTTTTTTTACCATTCCTCAATAGCATCTTCCGTGTTTATTCGTGTCTGCGTCTTCTCTCTATATTCCCATTTTATATAGGATTCAATAATTGAATCTGAACTTGTGTGACATCCCATTCTCAAAGTTTTGTGTCCTACAATATGCCATGTTGCTTTCTGCATGCAAGCTTAAGCCAAGAATCATGAGTGTGCTTCAAGAAATGACCAAGAAGGGGAAGGAATTGGACTTCCTCCCCTTTTACAAAAAGTGAAGAAAATATCCCCCCGCCTGGGCTCCTTGCCCCCAAACAAACTTAAGACTCTTTCCAACATGAGCAATGGCCAAGGAGTGGAATGGGGCATCCTTCCTTTTAATTTAAGTGGCCCAAACAGAAAAGAATGAGTAGCAAGAAGTGGAGACTTGCTGGACAACAAACACAGACGGATTCAAATGTGTTATGGAATGAGAAAAATCTATGAGATTGATATAAGGCTAGATATAATAAGAGTGTTGATTTACAAAGAGAGACAAACAATAAGACGCCATGCTCGAATTGTAAGTGCAAGATTAACCTTTGCAAGGTTTTGTACAATAAATCTAAGAGGTCAAATGTATATTGCTAGGGTCTTCTCTATGCTTCTAGGAACAACTTTTGCATGCCAACTCTACATTATTATATAAGCGTGGAAGATGAAGAGACAATTGTGGTGTTCCAAGAAGCACAATTGTTCATCATGTGATTGTTTAGATTCTCCTTTTTGTCATTTTTTGCGAACACTGCAATGTAATTGTGCAGAACAAGACCAATAGTGTCAGATACTTGCGACATGATTGGAGAAGAGTTAGGACTTTGTGGTATGACCACGTATGCTTGAGAAGACGTTGAATATGTTGATGCCATTAGATTATGGCGTCGAGTACCTTTGTTCTACCACAATTCAATCAAGTTGCTAGATCCTCTTGGATCAATGGCCCTTCCTTCGGAAGCAATGGTTCACCTTGCATTAAGTTGTAGAAGATGTGGAAAGTTTTTCGAAACTTGAACTTTGATGAATAATTTCCCTTGGGAAAGTACTTGACCCACTTTGACTATCTGAAAGAGAGGGATCTATTGAGTTCTTGTGTGTTTATCCTTGGGGTCAATCACTTGAGCCACTTTTTGCTTATGAAGTGTCTTTGCAACATCATAAGAATCCAACAAAGGTGGAAAGCAATGCTTGAAGAGTTATGCATTGAAGACTAGATGAAGACCAAATTAGGAAGGTGTATTGAGTTCAAATGCATTTTTTTCCAACCATCTTAGGAATCATGCAAGGGCCATTCTGGAGTGGAAAGAACTTGTGGTAAGGTCCTGTGAGTCTTTGTTGTTGTAAATGTAACTATACTCTATCTTCAACCTAAAAGGTGCGTGGCTGTTGACTTTGAACATGGCATTGCTTATATTTTACACCAACCTTCAACACAATGGTTTACACTTGATTCTAATTATGCTGAATGTGCTCATTGATTTCGACATCATTTTCAACATCCTTTTGAGCTGAAGGACTTCATGTTGTTGAGGATGGTGACATGGGAAATGCTGCATGAATGGGTGCCAATGTTTGGAAACCAAAACAAACTTGGGTTGTGTGCAATAGAGTTGTGCAAAGTTCTGTTATAACTGTTTTCAGTGAAAGGAAGAATTTCATCCTAAGTGCGATGCTTGTTCAAATTGTACATTCTAAGAAGATGCATGATTATCCGGTTCATTACTTCTGTTGTCTATCATTACAATGCTTGGTAGTAAAGAACCCTCAAAGGAAATCCATGGAAAAAATTTCCCAAGGTTGGTTTGTTATTGTAAAAGGCATGTATGGTCCTTTGCCCTTATTAAATGACTTAGCAATAACATCAGTGGTACATGTATTTATGTGTTTTTCCACATCTCCGTTGAGATGTGGCAATTTATTTTTCTCAAGACAATGAGTGTCTTTTCAACTCTAAAGTGATATGCAACCTTGCTAAAATTAGCCTTCGATATGAGATTTTGGTGTGTTGCCACGTGTGGTCCACACAAGTACCCTAGATGATACAAGAGTCCATCTTATGAGGTGTAATCTGGAATTGAATTACCGTTATGGAACTGCTAATATCTGTATTAAAATCCGCGGCTACCTGAATTATTTTTGGCAGACGGTTTTTTGGCCAACTTACGATGGGCCTGCTTGAGACTTGTTACCCGCTATTTCTGGTGAGTAACTAACCGTGGTTACTTGCCGAAAATTGTGGGTAATGGGCCTCAACTTGACAAGTGGAAGAACATGATGATTATGGTGAAAAATATGTCATGTTGCTATTTTTATATCGTGATTTTCTGCTTTGCAACTTTCTCCCAGAGATTTTATCAGTGCTATCTATTAACCTGAATAATCACAGCCTGCATCCATCATTTTGGATGCAAACGCTGAGGATTCCCGCGGTTTATGATATAGAGGGCCAAAAACTGTCCAAAAGCAGCAAGCAATACATACACACCTTGGTAAGGAGGGAGAAGTAAGCAAAAACAGTAGCTGTCCCAAAACTACCAGCCAATCACCGAGCTTTATATCTGCTAGCAACTAGACTGCTGTACCCTGTGATATTCTTCAGTATATCGACTGTAGCTTGTTATTTACCATTTGGCCTATAAAGCTCTAGCCTACATATTTTCTTGCAGTTGTCAAAGAAAAACATACAAGAAAGACCCACAAAATTTGAACGGTTTGAAGTGCATATTTGAGAGGTAAGAAGATTGGCTGCATCTAGGGTTTAATTTTTTTTTTCGCATTTTCTTTCTACTTCTTCTAGGCTTCCAGCTGCTAAAACTTAAGGTTTTAATTTTCTCTTACATTTGTTTTATAGGATTTCAAAGGTTAGAGATATTTAATCCATTCATGTGTTTGTGTCTTAGGTTGTTAGTGGATAGTTAGTGGTAGTGATTAGTTTAGTGAGTGGTTATTAGTTATGTACGTGGTTGTGTGTTTAGAGGGTGGTTATGAGTTGGTTAATGCCTCAAGAGGCCTATATATGTAACCTACCTTTGTTCAATAAAGTAATGATGATGATTGATTTATTGAATTCGAGATTTTAGTCTCCAATGATGGAGGAAATCTCCAACATCAAATTTCAAGTTTTCAACTTCAAAAATGGCATCGGGTTCCCATGGGCTTAGGAAGTCTGATGACCCTACATGGAAACATTGCTATGACAGCCCAGAGAAATTTCCATCATATGCAACTATTGTGGGTTTAAGATGAGTGCAGGTGTCAATCGTTTCAAATAACAAATAAGATGGATTCCAAGTAATGATGTGCGTTTGTGCAACAAATCGGGACTTGTGGCTCAAAGAGAGATGGCTACTATCCTTGTTGCTCATGGCGAGGGAAAAAAAAGACAAAAAAAGAGGACTGCTGAAGCACTTTTAGCCATGATGAATAGGGGGGGTAGTGAGAGTTTATTCTAATTAGTTAGGAGTCTTTGGCTCTTATGTTACCCCAATGGTAGTTTGGGGATGTGGATCATCTCCTAGAGAGTTTGGATTCACTTGGACATTGGTTTTTTTATTCCTCGAAATACCCCCTAGGCACAACCTTCATTTGAAGGTATGAGTTGGAATTGGGAATTGTAGAATAAAGCAAGGGTGGTTGTGGCAAACTTCTGGTACTACAACAACATTCCATTCAATGTGGCAAAAATATTGTATTGGGAAAATTTGGTTACCACATTGACCGTTGTTGGAAAGTGGTTCAAGGTTTCTACTCATGATTTGAGAGGCCCATTTTTGGAGGATGTCATAAAAAATACACAAATTATTGTAGATGAGCAAAAAAGAATATGGTGCAAAAAGAGTTGCAACCTTTTTATCAGATGGGTGGACAAATTGAAGGAACCACATGTTAATTAACTTTCTAGTGGATTCGAGTGGGCCCTTAGTGTTCTTGAAGTCAAATGATGCCACCCACCAAGTGCAAATGCTTTGTGTGATATGTTGGACAAGGTGGTCATGGAAGTGAGTGTGGAGAACATCGTCCAAATTGTGAATGACAATGCAACAATGTATGTAGCAATGGAGAGACTTTTTGAGGAGAGCCACACTTCACTTTTTTGAAGTTCTTGCTCAACGCATTGCATTGGTCTCCTACTTGAGGATATAGAGAAGAGGACATGGGTAAAAAATGTGGCTGAAGAGGCAAGAAATATCACAAAATATATTTACAATCATCATTGGGTGCTAAAGCTTGATGAGAGAGCACACCAACAAAAGATAGCTTGTGTGACCTAGAGCCACACGATTTGCCACAAACTTAATCACATTGAAACTTCATTAACGTCTCTTAGGCAGATGTTTGTGAGTACACAGTGGTTGGAGTCTCCCTATAGCAGGAAGCCTGAAGGGAAAAGGGTCGTGAAGGTCGCTCTTGATGATGTGTTTTGCCAAGACCACATATGAGGTCATTAAGGTAAACTTAGACTTAAATTTTTTTTATTTATCATTTATTGTTTATTATTTTTTTGGCTCAAAATTCTTTAGTGTTAATTGTAAAATTATAAATTATATTGTTTAGGGTGTCAGAGCCTTTGGTTAGAGTTCTACGATTGGTGGATGGAGAAAAAAATTCAATGGGGTATTTGTATGAGGCCATGGATAGGGCCAAGGAGGCCATAACAAATTTTTATGGGTAAAATTAAAAAAATATGAACCCATTTGGTGCCTAACTGATGGGAGATTGCCAGACATATACATGTAGCGACCTACTATTGGGGTATTTGTATGAGGCCATGGATAGGGCCAAAGAAGCCACAACAAATTTTTATGGGGAAAATTAAAAAAATGAGCCCATTTGGTGCCTAATTGATGGGAGATTGCCAGACATATACATGTAGTGACCTACTATTTGAACCCCAAGTTTGTCTTTGCTAATCATTAGCGCTGATGAGGAGGTCATAGATGGCCTAAACATATGCATAGAGAGGGTGATCCCTGATAAACCCATTAGAGACATAATTTTTGATCGCTGTGGATTTATAAGATTGCAAAGGGGAGGCTCTTTTCTTCACCCCTATGCATTCAAAGGAGAGCGACCCATCAAACAAGTAAAAACATAATTTAAATCGAGTCCTTTGATTGTAGTCTTGTTGCTTATTTAATAAATGCAAGTCTAGTTGATTTGCAAAGTTATAAATGTATTATTTGGAGATTTGTGGTCGAAAGATTATGGTGCAAAATCATCAAATCTTCATAAGTTAACCATTTGCATTTTGTCCTAGCCATGTTGCGCTTTTGGTTGTGAACAAAGTTGGAGCATGTTTGAGGCCATTTACACACAGAAGCTAAACAAGGTAACAACACAATGCCTCAATGATCTTGTATTTGTGTAGTACAATCTTCTTCATGTGAGACAAGTGGAAGGGAAAAACTGTCATGAGGCAATTGACTTGGATGATATTGATCCATACACAATATGGATTGTTGAGTAAAATGATGCGTACTAGGAGCCCATGTTTATCGAGGAGGTGGTGGCAAATTTGGAGAGGAAAGTAGAAGAAACACTAGTGGCAAGGAATGCAGAGGCATCATGAGGGGTTGGTGAAGTTTTGGATGATATGTTTGTGGATGATGTTCCAGAGGAGGAAACTTCACCTTCCACTTTTAGGGTGCAGTAGAGGAGTTTCAAATGATTTCATGGTGTATTGATGACTAGTTTATGAGCATTTTACTCTTCTTCCAAAAATGATCATTGTACTCTTGTTTGGTTAAAAACTAATATAAAACATACTTGTGTCTTCTCTAAATTCATCTAAAATTATTATGTGTTTTACATGTTATTTTAGTTTATTTTATGAATTTTCATACTTTTTAAAGTAGCGATAAATATGTCGAGCAATTTGTGAGTCCCGATTAGGGGTCAAAATTTTGGGTTGTCAAGTAATTATCGAGGACTCGTTTTTAAACTACGCTGCTAATATATTTCTGCAAAGTCTGCATTAGATATGTACAATTTTGGCTATGAGTCCAAAGTCCACATGCATAAAGCACTGAGAGGAGAGATTGAATTGGAGGTTGACTCAAGCAGTTAGTAATGCTTCCTTTTGACAAGCAATATGTCTAGGTCACATCCATCTCTCCTTTGTTGCTCAACCTGAAGCTTGCCTTTCTTAGCATTTCTTGTGTGCGGAGGATGGTCTCGTTCATTGGCCTAACTATCTCTAGCATCATTGGTCTCATGATGTGAGGTTGCCTCTCCCGACTGGTTGAGCTTGTGCTTGCACCACTTGTAGGTTGAGATTGATAATCATATTCTATGCGGGGACCAGATATGTCGTCCTTGCTGCTCTAAGAGGTGGAGACTTGAAGAGCACCTCATTTTCAGATGCCATTGTCTTTACGAAACTCGTGCAACTTTCAAGCCACTTTCTTTTGGTACTTGGACCAATGATGCATTGCACTTTTTCTTTGTGAGGTTTCCAATCTTGGATGTAGGTCCTTGCAAAGAGCTCTAGAGCCCCTAGGCTGATCACTTCTTTCTTTAAGTTCTTATCTAAGGATTGGACAGTGCTTCTTCAAACATTGAGGGGGTAGGTATTTGAGGCCACACTCATTTGTGCACAACACTACTACTCAGATGCCCTAACATACTATCTCTTGACAACGTGGATCTACTCCTTACTGTCATAGATTTGCTCTTCCTCGACAGTGTGGATCTACTCCTTGTTGATAGCTTGTTTGTTGGAAATATTGTCATTGATGTCAAAGGTCTAGCATTATTGGTGATAAAGACCCCATTGCATTTAATGGTGTTTTTAATATTCATATCTTGGCTAATGTGTGTTAATATTTATTTAATATTAATGAATATATTTTTGGTTGCATATAAGTCAAAAGAGGGCCTATGGAGAAGTCAAAGAGTCACGGGGTAAAAGGCGAAAGAGAAATGGGACGCATTTTTTCGTGAAGAGTCATCTTAAGGAATTCCAAGAGTCACCACGTGAAGACAAAAGAGGGTATGGCACATTTTCCATGAAGGGACATTTTGAGGAATACGAAAAGTCACCAATATAAAGACAAAAGAGGAAATGACGCTTTTGTTTATGAAGGGTCACCATATGATTTTTCAAATGCAAAGGTACAAAGGGTCATGCAAGTTTGGCGCCATTTTTCATGAGGATTGAAGGGTCACAAAAGGTGAATGTCAAAGGTCATTTGGAAAGCTATAAATAAAGGCTTGAGAAGACATTTGTAATATGCAAGAGAGTGCATGGTTTGTATTTATTTTCGAAGAGAGAAAAGCAGGGGATATTGTAGAGTTCTATCATTTGTTGAGTAAGCAACATTGAAAGATAGTTGTGTTTTATACACAAAAGGGGTTGGTGCCTCTGTGGGTCGCTGCTCACAATTCTTTGCAAGGGGTTGGTGCTCACAAATAGCTGCTGTGTTGGTGCTCAACAAAAGGGTTGGTGCTCCTGCAAGTTGGTGCTTGCGAACTTTGTAATTTGAGTTGGTGCTCATTCATATACTTGAGATTGTTCTCCGTGGTTTTTCCCACTTTGGAATTTCACGTAAAAATTTGGTGTCTCTCTCTCTCTCTTGTGTGGTGCATATTATTGTTTCAGTTTTATTGCATATCTTGAATGTGTGGTTAAGTGGTTAAAGAAAATGAATTTGATTAAGAAATAAGATATATAATATACTGATTCACCCCCCCTCAGTATATTTCATGCTTAACAATTGGTATCAGAGCAGGTTCCTTTGAAAACGTTTTACAACTTGAAGGTAGACCGGGGAAGCACGATGGCTGGATCACATGATGGTTTTTCTACAAATAAGACACATTTGTTTGATGGGACAAATTATGTTTTTTGGATTATAAAGATGAAGACTTATTTGATGGCCCTTGGATTCGACATATGGCAAACAGTGGTTGAGAAATATGAAGAGCCACAGACACTTGTAACTACTTTGGTAGAAAAGAATGCAAGTGAAAATAATGCTAAAGTTTTAAATACTATTTTATGTGGTTTATGTGAATCAAAATTTGTTAAAGTTATGCAATGTAAATTTGCTCATGAAACTTGGGTAAAACTTGAGAATATTTACAAAGGTGATGGAAAGGTTCAGCAAGCCAAGCTACAGACTTTCAGAAGACAGTTTGAGAGTTTGACGATGGAAGATGAAGAGAATATAGCAGGTTATCTTTTGTGGGTTGATCAAATAGTTAATCAGATTCAAGGTCTTGGAGAAAATTTAGAAGAATCAATTGTGGTTCAAAAAGTTTTGAAATCTCTACCATTGAGGTATGATGCAAAAGTTTTGGCAATTGAAGAGATGAAAAATTTAGCCAAGCTAAAGATGAATGAGCTACATAGTATTCTTACGGCAGATGAGATGTGGGTCAAACAAGAGAAACCCTTAAAAAGAGAAGTTGCTTTTAAGACATCAAAGAAAGAGAAGGCTAAGATTCAAGAATCAAGTGATAGTTCTAGCAATGATGAAGATGACAACGGAGCTCTATTTATTCGCAAGCTGAAAAAGGGCATAGATAAATATTAAGAAAAATTATCTTTCAAATGTTTTAATTGTGAAAAAATTGAACATTTTGCAGCTAAGTGTCCAGATAAGGGTAATGGTGATAATGAAGAAGGAAAGTCTACATACAAGAAGAATTTCAAAGGAAAATTCAAGAAGGGTTTCTAAAAGAAAAGTTTGTATTCTAAAGATCCTAGCTCAGTCGAAGATAATGGAGTCAGTGATTCTGAAGAAGAAGAGATTCTATTCATGGCCATACATAAAGATGCCTCTGCAAACAAAAATACAAATAATCAAGAAGAACATGATGAAGCCGAAGTGAATCTGGAAGGAGAACTTGTTTGTGCCTTAAAAGAGTTAAATCTCTTGAAAAGAAGAATCAAAGATTAAAGTCCCAGATCGAGAAAAATGAGTCAAAGGAAATAATTGAAGATCTACAAGCACACTTTGAAGAAGCCAAAAAGAATGAAGAAGATCTAACGGCACAGTTGAAAATAGTAAGTAAAGAATGTTAAATGTATGTTATTGAAATTGTTTCTTTAAAACTAGATTTTGAGAAAACAAATAAAGCAATCAATGATAGAGCAGTCAATGATTCAGAATTTGAGAATATCACTAATATGTTGAATAAGATATTAGAAAATCAAAGATCAATGCCAAATAAGACAAGTATTGGATTTAAAAAAGAGAAAGGGGTGGCCACTACTTTCATAGACAAGGAAAAATGAAAGAGCTATGCTAAAGGTCTTACAAAAATAAAAATAAAAAGAGAAGAAATTAATAATACAGAGGACATCTCAAACAAAGAAGGTTGGAGGGAATAGAGCTACAAAAGGTAATCAGAGCAGAGATACACAAACAGGGCCTATTTTTATGGTTACTGTTTTTATTGTAATGGATATGGTCATAAAAAATAGAATGTCAAAAAAGGGCTAACAATTTCAAAAATAAGAAGAAAAGTCATGTAGAGTCAAGCAGAATTCACAACTCTTTTGCTCTTCTATCAGGGTTTAATGAAGAGGCCATAATATGTTACAAGTGCAACAACTTCGGACACAGCCCGGTACTGTAGAAGTGTATTCGAGTTAGTCAAGGACTAGAGTTTCAAGGCTCCATTTATCAAAAAGAAAGTTCAAACAAGTTCATGGCAGAGGAAACAACTTGAAAAATCTATGTTGGTACAGACAGCTTTGCATGCAAAAAATGAAAAAAAGTCATGGTTCATTGACAGTGGATGTTCGAGGCACATGACAGGAGACAAAAACAAGTTCATAATTTTGAAGAAGATCAATGGTGGCATAGTAATATTCGGAGATAATACTACCTGCCAAAATTAATGAAAAAGGTACACTATGTTTGGATAATGGTAGAACTAAAACTGAAATTTTTTTGTATGTAGGTCTTAAGCATAATTTTTTGAGTGTAAGTCAAATGTGTGATTAGGGACACAAATTTTTATGCAGAAGGTTGTGAAATTAAGAAAAAAGATTCTGATGTGTTGATTGCAGATGCTTAGAGAATAGGAAAAATTTGTATATGTTATCAGACATCAAAGGTCAAAGATGTTTGATTCAGATTGAAGAAAGTTGACTATGGCACAAGAGAATGGGTCACATAAATTTTGACAATCTTGTCAACATCAGCAAAAAATAAACAGTCAAATTTTTCAAAAATTACAAAGCCATCTACACGTTTTGTGAACCTTGTTAGCATGGAAAGCAGGCCAGAAGGCGGCTCAAAACAAAAGAGTACTCGACCACTCAGATGTTAGAGCTTGTTCACACTGATCTATGTGGACCTATAAGAACTCAAAGTACTCAAGATGAGAAATATTTTATGTTGCTTATTGATGATTTTTCATGTATGACTTGGATAATTTTTTTAAAGAAAAAATCAGAAGCTTTCAGACATTTCAAAACATTCAAAGCATTAGTTGAGAATGAAACCAGTTTAAGATTAAGTGCTTAAGATCAGATCGAGGAGGAGAATTCATGTCAGATCAATTTATTGAGTTTTGTGAAGACCATGGAATAAAGAGACATTATTCAGTAGCCAGAACTCTACAACAAAATGGAGTAGTTGAGCGGAGAAACAAAACATTTCAGAAAATGGCGAGGACAATGCTAAATGAATCCAAGATAGCAGATAAATATTGGAGAGAGACAGTTTATAGAACAATGCATATTCAGAATAGAGCATTATTGAGAGTCAATAGTGACAAGACTCCTTATGAGCTATGGAAAGCCAAACCAACAACATTTGATTATTTCAGAGTTTTCGACAGCAAATGTTTCATCAAGAGAACCGACGAAAAACTTGGAAAGTTTGAATCCAGAGTAGATGAAGGTATATTTATTGGTTATTCTTGCAAAAATAAAGCTTATAAATGTTATAACAAAAGAACTAAGAAAATTGTTGAAAGTGCAAGTGTCAGAATAGAAGAAGATAGAACACAAAGAATCAGTGATCCAATAGACATTCTTGAAATCATTGAAGAGGAAGGTTTTGAAGAATCAGATGAAGATGAGAAGGAGAAAAAGGACACCAAAACTCCATCCAAATATGTTCAGAGAAATTATAATGAAAGTGACATCATCAGGGACATAAATGAAGGAATTTGCACCAGAAGAATGATGGTAAGTGAATCTGAGCAAGTTAATATTTTTTTGTTATCCAAAATTCAGTCTAGAACTTTCTTAGAAGCTAAACATGATAAGCATTGGGTTAAGGCTATGGATGAAGAATTAACTCAGATAGAAAGGAATGATACTTGAGAATTAATGTCTAGACCAAAAGATCACAATGTGATAGGAACAAAATGGGTTTATAGAAATAAGTTGAAAGAAAATGGAGAAGCGATCAGGAATAAAACAAGATTAGTATGTAAAGGATATGCTCAAATTGAGGGAATAGATTTTGAATTTTTTTTTGCATCAGTGGCAAGGTTAGAGGCTATTAGAATGTTTCTTGCATATGTAGTGTTTAAAATTTTTAAAGTGTTTCAGATGGATGTCAAATTTGCTTTCTTAAACGAGAATCTGGAAGAAGAGGTCTACATTGAGCAGTCGGAGGGATTTATTCTCTCAAATATTAGTAGCCATGTATGCTGATTGAAGAAAGCATTGTATAGATTGAAATAAGCTCCCAGAGTTTGGTATGCAAGACTCGATAAGTACTTGCAGGATCAAGGTTTCAAAAGAGGATTTATTGACAGTAATCTCTACATCAAAACAAAAGGTGAGCATCAATTGATTGTTGTGATATATGTTGACATCATTTTTGGAGGAAAAATTGAAAAAATGACAATTTTTTTTAATAATATGCAAAAAGAATTTGAGATGTCTATGCTTGAAGAATTGTCATTTTTCTTAGGATTGCAAATATTTCAATCAAATAAAGAAATTTTCATATCTCAGAGTAAATATGCCAAAGAAATGTTGGAAAAATTTGGTTTTGAGGATTGTGCACCAGTTGGCACACCAATGTGTACAGGAAATAAGATGAGTAAGGATGAAGATTCATTTGTTGCAGATCAATTTTTGTATAGATCTATGATTGATAGTTTTTTATATTTGACAGCATCAAGGCCAGACATCTTGCATGCAGTAGGTATGGTTGCAAGATATCAGTCATCTCCAAAAGATAGTCATGTTCAGTTGGTGAAGAGAATATTTAGATATATCAAGGGGACATTGGATTATGGATTGTGGTATCCCACAGATAGAGATTTCACTTTGGTTGCTTATACAGATTTAGATTGGGCAGGGTGTTTGGATGATAGAAAGAGTACAAGTGGAGGATATTTCTTCCGTTGTGATAGCTTAGTATCATGGTTAAGCAAGAAGCAAAATTCAGTATCACTTTCTACAACTGAAGCAAAATATATTGCAGCGTTATTGTGTTGTACTCAAATGCTTTGGATAAAGCAAACTTTGAAAGATATCAAGGTAAAATATGATGAACCTATTTTTATTATTTTTGACAACACAAGTGCTATTAATATTTCTAAGAATCCAATGATGCATTCAAGAACAAAACATATTCCTATTAGATATCACTTCTTGAGAGAACAGGTTGCAGATCAACAGGTTAAGATGGAGTATATCAGTACTACAGAGTAGATTGCAGATATTTTCATAAAGACACTACCAAAATACACATTTGAGTATTTGCGGGAGAAGTTAGGAGTAATTTCTTTTACTTCTTGTTATTGAGGTTCAACATTAGTTTAGGGGGAGCTAAGTGTTAGCCCCAAGTAGACCCTTTGCCATTGATGTCAAAGGGAGAGAATAACATGTACATGTATAGGTGTAGAAATAGGTACAGGGAATATGGACAGGTTACTACAATAAGGGGGAGTTATTGTATGTTTTTTAGATGACAATATGTGCAAGTTTCAGGATGTGAGAGTTTCAGTTTGAGGTTGCCATCAATGACAAAGGGGGAAATTGTTGCAAATATTGTCATTGATGTCAAAGATCTAGCATTATTGGTGATAAAAGCCCCATTGCATTTAATGGTGTTTTTAATATTCATATCTTGGCTAATGTGTGTTAATTTTTATTTAATATTAATGAATATATTTTTGGTTGTATATAAGTCAAAAGAGGGCCCATGGAGAAGTCAAAGTCACGGGGTAAAAGGCGAAAGAGGAATGGGACGGATTTTCTCATGAAGAGTTATTTTGAGGAATTCCAAGAGTCACCATGTGAAGACAAAAGAGGGTATGGCACATTTTTTTCATGAAAGGACACTTTGAAGAATACGAAAAATCATCAAGATAAAGACAAAAGAGGAAATGACGCTTTTGTTTATGAAAGGTCACCATATGACTTTTCAGATGCAAAGATACAAAGGGTCATGCAAGTTTGGCGCCATTTTCCATGACGATTGAAGGGTCACAAAGGGTGAATGCCACAGGTCATTTGGAAAGCTATAAATAAAGGCTTAGGAAGCCATTTGTAATATGCTAGAGAGCGCATGGTTTGTATTTATTTTCGAAGAGAGAAAAGCGGGAGATATTGTAGAGTTCTATCATTTGTTGAGTAAGCAACATTAAAACATAGTTGTGTTTTATATACAAGAGGGGTTGGTGCTCCTGCAAGTTGGTGCTTGCAAACTTTGTAATTTGAGTTGGTGCTCATTCATATATTTGAGATTGTTCTCCGTGGTTTTTCTCACTTTGGGTTTCCACGTAAAAATATGGTGTCTCTCTCTCTCTTGTGTGGTGCATATTATTGTTTCAGTTTTATTGCATATCTTGAATGTGTAGTTAAGTGGTTAAAGAAAATGAATTTGATTAAGAAATAAGATATATAATATATTGATTCACCCCCCCTCTCAGTATATTTCGTGCTTAACATTGTTGAGATGTTGGGACAAGCACACATTACGAGTTTTTTCACTGGCATGGGGGTTTCTTCGACCTTGGATGTTAGGTGGAATTCTAGGATTACCTAGCTTGGCCTCAACCCTAAACATTCCACGATGAGAAAAAGAACATTTTTTCATGTTCGCATAAGAACATTTCTCCATGTTGGCATAAAAGAACATTTCTCCATGATGGCATAAAAGGGTCGAGTAATTGTTGAATATAGCGCAGGTGATCCTCCCATGCTTTGTTGAAGATCAAGATTACAAATGAAGTTGTGAAAGACCACATGGTGCCATAAATCATCCACATGAATGTTGTGGATGCATTAGTTAAGCTGAAGGGCATAACCAACCACTCAAATGGACCTTCTTTGGGTTTGAACGTTGTCTTCCAAATGTTTGAAGGTTCAACATGAATCTGATGGTACCTTGACTTGAGATCAATTTTTTTTGGATCTTGGATGCATGGAGCTGGTCCAAAAGATCTTATATGTTGGGAAGAGAGAAGTTGTTCTTTACAATGATCTTGTTGAGAGCTCAATAGTCGATGCATAGCTTTCATGTGCCATCCTTCTTTGGTGCGAGCAAAATCGGTCTGCCATAACACGAAGAGTTATCCCTGATGTGTCCTATATCACTAGTTCATTTATCTACCTTTTGATCTCCTTGTTTTCAAGGAATGATCGGTGGTATAAAGAAGCATTATGAAGAGGTGGCCCCAGAATCAGATCAGTAGTTGATATATTGTGGAATGCTTGGACACTTTAGTGGGTAGTTCAAATATATCCTTGTACTCCTTTAGTACTTGGTTTAGCTATTGCGTTTCTTTTGAAAAAGGTGCAATATGAGTTTGGGCAGCAAGAACCTTCATACATTTAGGTCTCACCATCAAGGGCACAAATTTTGATTAGAATTAACTAGCTTGTTGCATTGCTTGGTGTTAATAAGCAAAAGATTAAGGACTACTTCTGTTATGCGGTATCTATGCTCAACATCTATGATAACATTCATGGGATTTTCTTTATAGATTGCATGTAGAAGAAAACAGATTTGGCTGCCCAAATAAAATTTCACATACCTTAAATGGATTTACATCACAAGGGGTTGTATCTTGAAAAGGCTTGATTTTCTACTCTAGATGACTTTAATATTCAAGGTAGCTATTAATATTAAAGGTTTAAAGACAAGGAGCGTCTTAGAAGAGTGAAGGTTATATTTTTTTGTTCAGAAAACTGTTTGATTGTGTAGTAGGAAAAATGAGATTAAACCAACTATTTAGTGCATGTTGATATACTTTGCCTTCAAATATAGAAAGGTCCAATATCACTTGAACCTTATATGGTATTTGACCATAAAAGTGTCGATGTAATGAAGTAGATAGGTTTGATGGAGAAGATTGCTCTCGCTGAAGAAATTGAGTGAAGTGATCAGTGATTCCCACTTTTTGATTTGCGTAGTGTTGCTCTAAATCTGCAACATGGGGCCCGAGATGGTGGTCTGAAGGACAACCCAACAATTTACCTAGTAATTCTCAAGTTATAGAATTTGCAGTAGTAAATAAGAAAGTCTATAAACCATTACACATCCAAATGCAAAGAGATGGTGGAATAATGTTCTTCTATTCATCGAGAAATGAACAGGTATGGTACATATGTGTATAATATGCAGCATTGATGAGAATGGGGATTCTTCATAACTATTTTTCTTGGATTGGAATGTGTGAACAAATGGCAATTCGATGCTTCGCCATCTTGGGGTCAAATGATTACAATATATCATTACAAGATAGTAGTTACGAAAGAACATGACTTGCCTCCTATAGGTGTGATAGTTAGGCTTCCAAATGTTCACTATGTTGTCAGATGAACTGACATGGTGTTTGTTTTGAAAGTGATGCCTAAAATTGCACTTGGGATGAAGTCTCTGTATGCACACAAATTTTACACGATGCGACACTGCTAATACAAATTTGATGATGATGCAATGATCTCTTGTCTTGTGCTCTACAAAGAATGCTCTAACTCCTTTTCCCTCTTTTAATTCGCTACTTCTCCCTTGACCACAATTGGTCTCCTTTGTTTGACTTCTATAACTTTTGTCAGGTTGTTTTAAAAACATTCCTTGTAGGATGAAATTGCCACTCAAGGTGACAAAACCACCCCCCTCCTTTACAGAACCACGCCTCAAATTACACAACTAGTCGTGGGGTTTTTGTAATATAGGCAATAGTTCTGTCTTAAGGAGGCACTTTCGTATTAAAAGAGGGGTGGTGGCGCAAATTTAGGTGGTGGTTCTATCACCCAAAGCGGCGGTTTCGCAACTGCGCCTGCATAAAGCAGCAATTTTGCCCCCTTGTATTTGTCTTTCAAAATTAGCTATGAAGAATCATTTTTTGACGTGTTTTGCATGTTTTTTGTTGCGTTTCTTGTTCACTTCGTTCTATGTTCACCTCTAATCAATCCTAGCTAACTCCCTCTTCTATTTTCAATCGTTTTGAGTCCCTCCCAAGTTGAACTCCCAGTTGAACTCAGTTAATCTCCATGCAAGCTCCCAACTCTTTCTACAAAAAAGCCATTTTTTGTTGGATTTTAGATCCAAAAATAGGCATTAGAAGTTATTCTAAAGCTTTTGTAGCCACAATGCTACTACAATTGTCCGAAACTCTAGCTTCTATAGTTTACGTGTCGACTCCATTGCCACAGGTGAAGAAATGTTATTGGTCCAACAACTCAGTCTTTGCAAACTAGAGCATTGGTTAGTCTCAGTTCAACTACTCTCCATTTGTGATTGTGTCTCCTCTCTTTTCTCATTTGTTTCAGATTTTGGTCATCCTCCAGTTAGAGAGTTCCCAGAATTCACATGAAGATAAAAGAAGCTAGCATGCTGAGAATTCTATTATCAACATACTACATGTATTCCAGTTGATCTATATGCCTTGTTTAGGTTAGAGTTTTTTTTTGATTTTCAATATTTCCTCTATTTATTATATTATATTAGTAGAGTTGTTGCATCAAAATAATCTCACCATTCAGAAAGATCAAATTTGATTGGGAGAGAAGTTTATTTCTTTTCATTGTCTTTGCTACCCAAAAGAAAAAAATAATTAGTTTTAATTGTGCTTGCATTTCAATATATTTATTTTTTCTTCATTAACGAACCATTCCACAAACAATCCATAGGAAGATCTTAGTGAATTTTCAAAACATTTCTAGCCAACATAGCATTTCATTTGCAAAGTCAAAACAAGTTCTCGTGTATTCAGAACAAGCTAGACAACTACAAGAGTTTAGACAACTTTAGGTGCACAAATGGAGCGAGCATACTTCTGATTTTGTTTGTTTTGATGAATTAAAAGTGTTGTTCCCCCTTGAAAATAGAAAAATTAGAAGTTATATTTCTTGTCTCTCTTTTAGCAAATCATTTATAAAGCTTGTTTAGGACAAACCAGGAAAGTTGAAGGGCTGGTTTAACTTGTTTGTAGACAAAAAAAGTAAAAAAAAAAAAAGTGTTGTGATATTGCTGATTTAGAATAGATTTCCTTTTGCATTGGTTGCGCATTTAGAAGACTTAATTTGCATACTTAATCCATTTCACATAAATGAAACAAAAATTACAAAGACATCACCACCTAGTTTGCATCTAGATATAGTTAGAAAAAATCAACACGTTGTATAATAATATAAGTTTCGTCCTCTCTCTTTTGCATGCATCGTGAATTATTGGAAAATGATAAAAAGAAGTTTTGTCATTTCTTTGCTTTCAATGTTTTAATTTCAGCAAACAAGTATTTTGCTTCCATAAATTCAAGAAAATAAAAAAAAACAAGTCGAAAACAACAAAAATTAAAAAAAATAGTGTCAAGAAGCCTTGCCAACATGTGCAAGCATCCACGCTTCATCCAAGCCTTGCTTATTCTTGCGAGCACCCTACACCAAGTCTTGCTTCAAACATCACAACAAACATACACAACAGGCCGTTGTCTAAACAAGCTCATATGCTTCTACCTTGGTTTTTTGCCTAACCTCCTTTGGATGACCCTTTCCAAGACACTAGGTCTTGTCGGTCAAGGTTTATTTCCTAGAGTTAGAGCATCGGATCTAGATACGTATATTCAAACTGATATTAATACTGAGCTAAGATGTGAAGTTTTTTGTTCCACCCCATTCCTCATCTTATTGTTGACTCCTTGACTGCTTTGGACGAACAAAAACACATCCAAAATCCACCTGTAGTTGTCTGTCCTCGACATAGAGTTTACCCAATCAATATCGTCTATCTTTTGACCTGTCTGCATTCCCCCTTTCTCATCCTCGGGTCTAGCCTTGTCCATATCATTCACATCTCGTGTATGACATTGAGCAGGCATAGTCAACCCGAACATGTTGACCATATTCCTCATGTGGTCCAACCCAATGCCCCCCATTTCCCTAGCCCTAGCATCGACTATGGGCTTCGCCTTATTGTGATCTTGGAAACCGAAGGACCTTGGAGCTTTATTTCGGCGCAACTTGATGCTCTTAGTGAGCATTGTGATGCCGTTGAGGTCTTTTGGTTTTGTCATGAGAACCCATTTTCACCACCCATTCCGAATCCTATTCCACTTAACAACCAACCCAATCCATAGCCTATCCATTATGTCGACTGCCTTGGCCTGACCTCAGGGAGTTGAGTGCACAGTTTAGGGAGTTGATTGCTTGCATGTGTTGGCAAGGTTTCTAATGAAATCTAGGTGCTTGTGTGTGTTGGCAAAGCTTCTTGAGACTATGTTTTTAAGTTTTTGTTGTTTTTGGTTTGTTTTTTTTATTTTCTTGAATTTATGGAAGTAAAATGCTTGCTTGCTGAAATTAAAACACTGAAAGCAAATAAATGACAAAACTGAAAGTAAATGAAAACAAATTTTTTTTTAATCTTTTTCCAATAATTCACGATGCATGCAAAGGAGAGAGGAGGAAACCTCTACTATTAATGCAAGGTGCTGATTTTTATTAACTTTGGCTAGATACAAACTAGGAGGTGATGTTTTTGTAATTTATGTTTCGTTTATGTGAGATGAATTAAGTATGCAAATTAGACTTTCTAAATGTGCAACCAATGCAAAAAGAAATCTAGTGTAAAACAACATCACAATAGTTTTTTTAAACTTTGTTTACAAAAAAGCTAAACCAACCCTTCAATTTTCTTAATTTGTTGTAAACAAGCTTTTCAAATGATTTGCTAAAAGAGAGATAAGAGATACAAATACTGATTTTTTGGTTTTGAAGGGGAAACAACATTTTTAATTCATCAAAACAAACAAAATCAGAAGTATGCTCGCTTCGTTTGTGCACCTAGGGTTGTCTAAACTCTTGTGGTTGTTTAGCTTCTTGTTTTGAATACATGAAAACTTGTTTCGACTTTGCAAATGAAATGCTATGTTGGTTGGAAATGTTTTGAAAATTCAGTAAGATCTTCCTATGGATTGTTTGTGGAATGGTTTGTTAATGGAGAGAAAATAAATTTATTGGAATGCAAGCACAATTAAAAGTAACTATACTTTTTCTTTTTGGTAGCAAAGACAATGAAAAGAAATAAACTTCTCTCCCAATCAAATTTGCTTTTTTCTGAATGATGAGATTATTGTGATGCAACAATAACTCTACTAATCTAATATAATAAATAAAGGAAATACTAAAAATCAAAAGAAAACTCCAAACTGACCAAGGCATAGATCAACTGGAATACATGTAGTATGTTGATAAAAGAATTCTCAGCATGCTAGCTTCTTTTATCTTTATATAAATAATGGGAACTCTCTAACTAAAGGATGACCAAGCTCTGAAACAGATGGGGAAGCAAAGGAGACACAACCATAAATGAAGAGCAACTGAATTGAGGCTGACCAATGCTTTGATTTGTAAAGATTGAGTTGTTGGATCAATAACATTTCTTTACATGTGGCAATGTAGTCAACACAAAAACTATAGAGGTCGGACCTTTGAGAGATTTTAGCAGGACTGTGGGTGCAAAAACTTTAGACTAACAATTTCTAATGGCAATTTTTGGATATGAAATCATGAAAAAAAATGGCGTTTTTGTAGAAAGCGTTGGGAGCTTGCACGAGGGAGTTTAATTGAGTTCAACTGGGAGTTGAACTTGGGAGGAACTCAAAATGATTAAAAATAGAAGAGGGATTGAGTTGGGATAGATTGGAGGTGAACTTAGGATGGAGTGAACAAGAAATGCGACAAAAAACATGCAAAACACATCAAAGAATGTTTCTCAGTGGCTAATTTTGAAAGACAAATACAAGGGGACAAAACCGGTGCTTTATGTAGGGGCGGTTGCAAAATTGCCACTTTGGGTGACAAAACTGTTGTCGAAATTTACACAACTGCCCCTTTTAATATGAAACCGCCTCATTAAGTTAGAACCGCTGTCTATATTATGAAAACACCACGGTGGTTGTGTAATTTGAGGTGTGGTTCCTAAAGGAGGGGCGGTTTTGTTCCCTGGAGTGGCAGTTTCATCCTACATGAAAAGTTTTTAAAACAAGCAGACAAAAGTTGCAGAAGTCAAACAAAGGGAAACAAAAAGGGTCAAGGGACGAGTAGGGAAGTAAAAGAGGGAAAAGGAGTTAGAGAGCTCATTGTGGAACACAAAATAAGAGATCATTGTATCATCATCGGATTTTTATCGAAGAGTGTCATATCATGTAAAATTTGGGTGCATACAATCCCCACATGGTCATTGTGTGTTTTGTGCAAACAAAGACTAGCATTGCGCAAGGTACGCAATGATGCTCAACGTTATGTAGGTGGTGTGAATTGGTGGAATGTTGCGCATCTTGTGTGGAGTGTAAATAAAGTAAGAGCACAAAGCAACGCAATAACGTTCATATCTCGTATCGAAGGCATCTTCTATCATCTTTAAAGCATTTCTAAAGTCATAGTGTCTTTGAAGTCGATATGCATGACATTTGTTGAGATCATGAAGGAAGGTATCATAAAGGGTTTTAAGTTTCGAGACCAAGCTTCCTATACTAAGACCTCATGTTAGTGGGCATATCAAATGAATGAAAGGATTCATATAGGAAATTTCAATACCAAATGGAGTGATGTGAAGTGTATGTGCTTTGATACCACTGCCTATGAGGATACCTAGTGGATAACACACTTGAATTGATTCAAATGTGTTATGGAATGTGCTAAAGATATGAGATTGATAGAAGACTAGATATAATCATAGTACTTACATACAAAGACAAACACAAGAACAATATGACACCGTGCTAGAACTGTAAGTGCAAGATTTGCGCCTCCCAAGAGGACATGATGGTGAAGGCAAGTGTGCTCCATAAAAGAGGTCCCTTGGTCGAATATTGAGGAAGGTAGGGTTGTATGTCTCCTTGAACAAATATATAAGGTAAATGGAAAAAGAATCGTGTTGTGCATTTCTGGAAGGGGGGGGTCATACTTCAAATTGGTGTCTCGCTTGGCAGTTACCTAAAAAATTATCTTTACCTATGTATTATGCTATTTTTTTATAATAATCCTAGAAGTCATATACATGTCATGAGGGTCTTCTCTATGCTTGTAGCTACAACTATTGCATGCCAAATGAAATAATGAGTAGTATACATTAATAAACAAGTGTGGAAGCTGAAGGGATAGTTGCAATGTTACAAGAAACTCAATTGCTCATCATGTAACTATATTCTCCATTTTGTTGTTTACTTGAAACACTGCAGTATGGCTATGTATCTCTGATTAGTTTGATCATTGATGGTGTGTTCTTATTTTGGGGATGATGTAGAGGCCTTTTCCTTGCTTAGAAATTTGTTTGCCTATATGGTATGAATTGTAATACTGCGACTTATCTTGAGGTTTATATTTTTTTAAGGATTTTGCTTGAAACTTGCATGCAATTATCTAGGCTTGTCCTTTTCTTACCTTCCTGTAGGTGTGATAGTTAGACTTCCAGATGTGCAATATGCTTACAAATGCACTGGTATTGTTCTGAAAGTGATGCCTAGAATTACCCAACATGGCACGAATTTTCCACGTGGTCGTTGTGTCTTTTGTGCATAAAAAGATTGGCATTGTGCAAGGTATGCAAGCATGCTCAACGTTATGTAGGTGTCTTGAATTTGTGCAATGTTGCGTAGGTTGTGTGGTGTGCACATGGCTCTCATAGTAAGAGCGTGGAGTGATGCAACTATACTCGGATCTCCTTTGCAACGCATCTTATATCATCTTTTAGAACATTACTAACGCTGACATCTATGAAGTCGATATGCATGACATTTGCTGAGATCATGAAGGAAGGTTTCAAAAAGGATTTCGAGTTTTGAGACCAAGCTTCCTATGCTAAGACCTTATGTGAGTAGGCATACAAAATGCATGAAAGGATTTGGATAGGAAACTTAAATACCAAATGGAGTGATACGAGGTGTATGTGTTTTGATACCACTCATATGGGGCCCAGGCGGAGACTCACTGGAAAACACACTTGAACTGATTTAAATGTGTCATGGAATGCGGAAAACATATGCGATTGATAGAAGACTAGATATAATTGAAGTACTTACAAACAAAGAGAGACACGAGCAATAAGACACCATGCTAGAACTTTAAGTGCAAGATTTTCTCCTCTTAGAGGCCCTGATGGTGAAGGCAAGTGTGCTCCGTAAAGGAGGTCACATGTTTGAATTTGGAGGTGGCTTGGGTTGTTTAGCTTATTGAACATATGTATAGGTAAATGGGAAAAAAGCTCTCTTGTGGGCTTCTCCAAGGGGGGTCTCATACACGAATTTGGTGTCTTGCTTGGTGGTTACCTAAAACTTTATTGTTAACTTTGTATTATGCAAATTTCTGTACAATAATTCCAGAGCTTATATATATGTCACTAGGGTCTACTCTATGCTTGTAGCAACAACTATTGCATGCCAAATGAAAGAATGTGTATGGTACATTATTAGACAAGTGTGGAATCTGAAGGGATAGTTGTGGCATTACAAGAAACACAACTGCTCATCATGTAACTATTTAGATTCCCCATTTTGTCATTTTCTTGAAACGCTGCAATATGGCTATGGATAACTGATTAGTTTGATCATTTGATGGTGTGATCTTCTTTTGGGGATGATGTGGAGGTTCGTTTCCTTGTTTAGAATTTTGTTTGATTACAGACTATGAATTCTAATACTGCAACTTATCCAGAGATTAAGAATCTTCTTTCTTGGTCCTTTGCTTAAAACTTGTATGAAAATCTATAGGCTTGTCATTTCCTTGCTTAGAATTTTGTTTGCCTTCAGATTATGAATGTTAATACTGCGACATATCTTAAGATTTAGAATCTTCTTTCTCAGGGTTTTTCTTGAAACTTGCATGCAAATCTGTAGGCTTTTCCTAAGAAGATATTTAGAGGGAACCCATATCAATCCAGATGTATAGGCTCAAACCTTTGAATGAGATTTTACTTTGTTTCTTAAACATTCAACTTATAAATCAAAATATTAAAATTGTCAGTATATTCTTCAATAGCTTGATGACGAACTTGGAGAAATTGAAAAAGCTCAATATACCGGTCATTATAGTTTTCAACAAGGTAGTAGGTATCTTTTAGGTCTTCTAGAAAAACATTCCAGGTATCTATAGATATTAACTCGCAATTCCCATAAGAAGTGCAGTAGTTTTCCGACCAATTTTTTATAGACAAGGAAACTCTTAGAAGAGCAAAGGTTACCTTTTCTTATTTAGACACCTGATTGACTTCATAATATGAACAACTAAGATTAAATCAAATATTAGTGCATCTGCATCTATTTCGCTTTCAAATATAGGAATGTCCAGATTCATTTTTACCTTACATGGTGTTGGACAATGAAAAAGTCTACGTGCTATACTAGACAGGTCTGAAGGAGAAGATTGTACTTGCTGAAGAAGTTGAGCGAAGTGATCAATGATTCGCAATTTTTGTTGTGTGTAATGTTGCTCCAAATCATCTCATTGTCTCTTGATTTGCTCCACAGGTCTTAGGGTGGTGAAAAATAGGACACCCCAACAGTTTGCCTTGTAAAACACTGAGTTATAGAATATGCAATAGTAAACAAAAAAGTCAGTAAACTATTACACATTTAAATGAAAAGACAGCAGAATAATGTTCTTCTATTGAATGAGAAATGAACATTTTCGGTACGTGTACAAGATGCAACAAGGATAAGAATGAGAATTTCCTCGATTAAAAAGGGGGAGACTCTTCCTAGCTGATTTTCCTAGACTAGAATGTTTGACTAAATGACCATTTGATGTTTCTCACTCTTTGTGTCTAATGGTTACAATATATCATCGCAAGATAGGATTTATGAAAGAAATTTGTTGCAAAATGGTTTGGCTTCTATAACGAATGACGGCTTGCCTTCCTATAGTTGGTACAATTTGGCTTCTAGATGCTTGGTATGCTAACAAATGCACGGACATGGTACGAGTTCTAAAAGTGATGCTTGACATTATGCAATGTGGCACAAAGTCTTGACGTGCCATAATGTGTTTTGTGTAGACGAAGACTGGCATGGTGTGATGTGTGCAAGGAAGCTCAACGTTATGCCGGCGGTGTGTTGGCGCAGTGTTGAATATGTATCATGGAGTACGTGAGGTGCACATGGATCTTATAGTAAGTGCGAACTGACTCGGTTGTGTTCATATCACCTTTGTAAAGCATCTTCTATCATCTTTTAAAACATTTATGAAGTCGACGTCTTTGAAGTCTATCTCTACCATCTTGCTAAGGTCGTGAATGGAGGTATAAATCAGGGTTTCGGGTTTCGAAACTAAGCTACATGTACTACTACTAAGGTTTCGAGTCAATGGGCATACAAAATGTATGAGAGGATTCAAATAGTAAACCTTCAATACCAACGGGGATTGATACAAAGTGAATGTCATATGATACCATTGACACGAGGCTCAGGGGGATACCTGGTGAACAACACACTTGAACAGATTTAAATGTTTTATGGAATGTTGAAAACATATGAGACTTAAATAATTAGATTACTTACAGACATGGAGAATGAGCAATATGACACCATACTAGAACTGTATGTGCAAGATTTAATCCCCTGAGAGAGCCTAATGGTGAAGGCAAGTGTTCTCCATAAAGGAAGTCTCACATTTAATTCGTAGTGGGGTGGGGTTGTATGTCTCACATAACAAATATGTAAGGTAAATGAAAACAATCCTCTTGTGGGCTTCAGCAAGGGGGCTCTCATACTTTAAATTGGTGTCTCGTTTGGTGGTGACCTGAAAAATTATCATTAGGTTTGTATTATGCAAAATTTTGTACAATAATCTGAGAGGTCAGGTATATGTCATGATGGTCTTCACTATGCTTGTGGCAACAATTAATGTATGCCAAATCAAATAATGAGTAGTATACATTATTATACAATTGTGGAAGATGAAGGGATAGTTGAGGTGTTACAAACTTACAAGAAACATAGTTGCGCACACAAAAAAACTAAAAAAAATGCAATGAAGTGTAAACATTTAGGTAAAAAAGCATCAAGAAATAACCTGCAAGTTGCCACAGTATAGGAGTTGGGGACAAAGATGGAGGGGATGATGAGGAAAAGAAAGAACTTGCATTAGGACATTGACCAGATGGACCAGCCCAATGAAGGGAAAACAAGAGAAAAAGGAAAAACACCCTAGGAAGTGAGGTACAGAGAATTAGCTGCAAAACATATTAATGGGGAAAACACCGTGACGGTGAGAAACATCAATTCCTTGAAGATATAATTAACAATAGACAGGATAACCAAAGTGCAGAGTTACAATTTCTCTCCCTCCATTGGAGTGAGAAAATCCTGAGAAACTATAGTTTCGTGGATGAAAGGGAAAGGACTCTTAAAATATCAAGAAGATCATTGAGAACTAGAAAGTCCAAAACTGGCATGACAGTTGATGACTATGAAGTCATTATCTAGGAGTTACTTATTGGAAAATTGGGCATAAAGGATGGTATAAATTTGCTGAGTACTGCAGATATTTATGATGAATAGTTTGCTTTGGAAAAAATGGTTTAAGGAATTGTCCTTGGAGATTAAGTAGCAACTTAGACAATTTCAGGAAGCAATTAATTCCTGTTACCAATAGTACCTATTTCTTTGAAATCCCCTTAGGAAGGTTAAGTTTATGCTATTCTGAATTAGATACATATCCTTTGAAATCTGCAAATTTTAATTGATAGTTGTTTTCATAAAAGTATAAATGAAAGCCAAGTTGAGTTATCAGTCATTTGGGATTGTCTTTCTGACTCGTACATTTTTCAAAGTCGAATGTTGCTTTGAAACAAAAATAGCTCTTATTGATAATACCTTGTTGGGGTTACATGAACATACTGATGACCATCATCCAATCCTATGAAGATGAAGGTAATTCAGAATGTTGGAATTGCGGACACAAGTGAAAATTTCGGGATATTCATTGACATGGAGTAAATGGGTATTCACTGTAACCCCCCCTTTTTTTGTTCATATTCTTTGTTTGGAATCTGTTGCTTCCAGTCTACTGGTGGTTCAACATCAATCTTGACATCTGTATTCCAATGATAAGTATATAAATCTACTGCATTGAAATTGAGTGAAATGTCCCATCCGTCAAGCAACTCGGCTTCATTAGTGATATCTGAAAACTTTCTCAGAATATTGCACGGGATAATTTTATTGTATTTCACTTTTTACATGTCACATTTGTTAATGTATCCTTTTGCAGATGCATCTATAATGGTTCTCCAAAGAAAATGATCAGCCACTTGTTGCATGTGTCCTACAAATGTTTCACCTCTGCACTTGTATTTTTTGTCATTGGCAGATTCTTCAAATCTGTTACTTCCATTGGAGGCTTCCCAGGCTTAGTTTGAAACGGTGTCATTTCTGTAGACCTTGATACTGAATTGTTATATGTAAAGTCTTCTTGCGCTAGTACTATGTCCCATTGTCCAAGTTTAGTCCTAGTCAAATGCTTGAACAAATTTCTAAAACATTGATTAACTAATTCAGCTTGTCAGTTTGAGGATTGTATGCAGAACTATTCTGCAATTTCGTAGCCAGTTTCTTCCTAGGGCCTTCTCCAAAAATTATTGAGGAAGCTGGTATCTCTTTGGGATGTTATGATTCTTGGGAAACCACGGAGCCTGTCTGCTCCTTTCAATAAACAATTTTGGTGAAAAAACAATTTTGGTACTTGTGTCATCATTGGTGTTACTGTTCATTATAAGGAACGGAATAAGTCATTTTAAAAAACTTATCAACTACAAATATGGAATTATTACTCCTTAATGTCCTTGGCATGCCTGGTACAAAGCCCACGGTCAATTCCTCCCAGGGCTGATTTTCAATGGAAATGGGTTGTATAGTTCAACATTCTGGCTTCTTCCTTTTTCTAATTGAAAATTCCACATTTGTTGACATACTTTCTAGCATCCTTGGATAATCGGGGCCAAATATATCTTTCATCCTCCAACGCTTGGGTCTTATTTTGGCCAATATGACTACTTTGTAACTCCTCGATCAAGTTGTTCTGCTTGGAGCCCCTTCGGGATACATAAGTGCTTGCTCCCAAACAATGAGCTTTCTTGGATACAAGAGTCCAGATATGTAGTTCTGTCAGTAGCCAATTGTTCTTGGCAATATTTTCCAATCTTGTTCATTCTCCTCTTGTTCAAGCACATTGGCAGACCGTATATGCTGAAGCACAATTTTAATTTTGAAATGTTCATTCTCATCTCATCTATTGATGGTTGATGTTTGTTTTATGGCATTATAATACTTTGTTCATTTTACGAATCTCATTTCTTTTTGTTCTCTATACTTTATTTCTTGGCTATAGAAAAACATGCAAAGTGATGTGTCAAGTTTCTCATTTCTAATGAATTTGAAGATCTGCATGCCTTGAGTTTGTTTTTGGCTGAGTTTTTGGATACCTTGCTATGAAATTCTGTCCAGGCAATAAAAGGGGGAAGCAACTTTGTGACTACAGAAACGAGCTTGATTAATGACGGGTAATGTTGATACAATGTGCTTTCCAATCTTGTAATCAACATATAATTTTTTAAAGATCTAGTATTTATTATTTACACGATACATTGGTTGACTATGAGCTTCTCAACCCTGAACAAAGGTTTTAGTAAAATATAGGTCCAGAAATGGTGATCTTGTTTGACTCTAAGTCTATTACGATCCTACAATCTTTGTCATCGATGTATGAGAACGTTAGATTGCAGTTTCATTATTTAACTATGAAGTTTGCGCATACTCTGCCCATCTGTTTTGCCAATAAATATTAATTTTTCTCAAGTGGTCCATGTTGGGTAAGAGATGCACCTTTCCATGCCCAGAGCCATTCTTTAACTTAAAGCCTTGGGTTATATTTGCTCTCACAATCAGGATATTGATATGCCTGTTTTTCATCTGAAGAAATAATAGGGATACCTGAAGATATTCTGTTCGGACGAGAAAGCTGTTTTTGTAATTTTGAATTACTGATGTTCATTCTCCAGTTGGAAAGGAAGTTAAATGTATCATAGGTAGGAGCACCCTTGGGATTAGTGTATTTTGCATTACCATGAACTTGTAAAGAAAACATTAGGAACATTTTTGCCATACTGGCTAAAATCTGAGAAGCTACCAGGTTTCCAATTTAATAGCAGGTTGCACTATTTTCATATTGCCTGCTGGTTGTTTTAACAAGTTTCTTTCGATAATGGATTATGATGATACAAAATCATAAATATATATCTGCTTTATTTTCTGATGATTGAAAATTTAGTATACAGTAATTACAATTATTGGGCAGTCTGTATATTTTTCTATAACAATTAAAAATATGGTCATAAAAAAACAGTTTAAAATAAAATAAAGTACAGGGGAAACACTAAAAGCAACTTTCACACTCATTTTATCAAAACAAAACAACACCACATTTACCTTTCATCGCATTTTTATCTCTCATTGCACATTTGCTCTCTCACCTTACTTTTTCCAATTGCTTAGGACTGAAACTCCTTCCTTTTGCTAATCCTATGCCATTGCAATTACCCATTTGGCGCCAAGGAGTTTAAGGAGCTTGCAGCGACGAGGATTGTCTTGATTTTTGTCCATACATTGAAGAACAATATGAATATAACTAATATGCTGATTTGTCTTATTTTTTGTACATACATTATAACATTTGCACTATGTACTTGTTCCAAGACTAATGTAAGTTCGACCACTGGACATCATGACATTTGGCATTGAATTGTCAGTATGTTTTGTGGTTATTTAACTTTTTTTTTTGTTTACTCTTATGCCTATTATGTGGTTAATTTTTATTATTTGGCTATATTTTTAATATTTTATATATAGTTTTGTACAGTGTAGCCAAAAATGTATCCAGGCCCAAGAAAAAATCACCGTATCAGCGTATCTGTATTTGTACCAGTACTTAGATCAGCTACTTAGCCAAAAACTGAACAAAATTTGTTTTTTATAATGAATGGATTTTCTTTCTTGAAGTGATCATCTATATAGCATTACCCAAATTTATGCTGACATCAACACTTCTTGAATGATACTGATAATAGTAGGAATGATGAAAGTGATTCCTAGGTATTTATTTTGATTTCTCAGCATTCAGATTTCTGTTTTATTTTTAAGTATGGAAATGCTGAGTTCCTGTCTTTGAGGAATCAAATGTGAACAACCTTAAGTCCATACCATCAAGAAGAAAGACAGCTATGAATGCGGGAAGGTTTCCAAGCTTTGTAGGTGTGGATGCAGTTGCATTTCTCTTCGAGTTCTCAGGTTTTAAATTTAGGTTTCATTTTCTGGTTTAAAATAATGTGCATTGACTGTGTCTATCTATCTCTTTATCTACCTACATAATACATTGAAATACAGAAAACGATATCCAATATCATTAAGATACCAACTTTAACGATATTTGTCGAAGTTGCTCGTCATTATCAACATTGAGCATATTTGCAAGGTGTGTCATATGGGGAAACTTATCAATTGTATATATTTCAATCTCCTAACTTACGTATAAAATGTTTCCACTAAGTTTATCGCATTCAATGAAATGAATTTTATTTACCTTCTTTTTTGCTAAATAAAAATTGAAATTTACAATGATTTTCTATCAGGTTTCTTCCTTTTTTAATCCTATTTTTTTCCATTGATTGAAATAAAACCATCAGTATTGAAGTTATGCTTGCAGAGGAGTCGTCTACTTGTAAGAGCAACGATGTTGTATATGTCTACAACTTATTTGAATGCATTCATGAAGCGTTCACTAGTTTAAGTAATACTTTAGTGCAAGACCCTACTATCACAATTTTTTTAATTCCAGACATAGCTTGTCCATGTGAAAGCTAGGTGATTGAAGGAGCATCCTTGGATTTCCAATTTATCTTGCATTTGGTTCAAAATCAACCTATTGAGCTCAACATTAATGAGTGAAGAATATAACAACAGGGGCAAGAATTTTCGGAGCTCCACAAGTCTTTTTTGTGCTTTGAAAGCTTTGCAAGCTTCACAGTTCATTTTTGTGCTTGTTAAAGCTAGAATAGATTGCAAGATTCCTTCAAGCTTCGCAAGGCTATTGGAGCTTTGCAAAACTTGTTCAAGCTTTGCAAGTGTATTTGAGGTTCACATGTCTATTTGAGCTTCACAAGCTTATGTGAGATTTGTAAGCCTATCTCAAGCTTTGAAAGCCTAAATTTAGATTTGCATGACCACTTCAAGGCTTTCAAAGCTTATCATGTATCAAATTTCACATTAGCAGCCAATTTCTCCACGCAACACATTTTAGATGCATTAGTGCTATGTTCAAAGTTAGCAGAGTTTTGATAGACATGCAAAATCTAAAGTAACACATAACACCAATTTATTAAGGCATTTCCCAAGAACTACTTTATCAATGGATTTTTCAGAGGAGTACAATCATGAAAAGGAAGTTACTATAGGAAGCATAACAATGGGAAGCAATTAAGTGCCATGCAATGAGATTCACATTAGTTAGTGATGGCTTATGAACTCATATTGTAACATGTGCATCTGCAGTGCTTTTGTGGCGATTCGGGTCCCCTGTTATTATTTTTTTGTAACACACTATTACCAATATATGGTGAGGGACAAACGAGGGGTTCAAAGGTTGTAGGGTTTTAGTTAGAGTGAAGAGAAAGGATCTAGAAGTAGTTAGGTCAGCGGATAGGGGCTTTTGAGCATGTGTGGAGTTGGAGGAAGGGTGTAGGTGTGACTAGGAGTGTAGGAAAGAAGGTCCAAGTCATCCTATGGTGTAGAAAGTCAATATGCAAGTTGAGCAAGGCTGATTTGAAGGTGTCATTGAATGTAATGTCTCCATAGACAAAATTGAATGAATGGATTGTTGTGTGCATACGTTATTTTTGCAATTATTGTGTGCGTACTCTGATAATGATATTAGTTTTTAGTCATTCACTTGGGCCAAAACCCACTTCGCCATCATCTAGTTTCAGAGTAGGTTTGAGTCTTACCTTGTTGAGCTATTGGGAAAGAGTTGAGACCAAGCTAAGTGGAGTCTTGCATTGTTGATAGTTGAGTTGGGTGTGGTAAAGGCTTAATTGAGTTTGAAACAGGTTTTAATCCTTTATTGGGTATTGTGAAGGGTATGAGATGGCTCACAGAGGAATACCTCTTGGAAGAGGAGGACGGGCACCAAGAGTTGTAGTTTTGGTAAAAGTGTTGAGAGAATTGAAAGGTATACTAGAGGCTATGAAGAATGTTGAACGAAGAGGAGTTTCTAGTGAAGAAATTGAGGATGAAGGAGCTTTAGAGGACCAATCTCAAGAGTTGGAAGAGGAACTAGAAGATAGACTCATCAAGGCCATTGCTAATATCTGGAAGTTTGAATGCGGAAGCCCTGATAGATTGGATAATAGAGTTAGATAAATAAATACTTTGACTATAAATACACTGAGGACCTTAAGAGGGTGAAGGTTACACCTACCAAATTGAACGGACATGCCTCCTAATGGTGGGATCGTGTGCAACTAGAAAGAGTAAGAAGTAAACATAGAATAATTACAAAGTTAAAAGGTAATAGTTTTCTTTCCTACTATCAATTATATTTATTCAAGAATCTGTATAATTTCATATATAAAGATATAATTGCCAAATATTACAGAAAGGAGTTATATAAACTGACTACCTGAGCAAGTCATGTAGATGATGATGAAGTGGAAATCTCAAGGTATGTGAATGGTATCCGCTTGTCCATACAAGATGAGTTTGGTATCACAAAATTGTGTTATGTGGAAGAATCCTTTGAATGTGTTTTGGAAGATGAAGAAAAAATTGTCAAGAAGACAAAAAAATGGATGAGGAAGAGTTTGAGGATGTGGAAGGTAATCCTATGGAAGAGGCAAGACTTATGCAAATATGTAGCAGGAAGAATCCATTCCCTCCTAGTATAACCAAAGAGGTGGTTATAAAAGCTCTAGAGGAAGAATAAATGGAAACAAAGGAGCTCGTTTTTTAAACAACTTGTTTGAGCCTTGTAAGCCTATTTAAGCTTTGCAAGCCTATTTGAAATTCACAAACCTATTTTAATTTCACAAGCTTATTTGAGCTTCACAAGCCTATGTAAGCTTCACAAGCCTATTTCAAGCTTCACAAGCATATTTGAGCTTCATAAGCCTAGTTGAGCTTCACAAGCCTAAGTTAAACTTTGCACAACTATTTCAAATCTTCTAGAGCTTATCATGTTGGAAAATTTGGATTAGTGATGAATTTCTCTGTGTAACACATTTTAGATGAGCTAGTGCTATTTTATGAGTTAGCAATGGATTGACAGACATGGCAAAATCTGAAGTAATACAACACCGATTTCTTGAGTTATTGCTTTGCAAGCAGAGCTTGATCAATGACTTATTAGAGGAGTTCAATCTTGAAACAAAAATTATGTTAGGAATCATAGCATTGGAAGGAAATTAAGTGCCATGCAATGAAATTCACAACAGTTAGTGATGGCTTTCGAAGTCATCTTGTAACATGTGCATTTGCAATGGTTAGGGGTGAAATTCGAGCCTCTAGCTATAACTTTTTTCGTAATGCACTGTTACCAATATATGGCATATGTGAGATAGTTTTTGGGGGGGACAGGAGTTGGCACAAAGGGAGTAAGATTTCAATTAGATTTAAGATAGAGGTTCTGGAAGTAGTTAGGCTAGAGAATAAGAGCTTTTGACCTCGTAGTTATTTGGAGTGTAGGAAAGAAGGCTGAAGCCGACCAAAGTTTTGGAAAGTCAATTTGAAAGTTTACCATTGATTTGAAGAGTGTCGTTGTATTTAATTTCTCCATAGACATAAGTGAATGAATTAATTGTTTGTGCATACGTTGTGTTTGTGATTGTTGTCTATGTACTTTGATAAGGCTATGAGTTCTTAGTCATTCACACGACCACAACCCAGCTTACCATCTTTCATCCATTTCAGATCCAACTTGTTTCTTTACATTCGTGCAACTTCCTACAATAATTTGTAGTACTTAAGCATCTCAATTATAAGGGCAATTCACCATTTTCTTAAGAACAATGCATAGAGGATGGCAAACACAATTCACTAAGACATTTGTACACAAGTTAGGATTTGTGTTGACGAGTTAGGCATATAATATTTATGGTAATTACAGATCAAAACCATCCTTGGAGGAGATAAAATTCTATCTCAGCACCGAAGACTATATAAATTATTAGTGGAGGGAAAATCCAGAGCAAATATTGGCAAAGTTGAAGACAGCCAGTGGTCATCATGTGGCTGAAATGATTGTATTTGATAAGAGTGTCTTACATTAGTTGTCTAGAGCAAACTATTTTGACATTTTAACCCGTCTGCTATAAGTTCTAATCTCTTGGTGGGAAATTGGTATATTGAGGTATCATGTGAGCTTGCAGACTTCTAGAGTGTATTGAGATTTCCATGTACAAGGACAAAGGTTGAAACTAGGGCGAAGTAAAAATACTTCATTGAGATGTTTTATGACAACAATGTCTGTAAGGAGGTCCATGAAGATATCAAGTAGAAGGGGGGTGACAACACCCACAATAAAGACCACGAGGGTGACCTTGAGGACACTAGGAGGAAGCTCTATTGTTGGAGAAGAGCCAAGGCCTTTAGATAGTGCATTAGAAAAATGATACAGTTAACAATTTCCAAAACCTTATATGCTGCAAACTGATTGGGGGGACAAGGAATTTTGATCTTCCAATATGGGTAATACCATATATACAAAGCCTATGCTACACGAAAGGATACAATTGGTCTGAGTACTTTTCCTAGAATGTGAAATATGCCCTAACTTGTTGCTTCAAGGGATTCTGCATGATGCTTCACATTCACTTGTTGATCTGTGATGCCATCCAACAAAAAAGGTTTCCACTCACAAGAGAGGCAGGTTACTCGCAGTTCTCGAATCTATTGAATGGGCCAAGACTGCCATTAGTGTTTAGATGGGAAGTCTTAGGGATTGATGTGCCTCCACTTGTAGCACAAGAAAATATACCTTTTGCCCTTCAAATGTTTCCTTTTGCATCTGCTTTATCTACTCACTTTGAAATGGTTGAATAATGTTCTTTCTTCACTTTGCTGTATCCACTCACTTTGGAATGTGATGTTTTCTTGCTGAACAATGAGTCTCTACTATGGAGATTATTGCATGAGGAATTTTGCAGCTGAAACAGACATACTTAAACTAATAGTGCAAACATTTATGCTACAACATTTGCCTTGTTCATATCAGCTTTGGATTTTCTCGGTACATATCTTGTCAAAATAGATTATACATGCTACAGCCCATTGCCATGTCCAAAATATATGCTACAATATTTTCCATGTGAAGATATAAATGCTATATGCATTGCCATTCCCAAAATGCATACTACATTAGTTTCTATGTGTACGGCATACATGCTACAAGTATGAAGTGCAAACCAGCTTTAGTAGATCACCATGACATCAACCTATCTCGTCCTCTGAGGTTCCCGTTCCTTCTTCTAATCCTCTTTTCCCTTTGTGCACCTTTATTAGATGTCATTGTCTTGAGGGTTGACATCTTGTAGTGCCCCTTGATCTTGCAGATTTTATAGGTCGGGATCCGTGCTTATAGGGTTCTTGATTGTCATTCCAAAAGAAGACATTTAATCCACTTTGTGTGTGCACACAAATCCATTTTAGGAAGAAGAAGAGGAATTAGGGGTAAAGAGCTTACACTAAGGGAAGACAAGTTAGCAAAAGGAATTATAAGATATGAATGAGAGAAGCTGAACTAACGAGGTACACCTAGTCTTTAGAGTCCCCAACTTGAGTCTACTTAGGTCTTCTTATTTCTACTTTAACTTCACTTACATTTCTCTCACAAAGTTTTACAAGCCAAAGGAGAAATTATTGGATCGACAAGTCCACCCAAGGTAAGTATTCCTAATTTGATACTCTTTCTTTGGTACTTTAGTTGGTATATTAGATTAGTTCATTTTATTTCTATTCATGTTTAGATAAGCACATTCTTGTTAGTTTATTGCCATTTTTACATGCATTTTATTTACAACTAATGCTTACCGTTTAATGACACCCTTAGATTAGATAGTTGTTGCTTACCGCCTAATGGCATTTTGATTACCTATAGCTCTTTCTTACCTTCGAATGACACCTTTGATCTAGTTAGGCCCTATACTTACTATTGTGTGTAGATTCCCCTTTTAGATCCCTTACAACCACCTGCGCTCACGAACCTTCTTTATAGCATTGGACTGCTTTGTGGACAAGCCTCTTGAATTTGTGTCGGATCTAGAATGATTCTACTTTTCCTTATTTTAGAGAGGATCCTTATATTGCTGTAGACTATTTTAGGCTTACATACACAAATCAATGTTCAATTAGAAGAAATTTAATTTTAAACCAACAATCCAAGCCCTTCTAAAAATCTGAAAATTTCTCATGTTAAGGTGCCCAAGAGGAAATATTAAAGCAAAACAATATAAGAGGCAATTTTAAGAAGTTTATAGAAGTAAAGTTCCATGAGAATTGTTTGACAATTTTCCATGGAGAGTGCCAAGAGAACGTGTTCCATGGCAATTGTTTGGAAAATTGGCAAGAGGACATATTGAACATGAAGTTTTGATGAAATTCCAAACAATTCCAAGGGCCTAGATATCACATAAAGTGTTGGGTGAAGTGATGCCAACGAAAAGGAGACGAAGAGGAGTTTGGATGGCAATTATTTGACAAAATGTCAAAATTACCAAATAAAGACCTTGCACATTAATTGTGTAAGACCCCTTACTAGTTCTACTCCGAAAACTCAGTTTGAATGGATTGACATTTCGTCAAATGGTTGGCATGCAATGTCTGAGTTCTGATTTTCTGAGTATTTATGTGTTTTTGATGTTTGTTTGAATGTTATCTTAATGCCAAAAACACATACAATTTTATAGAAATGATAAGGAATGTTTACATATGCTTATACAAGGAACCCACATATAATATTGCTTCTTATTGAATAGAAATCAGGGTTGATTACATTCTTATCAGGTCTGATATGCAAGATATCAGACTGTAACAGCACTAGAAAACCCAATACAAATGAGATATTTAAGTACCCAATAGACCAATAACATACCCGGAAAAACTTTACACAAAGTACTGCAGCAGCGCTGTAGCGCGGGTACTATTCACGTCACTGTAGCATGGGTACTATTCATGTCACTGTAGCAGCAGATCAATAACTTCTGATTTTTAATGGCTGCCAAATGAATCTTCAGGTCTGCAGTTGATCAAATTTTGAATACTCTTCAAACGCTTTGATATTTCTTTATCTTTTGGCACAAATAGGACTCCTGGATGAAGCCCACACTCAGGTAATAATCTCAGCTGGGCTTTTACAGCCTCAAAATTGCACAACCTATGAGAGTTTTCGTTCCCAAAGGCTCAACAATGGCAAAAACCTTTGTGTTTCTCCACACAGCTTACACGTCAAAACACAAGTAATATATTCTCCAAAATGATAACGACTTTATACTTTAGAATCCTTTTATAACCTCTCAAGAGAGGTTGACCTCCTTAAGTGCCTTTAATTCCTTTTTTGAAATCCTCTTTAGGTTTTTAATAAAAACTTTATTATAAGTCTCCATAAGAGGGCACTCAAATCCATGAAATATTAAATGTACTTTAAGTGATTTTAATGATGCGTCATGGCCCCATTGAAATAAAGTACACTTTTTGACTTTATATTAATTAATTATCATTAAAGTGCCTTTAATGATAATTACTCATTAAATACTTAATATTCCGCCCATCCAACTGACTAAGGAGATGAACACTGCAACTGAGACCCGTCCAGGTGCCTTGCTAAAAATAGAAACCTTGACTCCCTAAAATGGTAACTTACTATAAATAGTAAGTGTGAAGAACTGAGTCAAACGAAGGCCAAACCTGAACCCAAAAGCACACTGAAGAAGAAAACACACCCTGATGACTGCCAAGGACCCTCTAACCAACTCCATTAGCCTATGAGTGTCAAATGATAGGCTAATCCTCCAAACTCTGATGCTTGCGAAAATGGGGACATTAAAAATTGTGTGGAAAAATGTCAAACTAAGATCTTGCATGCTAAATGTTTATCAAAATGTCAAACTAAGACCTTGCATGATAATTTTATGACCAAGGTGCCCGAGGAAGAGGGAGGCCTAACCTTTTAAAGGAGGAAGGCCTATTCCACTATTCATTTAAGGGTGAAATACATTTGCATTGGAGATGTTAAATATCAATTGAGCCTACAAGTTGCTGCGTGGAGGAAGAGGCAATTGACACCACCATGGTCAAGAAATCTGCCACAACCAAAGTAGAAAAGGCCTAGCAAAAGGGAAAACCAGAGGAGAAGAAAGAAAAGGAAAATGAAATTAGATCATGAAAGTTAGTAAATTAAGCTAACTAGGCCATTGCTTTCAAATTACTAGTCACATTGATTAACTTAAAACACTATCATTACTCCTAAAAGACATTTTAATAGTCATTAGGGTTTGCAGAAGACAAATAATGGATACAAGTGCATAATGGTTTAGGGGTGATCTAAACACCCATAGATCATAGATAGTTGTGGATAGGCGTATATATGACAGGTTTGACCATGGTCAAAGCTATCAGATATGTTTGATTGGGGTAAAAAACATTGTGTAAAGCAAGTTAGTGGGACAAGTTTGAGTGAGGTCAAAATTGTTGAATATGCAAGAAAATAACAAACTTTATAGGATTCATAGAAGCTCACACATCTGGAATTTTGTGCTTTTGAAGGCTCACGATGTATGGGCTATCTGTTTAATACATTTGATCTTCATCCTAGAGCATTCAAATGCATTCTATCGCATTTTAGAGGAGTTATAACATAATAGCGTAGTGTAGAAGATTGTGTAGAAGCAAGTTGCAGAGCATAACAAGCTATAAGAGCATTATTGATATGTTTTAGGTATTCTTGGTGATCTTGAGATGGAAAATTGGCTTGAAATATTGCAAGAGATAGTGGCAGAAGGCTATAAAAAAAACACTACCAAATTGATGTAGATGGGAAAGAGGAGGTCAAATTAATGGTTGCCTTATTCTCCAGCTTAGACACACTCACTTTAGACACAAAAGAATTAGACTAGAATCAAGCGCACACCTTTATTGAATGAGCATTATAGTATTATAGAGGTTTTGTTACACACATTCTTTCTTGCTGAACTATGTAATGAAGAAGACAATCTAATCTCGGTCTCTCATCGATTGTTTACTCTTTGTTTTGGATATACATCAATCGAGAAAGCTCTGCAAGTCTTCTTTCTTCTCTCTGCCACTAGTTTTGGTCTTTGAAGTTGAACTAACTCAACTTCCTCTTTCCCAATTAACTCTCTGTTAAATAATGTAATTAGTATTAACTAAACCAGTTGAGGTCTAACTAATAACCTCCATAACTGCTCTTGTAAACCATTTTTGGACTGCATAAATAAAGATCCTGCATTGATTTGATCACATCAAGTGCTTTCAATCATCTCTTCTCATTTGCTAACAGTGGTATCAGAGCCACCACTCGAGGAAGCCAGGTAAGGTACGGGTGATTCGTTTGAGGAAACCCTGGTGTTAGGGTACGAACGAAGGAGGAAGAGAAGACCGTAGGGTTTGCAAAGGACACAGTCAAGTCGTGAAACCCAATGCAAGCACAGAAAGAACAAACACAGTTCATGCGAGTTGCAAATATGTGAAGACTCATGGAAAGAACATCAAAGTCGAGGAATACACAGTCAAAATCGCAAAGGTCTTTTTTGCGAGTCGTGAAAAGAACACGCTTCAAATTCGTGGAAACGTCGGGAAGGGCAACGCGAGAATGGAAAGAGACTCCCATAGAAGGGCTTCAGCCAAGCAAATTGCAGCAGGGAGAAGCATCTAGGGGGTCGTGACGATTCCTAGCAAGGATTTCGTGAAGGATCATGGAAGTTGTGAAGGTCGTAGAAGTCCTTGAAAAGCCACACAAACATTCACGGTGGAAAACATCAGACCCATGAGGAAGGGCAGTGGTTTTATAGTCCCATCGAAGCAAACGTAGTTGAAAACGAAAATCGTGCACACCAGGGAAGAAAGTACAGTCGCCAAAGGAGACGCGAGTGAGCAGCTAAGGTCGAGTCGTTGCAAGAAGCATTCGAGGGCAAAACTCAAGGAAAGAAGTCTCAGAAGGGCATGAAATTTCGACATGTGAAGGGCACAAAACCAACAAGGAGACGTGCACAGTCCAAATTTTTCTCGAGTTTTGATTTTATAAATTTTTCAAAATTTTTAAATATTTTTTCCGAGTCTTTTACACATTGAACGGAATCAGTGAATTACAATTAAAAAAAAGTTCAATTTGTGCGAAAATTTTATGGGAATTATTTTATTGGTTTCAAAATAATTTTTCGGAGTGAAAAATGGCAAATATCCAAAACCTAGTTCTTCCGAAGGCCCAAAAATTGACTGGACAAAATTATAATATTTGGAGTCATAAGATCTTGACAATTGCAGAATTTCGTGATTGTGAGAAGATCATGGTTGACACAAAAGAGAGACCATCAACGAATTTTGCTGATTATGACAAACGTCATAAAGAAGCCCTTCTGTTATTAAAACTTTTTGTGTCTGATGACATGATTTCGGAGGTCCGCAATGCTGCACAAGCAAGTGCCCTATGGACAAGTCTCAAGAACAAGTACCAGACTTCGGAGAAGAGTTGAGTACTTTATTTGAAGAATCTGCTATTTTCCACAAAAATGTCAGAAGGTGGGTCTCTATCAGAACACTTATTACGGATGAAAGATTTTTGTGACCAGTTGTTAGCGATCAACAAAAAGGTGGATGACGATGATATGGTGGCGCTTGTCTTGAACACCTTGACACCTTCATATGAATCATTCGTGGAAGCTTTACACTTGATGACAGAGAGTAACACTCTCACTTTTGATCAGGTGAGTTCATATTTGCTGCAGAAAGAACGCAGGGAGACACACTTCAGTGAGTCCAGTTCTGGCCAATTAGAAATTGCATTTGCTGCCCAATCCAACAAAGGGAAATGGAAAAGACATTCAGATACGTCTTCATCTTCCTCGAAATTCAAGGTAAAATGTTATTACTATAAAAAATTTGGTCATATTAAGAAAGAATGTAGAAAACGACAATATGATCTAACACACAACAAGAACGCAAAAGCGCAGGCGAATGTGGCAATAGTTGAAATTGAATCTAAGGAGGAATAAGCTCTTATGGCATCATGTTTCGATGACAGGACTACCAGTGATTGTTTTTTTTAATTTGGTGCATCACGACATTTTACATGTCGAAAAGACTGGTATGTAAATTTCACTACAAAAGAAAGTTTTTCAGATTCAGTTTCCTTGGGTGATGGTAGATCACATGCTGTAGAAGGGATATGAGATATACGCATTGTGTTGAAGAATGCTGCAAAGTTCATAGTCAAGAATGTTAGGTATGTACCTAAGATGAACAAAAATCTTTTATCAATCAGTCAGTTAATTGAAAATCCTCACATTTTAGTCAATTTCTCAGGGAAGAAATGTGTTGTGTTTGATATCAAAAATGATAGTCATAGCCCTAGGCATTAGACAAAATGGCTTGTATAGACTTGTTGATCCTGCCACTGTCAGTTTGAATGCATTAATTGTGGAGGATAATACCAGTGTTGTATGGCATGAGAGATTTGGACATCTCAATCTTCAGTATTTGGCCAAACTCCAAAAATCGAATATGGTTCTTGGATTGCCTACTATCCAGGTCAAGCAGGATATGTGCAGGGTGTTTGGTTGGTAAACAAAAGCAGAAGCCTTTTCCCACAGAAGGTGCCTGGAGAGCAAAGGGGCTCCTTGATCTTGTTCATGCAGATCTTTGCGAGTCATCTTGGAAGTCATCTACCATTCTTGGTGCAAGGTATTTCTTGTTGTTCGGAGATGATTTTTCTAGAAAAATGTGGGTCTACTTGTTGAAAAAGAAGTCTAACTGTTTTTCTGAGTTTGTAAAATTCAAAGCACTTGTAGAAAATGAGACAAGTCGGCGGATCAAAGCCTCAAGATCCAACAATGGGGGAGAATTCACTTCAAAGCAATTTTAGAACTATTGCGGCAAGGAAGGAATTCATCGACAACTGACAACCCCATACGCTTCTCAGTAGAATGGAGTGGTTGAAAGGCGGAATCGCACAATCATGGAGATGGCTCGATCCATGATGCATAGCAGAGGTGTGCCATATAAATACTGGGGAGAAGCAGTTAACACGACAATCCACATATTGAACAAAAGTCCCTGCAAGGTTTTGGAGAACATCACTCTGGAAGAACCCTGGGCCAACATCAAACCAGAGGTAACACATTTTTGTGTATTTGGTTCTGCTGCATATGCCCTCATTCCTGCAAAACAGAGGAGTAAACTAGATTCAAAATGTGCACGCTATTTCTTTGCTGGTTATAGTTCTCAATCTAAGGCATATAGGCTAATAGATGTGCCTACTAACAAGATCATCATTAGTCGGGATGTTGATGTAAAAGAAACATAATCATTCTTTGTTTGTAATCAACAAGCTGTCTCTGTTAGTCCAGAGGCTTCTAGCATTGTACTTCCTCTGAAAGATGAGGAACCACATGTTTTGGAGACACCCTCACAGTCTTCAGTGCTTAATCTACAGCTAACACTCCGTTAGTGTATCAGCGTCATCGACTTGAGTCAACCACTCCATCTGGTGATCAATAGGTACAGGAATCATTAGTACAGAAGAGACCCAAGTGGTACTACACTCTACAAGATGTGCGAGAGGGGGATCTTCCTCAATCTCATACACGGTCTCGGCAACCAGGGAAGTCAGTTATGGATTCAACTGATGATGAAGAGCTTATGTACTTTGCTCTTGCTTCTGATCTTTTCAGTATTTCAGAGCCCCAACGATATTCTGATGCATAGGGCAATCTTGAGTGGGAGAAAGCAATGCAATCAAAATATGATGCCTTGATGAGAAACAATACTTGGACTTGGTGGATTTACCTCCAGGGAAGCAACCCATTGGTTGCAAATGGGTGTACAAAGTCAAATGCAAGGCTGATGATACTTTGGATAAGTACAAAGCCTGTCTTGTTGCGAAAGGATTTTCACAACAAATGGGAATAGACTACGAGGAGACTTTTGCTCCTACTACAAAAATGGTCACATTTTGGCTACTTCATTCGATCTCATCTCAGTTTGGTTGGAAAGTATTTCAAATGGATGTCAAAAGTGCTTTCCTTAATGGAGATTTGGATGAAGTATACATGGTGCAGCTTGAAGGTTTTCAGGAACCTGGTTGTGATCATTTGGTTTGCAAGTTGGTGAAGTTTTTGTATGGGCTGAAGCAGGGTCCTCGAACCTGGTACATCAAGATTGACCAGCATCTATGAGATTCTGGATTCAGATGGAGTCCATCTTATCCAAATATCTATATCAAAAGCACTGATGATGACATTGTGATACTCATTGTATATGTTGATGACCTTGCCATCACAGGTAGTAGAGACACAATGATTCAGAAAGTCAAATCAGATTTGTGCACTGCTTTGATATGACTGATTTAGGCCTCCTACACAATTGTTGGGTGTAGAATTCTGACAACATGACCACTCCATTTTCATTGCTCAGGTCAAGTTTGCCACTACTCTTTTGAAGAAGTTTGGAATGTTGGATTGTAATTTTGCTTCTACTCCTATGGAGGTAGCGCTGAAATTGTCAGCTCATGATGATTCATCACTGGTCAATGAATCATTATATAGATAGTTGGTGGGCAGCTTGATATATCTTACCACCACTCGACCAAATTTATGTTTTGCTGTTAGCTACCTTTCTCGGTTCTTATCTCAACCGAAGCTAGTTCATTGGATAACAAAAAAACATGTTTTGTGATATGTCAAAGGTACTCTTGACTTTGGCATTCTCTATTAGAGGACAACAGATTTCAAATTGATTGGTTATACAGACTCTGATTGGGGAGGATCAATTGATACTCGGAAATCTACCACTGGGTATATGTTGTCTTTTGGCTCAGGAGTTGTTTCATGGTAGAGCAAGCTTCTTGTGAAGTAGTTTGGCTACGTCGGATTCTTGCTGATTTGCAACTTCCTTCATATGCACCTACACCACTATTTTGTGATAATCAAAGTGTATTGAAGTTAGTAAACTATCCTATTTTTCATGCTCGCACCAAACACATCGAGATACATCATCACTACATTCGACAGTTGGTTGATTCTAGTGACATTTCTCTTGTCTTCTGTGCTTCTATAGAGTAACCTACAGATCTAATGACTAAACCTCTTGGTGTTATTCTTTTTGTAAAATTTCGAGACAAACTTGGAGTTGTCTCTAGTTTAGTCATTAAGAGGGGGTGTTAAATAATGTAATTAGTATTAACTAAAACCAGTTGAGGTCTAACTAATAACCTCCATAACTGCTCTTGTAACCATTTTTGGACTACATAAATAAAGATCCTGCACTTATCTGATCACATCAAGTGCTTTCAATCATCTCTTCTCATTTGCTAACACTACCTTTGTAGAATGGATCTGAATCTTACTTGCCTGACACTGACATTTTGTAGGGCTTCTTCCAGTTCCATCTGCCTTTAAAAATGGTCCACATGTCAAAAAATGAAGTTATGGGCTAATATGTTTTATGTACATCGTGGTCGAAACTGCTAGCTACTCCAAACTTTCAGTTACGTAACTGCTAATTATTACAAATTGGTGATTTCAAAATTGCTGCCTATGTAGGTAGTGGTTTTGTCATTTGCCCAAAACGGATCAAATTGACCTTTGGGAGATGATTGAAACTTGCTCCACTTGATTTTCTTGGGATGTTGAAGTCTTGATGATGTTCCTTGGATTGTTTCTGATCATCTTCGACACGTGCAATGATGTCAAGAAGTGCACACAAATGTGCAAAAACATCAACACATGTTTTGGTTGATGGAAGATTGCTTGTTGACCTGGATGCTCCTGCATAAGACACCCAAATTAAATAAAATGATCCATGAGCTCTTGCTCATGGTTCGAACCTTATGTGAGCTTTTCCACTGACTTTGCGTACTTGGCAACCTCGGAGGTGCACAACCAAATTCATCTTCAGCTGCTCTATTCTTCCACTTGTCCAAATATTTTTTGTACTCCCTATCTCTTGTCCTTAATGTGATTTTTGAACCTTCACTATCTCATTTTATTTCCTCGTCTTCTCAGGCAATTGCAGTCAACAATCGATCATTGAAGAATATGAACTTGTATTCTCTTTTCTTGCTTGTCCCTCATAGCAAGGGTACAAATCCGCTATAGTAAAGAATCTCATATGGTAGCTCTATCTCATAAGCTTTCATTGGAAACTTCCAATGAATTTTACACCCAATTTTCTTCCATTTGAGCTTGCCATACATTCCTCTGCGAACCTCTCTTTCCTTAAATGAGCCATAACCAAGTCACCCACTTTGAATTTGCGTTCTCTTCTTTTCTAATCTGAATGTTTTTTGTAATTCATGACACTCTTCTCTAATCTCTCCTTCACTTATGCACTTCATCCATAAACGTTGCATAGTCTTCAACTTAACACTTTTTCTACTCATACAAATTGTATCTCTCAGTTTGCCAGTTGCTATTCTCTTGGAAGTTGAGCCAACTCAGTTTCCCCTTTCCCAAACGACTCTTTTCCCTTGCAAAATGGATCCAAATCTAACTTGCTTGATACTGACATTGTGCAGAGCCTCTTTGAGTTCCCTTTGCCTTGGAAAACCATCCATATGTTGAAAAGTGACGTTTGGGTAGTTACTTGTGTTTTGCCTTCATTGTGGATGAAACTGCTAGTTACTATAGATCGACGGTTTGTTGCATTAAGTTGTAATTTCGTCATTTGCCAAAGAGGAGTCAAATTGACCTCTAGAAGATCACTGAATTGTGCTCCCCTTAATTTTCTTGGGATGTTGGAGTCTTGATGATATTCCTTGGACTAGTTTTGATCATATTTTACACATGCAAAGATGTTGACATTGTTGACAAGTTGCACAAAAACAGAAATCATGCGTAAATACCAAGACATGTTTTTGGTTGATGCAAGATTGCTTGTTGATCCAGAAGCTCCTGCCTGCATCTGAAAGGAATATCAACTGCATAATTGTAAATACATACCACAACATAGCATAAAAGAACACGATATAATAATAGGTCTATATCATAGAGTAGTGCATAGTACAATTTTTCGGTACATGGAGGACTTGATACACAATGCCTTAACTCAACATACATCATTCTATATATATGTCAAGACTCACTTGTTTTCAGTTAAAAAATGACTGTCAACAAATGAATATAACAAAAGAGGGTCATTATAACACTACCAAACATCGACAAGAGAGCAACCATATCAGAGGCAACTCAATAACAATTCTTTTATTATCTACAATGGTCTACATTTATCCCCCTTTTAAAATAAGTGAGAGTCCATTTCATCGACATCTCTGCAAAATTAGGAAAAAGGAGGGAGAGGAAGACATCCTTGAAGGTACTTTGGCTCCAACCGAGTGTGATCCCGAAGAGGATGCCCTCTGTAACTTAAGCTGTTGTAGTTCAGCTGGTAGGTCATAGATCTATGTGTGTTGCTTCAGATGAAGATGTGAAACCACAAATTCACACTCACATGAACACTTGACCATATGCAAAACTTCTTGCAACTTTCCTTTCACTTGAGTTACCTCTTACTCATATGAATCAACCGTTTGAGTCTGAGCCTGTAAGTAGGGGTTGCGGGCTTAGCTATTCCTGGAAGTGGGAACTGTGATCCTCCATTTGATTCCCCAAGTCTGAATTCTCAAGAGTAACGCTGTCCCTCTCCTTCCGAAGTCGATGTTGCTCACACATAGTCAACTACAACATCAAATACTAATATCAAAAAGTATTCTCAATGAGATCAATTCCTTCTTTTTCGGCTTTGCTTTGTAAATATTTTTTCTTCTTGATGAAGATACCTCTCCTTATATTCTTGTAAAATTTGTTGTCTTTATATTTCACGGTTACGTTCGACACGAAGATCGTACATAATAGTGTAGTGCCTGGCAAGGAGTTTGGGCAAATTATCAAGAAATTGATCCACCTCTTATGTCATTGCAAATTTTCCTTGGATAGAATCTGTAGTATCTTGTGTCCTCTCAAATTCTTCTTTGACGTGGTCACATATAGAGAGATCCCATAGGTACATGAAATCTCTAGTGTGGTCATCTTCTATTTGTTTGTTAGTTTCAAATACTTATTAAATTAGTTGACTGATTCTCTCCATTACATTTCCATCATATGATGTGTCATCGTTAATAAGTATTATCTGACCTTCTCTTGTGGCAAGATTTTATTCTGACCTAACTTCACAAAGACAACAATGCCATAAATGTTTTCTATAAAAAATGCACTACTAAAGAAATATCAATTGCATATTTGTAAATAGATATCACAACATAGCATAGAAGAGCATGGGATAAAAAAAATATTTTTATCATAAGGTGGTGCACACTAAAATTGTTCGTTAGATATAGGATCTGTAACACAACACGCTTACCATGACATGCATCGTTCTATATTTATGACAAGAGTCAACAGTTTTTGGTCAAATAAACAAACCTTCAACAACCGAACATTATTAAAAGAGATTCATTACAAGATGTCCAAAGCTGACAAGAATAATCATAACAAGGGTCAGCTACAAAACATTTCTTTTATTTTTTACAATGTTCTACACTCTCTTAGAGTTTGTACCACATTGGGTTTCTCCAGCGTAATCCCTTGTGTTTCAATGTTATTTTTTTGCGCATTGTATTTTCTTACTTGTTTCTTTCCATTTGTGCAACTTCCTAAAAAAGTTTGCAGCAGTTAAGCGTGTCATTGACAAGGGAAATTTCTCATTTTCTTAAGAAAAATACATAGAGGACAGAGTATAATTCACTAAAACATTTTTTCATAAGCATGTTGACGAGTTAGCTACAAAATATCTATTCTAATTACGTACCAAATACATCCTTGGAGGAGATGCAGTTCTATCTCCACATTAAGGATTATATCTATCATTAGCGGATGCAAATGCAGAGCAAATATTGGCAAAGTTGAAGGCAAGTGATGGTCATTATGCGGCTGAAATGCTTATATTTGATAAGAAGAGTGCCTTCCATAAGCATGCTTGAGGGAAATGTTTTGACATTGCAACCTAGATACGTAAACTTGTCATCTCTAGGTGGAAAATTGGGATATTGAGGTGTCCTATGAGCCTGAAAACTCAAAAATATTTTTGAGATTACCATGTACAGGGATGAAGGTTGAAAATATAGAAGTGGCTACAGTGGAGTAAAAATACGTAATTGAGATCTTTTGTGAGGACAATGTCCCTAAGAAGGTCCATGAAGATATGTAGGAGGAGGGTGATCATGGCACCCACGAGGAAAACCAAGAGACTGACTTTGAGAACACTGAGGAAGCTTGACTATTGCAGAAAAGCGAAGGCCTTTAGATGACACATTTGAAAAGTGACTCACTTAATAATTACCAAGATCTTATATGCTGCAAATTGATTGGGTAGACAAGTAATTTGGATCTTCCAATATGGATAACAACATATATGCAAGGTCTATGCTACACACAAGTATACAATTGGTTAGAGTACTGTTTAAAAAACGTGAAATATGCCTTGATTCGTTGCTCCAAGAGATTATGCCTGAAGCTCCTCATTCTCTCCTTGATCTACAGTGCCATCTAGGATAAAGGGATTCTAGTTGCAAGAGAGGGAGGCTACATCCAATTATTTTTGAAGCTATTGCATGGGTCAAGACTACAGTTGGTATTTAGATGGTTATTGTTGGGGATTAATGTGCCTTTGTAAGACAAGAAAGGTCAACAATATAAGGATTCTTTAAAATAGTAAAAGGTATACAACTATGCTAGATCTAACACACATACTATACGTTTGTCCACAAAGCGGTATGGGGCTATAACCGAGGGTCGTGTGCAAGGAGGTTTTAAGGGATCTAAAAGAGGAATCTTCACAAAAATAGCAAGGTAGGCTTAACTAGATCCGAGATGTCAGTAGAGGGTAACCAAGTGGTGTAAACAATGAAAAGGAAAATGCCATTAGGAGGTAACAATTAGGTATCTAAACCAAGGGTTGTAAAGGTGCCATTAGATGGTAACCATGAGCTATAAATAAAGATCATGCAAAGAATAGTAATATACTAACAAACATGTACTAATCTAATCATGGATAAACAAACAAATATAATGTAACCACCAAAGTATAGAATAATTTTTTTTACAAATAGGATACTTACCTTGTGTTGAATTTTCGGTACATTAATTCCATCCTTGGCTCAAGTGGCACTTTATGAGAGATGGTTATAGGTAAGGTCAAGGTGTAGAGAAGAAGACCTATGTAGAACCAAGCTAGAGACTCTAAAGACTAGGTGTACCTTGTTGGTTCAACCTCTTGTCTTGGTATCATCAATTCCTTGTGCTAACTAGTCTTGCTGAAGTGTCAGCTTCGTAGCCCTAATTTCTCTTCTTATTGAGGTGCGTTTGCATGCTTGAGCAGATTTGATGTCTATTTTTTTGAGAAATGACAAATAGGAACCATACAAATGCAAATCCAAACCCTAAAAGTGAAAACTCAAACTTAGCTGATATCATTGACCTAGTGGATGGCATATGAAACTATTGAATAGACATAGTATGCCATTAACCAAGTTGGTGGGGCACTACAAGATGTCATTGACCAAGCTGATGATGTCAAGTAAACACGCATAGAGGGGAAGAACAAAGGTAGAAGAGAGAGCGGGAACCTTGGAGGACAAGGAAGTTGATGTCATGGTAGGAATGAAGGTGGTAGTGAGAATAGATGTGCACGGCAAAATCTCTCACAAAGAGCCACGAGTCGGCCCACCCCTATCTCGTTATACTCCTTAGGATATACACTCAGGGAAATTAATGTGCCAATGAGTCCTATGAATAAAAAATGTTAGCAAGTGAAAATAAGGTGTATGCATATGCCCCACACAAATCTCATCACATGTCACAATAGTCTAACGTGGGATGGTGCTTTTGGAAAAGAACATAGTAAAACAAGATAATAAGCAAGAGCTGTAATAATTTCAAGTAAATATGAAATAAATGAAATTAACATACACTTACCTCACCTTACCTTTCCGTTGAAAAGAATGCGTACAAATAGCTTAGTCTTGATTATGGCGGGCACATACATTGCTTATGGTAACCCTAATGGTATGATACTACATGGATAAAGCAATGCAAGCATGTGTAAATGAGTCGAAAAAGGATGTCTACGAATCTCTTAAGGAGGGTGCTAGGAAGGGTTAAGATAGCCACAAAAGCAAAGGCTAAATTAGGTCTGGATGACTAAAAGGATGAATGGTATAGGATAGGATGGAGTTAGATAGCCACTCGATAAAGGCTAGATTACGTTTGGATGACTAAAAATAAATAAATGGAGGATAAAAAGAATATAGGATGGGGTTGGATAGCCATGAGGTAAGGGTTAGATTAGGTTCAGATGACTTGAAATACGAGATGGTAATAAGGAATATATTATCAAATTAGACCAAATTGCGATAAAGGAAAGGCTAGATTAAGTTCGAATGATCCAAAGGAAAAAATAAGATATAAAAACTCTGGATCCCAAGCATAACTAAGACAAATTCAAGAAAACTAAAGCAATGTTTGAGAGAGTATAATGAAAAACCCAAAGATGTAGCTTTTATTCAAGAATGAATAGTTCTAAGGGAATCCCCGGCTGATCCCCTAGTCTTAGCATCTAAAACCCTTGAACCCTGATGTTGTTGTGATGCTAGCATATTTGAAAGAGATGAAGAATAAGAAATAAAGAAATGGGGGAGACATGGAAACAAGTCTGTTTGTCAAGGGGAAATAATGGAGGGAAACGAGGGTGCAACCAAGACAAAAACATGATCTTTACTGGAAACAAGACACTCCAAATAAATTTGGCAAGACAACTTTTTGACATCGATGGTTTAGGAACGTTGTGTATACAGTCTATAGCTTTGGCTAACTATTGAAGTATATAGATATATTCCATGAAGGCTATGCATGAAGAGTAAAGGTGCCCACCTTCCCATGATGCATTCCCTATTCCTCATGACTGAACTGGAGCCATCAGTCAACTGCGAGGATTGTGTACTTGCATGAAAAAGCATGCAACATGAATAATATATATGATGCATCCTATCCCAATCCACTTGCCTAATGCGCCCCAATGGATCTCCCGATCTATTGTGAGGCCATTTGTGGAGTTTTAGCTTTAACTAGGATAGGGGGCATGCCAATGACTTGATCACGTCTTTTGGTGATTTGACTATTGAATGATTTTTGTCTTTTAAAATTTTTCTTTTGATGTTTTTGATTTTGATTTTGCTTTGATATTTTGCTTTTTCCTTTTTTACCTCCATATGGATTTATAAGCTCTTTCAATGGGTTTTTAAGATGACAACACTTAGAGAGCTTACACCTAGCCACTAAAGAGGAGAACCTATCAACCAAGAACCTTAGATACTCCTAGGCTTGCCCTTGGAAAAGAGTGCAATCTTGAAACTGACCTTGGTGTGCCCAATAAGGAGGTGAAAGTAACGGCAAAAATAAATGTACATGAAAATGACTAGGTTTGCCTAGTCACACAAGAAAAATGTGTTGGGGAGGTGATACAAGGATAGACAGATTTGAGACTTTCATCATATGAGAGAATAAAAGATGGAGGAGAGACGTTTATAGACTACAATAGTTTTGCCACAATGAATAAATCTGACTTTAAGAGACAAAATGACACTCTTGACCATTGCCATTTATTATCTTTCTAAGAAATATTTAGCTACAATTGGGAGTTAGAGCTAAAAAATTAGGTAACATAGGAGGTGGGAACTTGTGAGGAAGACATGGATGATAATTCAAGGTCATACAATGCGTCTCACAAACTGAAAACGAAAAGGCACAAAATAGGAAGAGCCTAGAGGGGCAAAATGTAGGAAAGAGCCAAAAGGCGAAATAAAGTAGGAAAGAGCCAAGAGGCAAACAAAGTAGCATAGAGCCAAGAACTGAACTGAAGTAGGAAAGAACCAAGAGGAAACTAATTTAGGATAGAGTGAATAGGTGTAATAAGGTAGCCAAGAGGCGAAAAATGGGAGGTAAGAGCCATGAGGCATAAAATTTGAGAGTGAGCATAGAGGCGTAATCATAGTAGGTGGGTGTTTGTGAGGAAGGCTTGGTTGATTCCTCAAGGTCTAAAAATGCAACTCACAAACTAAAAGCCAAGAGGTGAAAAAATAAGAGGGAAGATCTGTGAGGTGAAAAATTGGGAAAGAGGGAGTCTGGAGGCACTGCTAAAGTAGGAAGTAAGTGCCAAGAGGCGATGTAAGGTAGGTAAGAGCCAAGAGGTATAACATATGAGGAGCCCAAATTTACAATAAAGCGATGTTTAAAGTAAGTTGATTGCAACATAAGAGAGTTAGAAGAAAATGTAAATAGTGCTAATCATAGTAGCAAAAATCGTTTGGGGTAAAAACCCTTTTTTTTTCATAAGTGTGAGTGTTTTTCAAAAAATTGTGATTAATTGGAAAAAAAATCAGAAAAATTGAAAACTATTGAGAAAATGTGGAAAAGGAGGGAACACAGTTTTTTTTTTTAAAAATAAAAATTTAAAGGCATTTCTCCACTTCTCTAGTCAACAATGGTTTGAGATCTTTCCTAAATTTAGTGTTACATTCTCTCAAATTGATAATAAAATAGTAAGACCCTAGCATTCTATTGACAAGGTCTTCTTGGTAATACAAGATCCATACATCATATCCTATGTTTTTAATAAAACATTCTTAAATTGAATCCTATTTCAAATCTTTGGAGGCAATACAACGTTTGGACTGATTAGGGATGCATGGAAAGGCAACTCAAAGTCACCTTAGGGATGGCTTAACATCACAAAACAACATATTTTCAAAATCAAAATTTGATGTCTTCAGTCGGGTTTAGTGACATGTAGAAGCCTTTAACTCATCCCTAAATACGTAGATATATTACATTTTATCCAGTAATGTGCTAATGACGACCTAGGGATGAGCCCTAACGTTGCCCTAGGGGCAGATCCTAAAGTTGACCTACAGTCGAATTTAGTGATCATCCTTAGGTTGGCTTTAGGCTCCGTCCGTAGGTTGACTTTAGGCTCCTTCCTTGAGTCTACTTTAGGATCCGTTCCCAAATCAACTTTAGTTGACTTTATTTTTAAACTTTATATTAAAAAATAATAGTTTAATACAATTTTTTTTGTTTTAAAAAATATTATTTAAAAACCTGTGTTCTATTGAATTATAAAATACTTATCCCCATAGCTTTTAATGCACCCCTTTCAAAAATGAAGTTAAAGTTATCATTAAAAACTATTTAGTGATATTGGAGAATTTTTATCAAAATTTATATTTTGATACATTATGATTATGAGTGACGGTCACCAAAAAGGTCAAACTGTCGTCAAAAATTTAATGATGGCCAGAGTTGGTCATCAAATCTCATCCTTGCCCCTGCTATGCCCCTTATGGCACTAGGCCCTATGGGATCTAAGCGATCGCCTCTGCTAGGCCTTGCCACCACCACCACAACACCACATATCTTAGAAAGAGAGATTGAAAAAAAAAATGGTGCCAACTTATAAACATGACATTGTGAACGGGTTGGGCCGTTTCTTGACCAATCTAAAATGAATTATTAAAATGCAACAACTACGGTTCTGTTTCATAGCTTGTTGGATGCCATTTCACTAGGCCACAACCAGTTTAGTCATGATAGAGGACTTAGTTTCTTAGAGCTCCGAGCAAGTGTTAATGGGAGTTGTCAATACATAAGAAGAAATCAAAACCCTAAACCTAATAATCCGGTTGATTGTTTGACTCATAGTAGCAAAAATCGTTTGGAGAAGAAATCGTTTTATCAAATGTGTAAGTGTTTTTCAAAAAATAGTGATTGATCGAGAAAATTTGGAAAAACTTAATACTGCTGAAAAAATACAGAAAAGGAGAAAAAAGTTTTTTTTACCTTAAATTTAAAGGCATTTCCATTGCATAGAGATACATATTAGGTATTTCAATTGTATAGAGAATAAATACAAATTATGAGAAGATCAATGAGTTTGTACACCATTAATTTCCATGTTCAATTTCATTACATTCCTTGTTAGAACTCTCTCTTCATTGATCATAGGTATTTGGCATCCATCCTCTTTGTTTGTTCTTTCCCTTCACAACTCTTAAACATATAAAATAATGAATTGTTCTTCCTTGCATTATATTCTTTCTGCACAAATATGTCAAGCAATTTGGTCTATTGACATTTGATTGCACCTCCTTCATGCAATTGCTAATTTAACTTAATATAAAATATAGGCAAGATATGACATGAACATATATTTATAAAATCATTTAAAGCATTTACAAGTTATAGTTATGTGTTTCTTGGATAATACTCCAACTAATATCAAAATAGGTAAATCTTCTTGTTCATTAAAGCTTTAATAAAAAATAGGCAAGATATGACACAAACATATATTTATAAAATCATTTTAAGCATTTACAAGTTATAGTTATGTGTTTCTTGGATAATACTCCAACTAATATCAAAATAGGTAAATCTTCTTGTTCATTAAAGCTTTAATAAAAAGCTTTCTAAATATATCGATATCTAAAATAAGAATGTGTAATTTAAAGAAAAAACTAATTGTAGTAAAAAAACATCATCTCCTTTATAAAATCTTTCTCCACATTTAGGGCATAGCATCGTCAGTTCTATTTGTAGTCTGCTTAAATCGCTTTTGGCAGCTGTAAGTTTGGAAACCAAAGAAGATTGTCTTTCTCTATCCCACATTCGGATTCGACTTTTTTTCTGACGAGATTAAATTTTTAAAACCAACCCTGGATTTTTTTTGAAGAAATTGTGTATAAATCACAATTTTATGAAGCGATAAATTACGTTTTTCCAAATATTCATGAGTTTTGACAATTTTTAAGATTTTTGGCTGCGTTGACTTTTTGACTGATTAAATTGCGATTTCTAGGGTTCACAAAATCATTTTCTGCGGTTATTCATGATTAAATCACAATTTTTGCTACTATGGTTTGACTGATTAAATCACGATTTTTCAAGTTTCAAAAAATCATTTTTTTGTCGTGGTTAATGAGTTTTTGCGATTAATCGTGTTTCTTGTAACTATGGTGTTAATCATGAAATATAAACTATACTAAATATCTCACTAAGTGCAATAAATGAAAAACATTGACAAAATGAAAAGTGTGAAGAACATACCTTAAGCATAATACTTTTTCAAAAGCCGAGTGTTGGTAGGCTCTTTGAAAATGTGTCTGCTATTTTGCAATTGATAAGTACTTGGTCCCAGGGTGTCTTTGATGATCAAAGGAGCCCACTAATTTTGAGCATATTTACCCTCTTTGTTGTGGTTGTAACCCAATTTTAGCACTAAATCTCCGAAAATGAATTTTCTGATTTTCACTTTCTTTTTGTGTTGCTTAAAGATGCAATTTTTTTTATTGTCAACGATGTTGGAGAGCTCTCACGCATCTCTCTTCAAGTAAATTGAAGGTGCGAAGGCAGGCTTCATGTAGTTCTTCATTGGGAATAATTTGAAGAGAAATATGCAATGAGGGTAACTCAACCTCTAGTGGTAGGACGATTTTGTGCTGTAAACTAGAGAGAATGGAGTTGCCCCAATGGTAGTCTAAATGCTACTATGATACGCCTAAAGGGCGGTATAAAGTTTGAGATGCCAATCGGTGCACAAGTCTCGAATTGTCTTTTGTAAGATTTTTTTGTGTAATTTATTGGTTGCTTTGGCTTGGCCATTGCATTGAGGATGATAAGGATGTCAGGCCGAAGATATTATTTACAAAATGACAATGAACAATCTTTGGTGCAAGCCAAAATTGTTCTCACGATACAAATTGAAAAGAGCAAAGAATTACAATAAAAAAGCCAAGATATGGCTGTTCATTTCACATTCAAGTTTTTTTCATATTCCTACGGGACTCGTGAGTTATTCACTACAAGACAAAAACATTCATAGAGCTACTCCTAGGATTATGCAAATATTATGTACTATAATATTAGATCCCCCCCCTTAATTTGCAGGGGTGGTTGTGAGCCCAAGCATTCCTCTAAATTTTTCAATTTTTTTCTCATCCAAGCAATTTTGTTAGGATGCCTATTGGTTGCTCTGCTATAGGGCAATGTTGCAACTTGACATTGCCATCTTTCACATAGTGCCGAATCAAATGAAATTTGCTATTGGTATGCTTGGTTCAGTTGTGAAAGATTGGATTCTTTGTCATTTGAATTGCGAAAACGTTGTCAACCACGAAAAATGTTGACTAACTCTGTTTTTCATGTAAATTTGAAAGAATCCTTCTGAGTCACAAAATCTCTTCAGTTGCCTCTGAAGTAGCCATATACTCTGCTTTTGCTGAAGAAATTGTTGGCACTGATTATTTCTTGGATTTTCAATTTACAATTGTTGTTCCCAAATTCATCAGAAGACCCGTAATGGATTTTCCATCTTCATGATTAACAACATATTCGGAATTTGAATATCCAACCAGTTTGAAGCCTCTTGCCTTGGAGTATTTGAGCCCAACATTCTATGTTCCTTTGAAATATATAAGGACTCTTTTTGCTACTACTGAATGACTGTCTCTGAGTTGTTGCATGAATCTTGAAAGAACACCAACAACAAAGGATATATTCGGTCTTGTTGTGGTCATATAAATCAGAGTTTCAATGAGTTGTCTGTATTTAGTGGCATCGACCAAATCTATTGTATTTTCTGATGTCAATTTTAATTTTGTTCCATGGGTGTGTTGAGAGGCTTGCAATCTTCCATTCCAAACTTGCTTAGAATGTCACCAATGTACTTCTGCTATGTGATGAAGATGTACTTGGGTTTTTTAATTACTTCAATACCCAAATAGTAATGAAGATAAACCGAATTAGTCATTTCAAAGCTTTTCATCAATTTCAATTTGAACTTTGCATTGTACCATTCATTGTTCCTTGTGATGAGCAAATCATCGACACACACCACTACAAATACAACTATTTTGACAAAAAGAGTTGTATCTTCAAACTCAAAACGTTCGAAGTTCATTTTCCTGAGGTGCTCAACTAGTTTATTAGACCATGCTCGAGGGGCTTGTTTTAAACCATACAATAATTTTTCAAGTTTGCACACCATGCGCTTTTGGCCATTTACTGCAAAACCTTCAGGTAGTGTCATGTACGCTGTTTCCTTGAGGTCACTATACAGAAATGCAGTTTTGATGTCCATTTGGTGAACTTTCTATCTGTTTAGAGCTGTCAAAGCTAACATGGTTTGAATGGTAGTCCATTTTGCTTTAGGTGCAATCATTGTAGTCAATTCCTTCCTTTTGACCATATCCCTTTGCGATAATTCTAGTTTTATGCTTGTCAAATGAGTCATCGGCCTTGTATTTGTTGCTGTAGACCCACTTGCAACCAATTGGTTTGCGGCCATATGGAGGATCAACCAATTTCCAAGTCCTATTTTTAACCAATGGACTGTACTCATCTTTCATTGCTTTTCTTCAAGGTTCAAGCTTCTCAGCTTGTTTGAAAGATGTTGGTTTTGAATCAACCGCAACATTGAGTTCTTGTTCTGGATAATCATTCAAGGTGAGCTTTTCAATGTTATCTTGAATTTCTTGAAGGAACTTGTCTGATTTTGATGTGGTTGCATGTGCACTTCTAGTCCCTGTTTTCCCAACTTCATCTGGTTTGACATTGTTCAATGTCTTCAGTGGCCCAATTAGGCATCTTTTTCTGTGATTTAGGTGCTTTAGTTTCATCTTTTGAAGTTCCTTCACTTTTAGTTATCTGTTCTTGTGGCCAATGTTCATTCCCTAATAAAGTTGCACATTCTCCTTTAGTAGGAGTTTCATTCTCATGTATAAGAGACAATAAACAATCAATTGATTCCCAATTGTAAGTCCCTCACTCACTGTTTGGAATGTCCAAATCACTCTCTTTGTAGACATCAAACTTTGCATATTTCTCAAGTCAACTTAGTTGTTGATCAATGTTGGCTTTGGCCTTTGCAGTTTCACAAAAAACTTCTCTTGCGATACGAAACTTTTTTTTTTTTTGGCATCATATAGCTTGTCTGCCTTAGAGGATTCAAAATATCGCAAATGAATGCATTTGTGACTCCTGAGGCCCAACTTATTCCTCTTCTCTTTTGGAATCAATGCGTAACAAGTGGATCTGAGAACTCAAAGAGATCACACTGAAGGAAGATGACCACACCACATCTCATACAAAGTCTTGAATTGAAGGGTTGTTGATGGTGACTTGTTGTGGAGGTATATTATTGTTTTAGTTGCTTCGGCCGCAAAATGCAGATTTATCTCTTTGAAGCACAACATATCCCAAACTGTATTCATCATGGATCTGTTCATCCTCTCTACAACTCGATTTTATTGTGGAGTGTGAGGGACTGTGAGATGATGTTTGATCCCATTTTTCTCAAGATAGGATTCAAACTTCTTTTAAATGTATTCACTACCATGATCAGTCCTAAGTGTTTTGATGCAAGTTTGAACTTCATTTTGAATCATCATTCGAAATATTTTGAATGCCTCGAATGCTTGAGAAAGTATATCCATGTCATTCTGTTATAGTGAGCAATGAACATGAAGTACTTTATGACCACCGAGAGAATTGGAAGAGAAAACAAGTTTGAGTGAAACAATGGCGACTTTTTGTCAGCTTTCCACTATGACTTTAGAAATGGTTCTCTTGTGTGTTTGTCCAAAGCGCAGGCTTCACACATTTCATCAAATTTTGCGGGCAAGGTAGGCAAACCAGCAACACCATTCTTTTGCAACACATGAATGCTGCTATAGTGAGTATGGCCGAATCTAGCATGTCGCAAGATGTTTGGAGACGTTCTGTCTTCAACAAGATGAGCATAATTGCTTGAAACTGATGGCTCACCCTTGAGTTTGAGCATTTTTCCTTATATCTAGTCACGATGATTGCATTGTCAAAATTTCTTTTGATAGTGACATCACCATTGTCTAATAGGAGACAAGAAGTTTTTCTTCAATTGAGGAAGGTATAAAACATTTTGGAATTCGAAATTTGGAAGCCTTAGACATTTGAGTTGTATTGTACCTCTTTCCTTTGGTTGCAGACTTGATCTATCTACGAAGAGTACTGGACCACATCTTTCTTCATAAAACTCCTCAAAGAAGTATTTTCAGAAAGTCATATCTAGGGTGGTACCAATATCAAGAACCCAAACATCAAACCATGAAGAACTCAACTGAGACATTGTTTGCTTCATCCTATGAATTGGAAAGCACACATTCACTGATGAATTGAGCAAAATTTAACTCTTTCATTTGTTTGTTTGACTTTTCCTCTTCCTTCTTACAGTATGTTTCAATTTTCTCGCATGGAGTCCTACATTCGTGGGTTTCATGACTTCCTTTTTTGTCACACCGTTCACAGTAGAGGTGTTGTTTGTCATTTTGTTTTTGATTTTGACTACCTTGATTGTCATTGTTGCCACCTTTTCCCTTATTTTTCTTCTTGTACTTATTGCCTTCACTTTTGGAGGACGTAGCCTTATTGAATGCTTTAAAAAAATTGCCCTTGACATAACACATTTTCTCCTGTGGACTCGATTTTCCTTCCAAAAGCCTTTTCTTTCTGCCATCATTTCTACCAATTGATCAAATGCGAGTCTTCAACCGATTGCTTGTTTGTCGAGACTCCAAGTAGGTTGAATAGTTGGGAAGAAGGGCTTTTAAGAATGTTGTCATATAAATGTCGATTTTGACACTCGTGGCATCCACATTAGGGTTGATTGCATGTATTTTTGAAGTCAATCTCATCACATCACCATCGTTCAACTCAAGGTTGAACAACTTCAACTGCAATTGAATGAATTCCAACATTGAGTGGGAATCATATAGTTCGTTCAATTTGTGAAATGCTTCCCATGGAGTACCACACCCCTAAATATGTTAAAACACATCTCTGTCGATTGAGGCCTTTATCAAGGCCAATGTTTTCTAGTTTTTCTGCCTCTGTGTCCGAATATATTTTGCATTCCTTGTTTGCTCAATTGGGTGTGTATCTTTGTCACAAATATTGAACCATAGATCATTGAAGACGAGTGTGTTCTCCATTTGCTGAGACCATTTTAACCAGCTGTATTTGGCAGTCAATGTTGTGCCAAGTTCCAACGATTGATTTGATTGAATGCATTGTTTGAGTTTTGAGTTTGTGAAACCCCTAAATTGGTTCTCTATCACTCTAAATGGTCCTTTTTTCTATATACCACCAGACTGATATACCAAATCTCTCTATATACCCGTCCTTTCTATATACTTGTCAGTACATAAAAGAAGCTTGCCCTTTCTTTATACTCGACGATACGTGAAGGTGTTAAGGTACGTGAGAGCAGTGTGGTACATGGTACCTAAGCGGCATATGAAAAGGATTCACCCTATCATTAGCATCGGCTTAAGAAGAAAACCTCATACATGATGACATACACGGTTTTTCTTGATTTATGGATTTATGACTTTCAATAGAGAAATAAATGAGTAGTAGCTCTCCTTATTTCTCCTTTATTTGCAAAATTCGATTTTTTTTGGGCCAAATTTGCATAGAGTAGCTTGCTCAAGGCTATTTAAAAAATTGAAAATTTTAAATGCTTCAAAATTTGAAAAAAATACTTAAAAATGAAAATTTTCTTTTTAAATAAAAAAAGCTTAATAAATAACTCTAAGTCTCCATATTTCATGTGCTCCTTTGATCTGCCAACATGCCTTTATAACGGCAAAAAGTTGAATATTGTTATTTGTTCTCCATCACATGGCAGTCCGACGCACCATATGCAGCCAAAATGCCTCCCAATTGGATGTTATGTAGCCCAGCAGCAATAAAGGACACCATAATCACCTCCACACAGTAAAAGAAGGCTGAAGATGACAGAAGTCTGTCAGAAACAGCAGAGAATTTCACATTAGCAGTGCCACGCAGTCCTTGTTGAGTGAAGCTCAGGTCATAATCTGCCAAAAAAGAGTTGAAGAACCTTCGTTTACAGGTGAACACTGTCAAAACCACCTTATACAGGTCAGAAAACAATCAATATGCAGTTGAACAATGTGCCAAATACCACATGGTAATTAGAAGATGGACAAAACATATTAATGAAGCAGTCTCCTCTGCCAAAATGTCATCCATTTGACTGAAACACCTTCCAAAGACAGATTTTCAGGTCTGAAACACCTTCCAAAGACAGATTTACAGGTCTGAAACACCTTCCAAAGACAAATTTGCACGTCTGAAATGCTTCAGGAACAATAATCACGTCCTTCTCCATGACTGATACGTCTTTCTTTGCTGGTATGCCTGCCTAAATTAGTCAAAAAACAGCCGAATATAGATGGCACACAGTTCTGGACTAGAAAGACAGAATTTTGAAAGTAATCGATTGGCTGGATATAAAAAATGGAAAAGCATGAATGGAGAAATGACCAATAAACAAAAATCCTGCTTTGATACCACTGTTAGGCCGGATACATTATTTACGGAATGACAATGAGTAATCTTTGGTGCAAGCCAAAATTGTTCTCATGATTCAAAATAAAATGAGCAAAGCATTACAATAAAAAAGCCAAGATATGGCTGTTCACTTCACATTCAATATGTCCTTTCATATCCCTATGGGACTCTTAAGTTATTCACTACAAGACAAAAACATTCCTACAACTACTAGGAATAAGAAAATATTATGTACAATAACTTTAAAAAGGAGTGAATTTTTTTTGTGTAATCTTCAATTTGGAGCAAAGTTGCTTCATATCCTTTTTTTGAAATTCCCACCATTGTTAGAAATGATTCTGTGGAGAATTCCGAATCGAAAAAGTGATCGGTAGTTGTGATGTTTAAGGCACTGACCATCTTATGATCGAGGTAACTTGCCAATGAGATCTAATCCTTATATGTAGAAGGGCCAAAGGAGAATGGATAAGATTGTCATGTAGTTGGCAAGGGTTACATTTCTTAGCAAAATGTGATGTCATCTTTTCTAGTGTTGGCCAATAGCATCCCATGTGTAGACATATGCGGGCTGTAGCGTATTCGCTACAATGATTCCCAAAAATGCCCTATTGTGCTTGCTCAAGAAGAAGAGGTACCTCATCTCCAATAACATATAGGAGCAAGTTGCTTTCAAAGTTACAATAATATAGGATGTTATGCATGAGAACGTACTTGAATGCTTGTTTGCGAATTCGAACCTTTTCACGGTAGTTAACCTCAATAGGGTATGTTTGGTTTTTGAGATATTGGATAATGTCGTGTCAAGGGCCTTGTTGCTTGGTGACAACCTTGATGTGACAAACGAGGGAAACATCCTTAGACATTGATGTGCACGAGGATTTTCACATGTGAACAAGGAATTGATTGTCATGTAATGTTGTTTAAGGATAAAAGTGGGAGGCTAAAGAGGAAATAGAATCTAAGATAGTATTTTGTCCTTGTGGGAGTGCCTAGAAATTCTTTGGTGAGGTTGGTATCAAACTCATAATATGTTTTAAAATTTTCATTTTCACATTGACAAGCTCTGCTGACTTGTGGAAAAACAAGTTCGGAATCGCGTAAAACATGTAAGCAAGCTTTTCCATATCGATGGTTGCTTGCATTCCAAGAATTAGAGCTTTGTATTCAACCATATTGTTGGTAACACCAAAGTTATGTCAAAGTGTGACCAAGATGATCTTGTCAAAAGGATTGAAGAGGACACATTCTGCCTTGACTTGATCAAAGTGGAGGGTCCAAGTCTCCTCATGCAATTTGACTATAACTTTTTGTTGTTCTTCTTCTTTGGTATGCTTTATAATTTTAGGTAGAGAATATTCTATTTCGTTGTCTTCGAGGGCTTGGGCCTCAATATTAGCCATGATATTATGGAAATGATATTGAATAAAAATGACTGGATCTACACCCTCAATGAAGAGTACATCTTCATTGGAAGGCATATCTTGGATGGGCCTTTTGTTAGGAATAGGTGCAGTGACAATTTGATCGGCAATCACTATCCCCTTGACCGATTTTTGGTTTATAATTTTCAGGTCAAATTCCACGAGGAACACCATCCATTTACCAATTTTATCGCTAGGCAAGAAGGCCTTGAAGAAGAAATGGTGAAGAGGGTTTGTATGGACATTAATGTAAGTTGTTTGATAGAGCATGTAATGCTGAAGCTTGTTGGTGGCAAAATACATGGCGAGGTAGTCATTCTCAACTTTGGTGTAGCGGGTCTCGTAATAAATCAATGCATGGTTAATGTAATATGTTGCAGACTCTTCCGGATTCATCTTGTTGCGCAAGCAACACTGGTGGTTGATGTGTAAAAAATAAGAGGTCGATAGTGGTCGTAATGTGGGGGGTTTTAGTAAAGACATCTTCATGTTGTCAAATGCGCGTTGGCAAGTGTCATTTTATTCAATCTTAGCACATTTCTTTAGGAGGGAACTGATTGATTGATTTCAATAAGCTAATTCAGAGATGAATTGTTGAATTGTCTCGAGTTTCCCAATAAAGGTACAAATTTGAGGGATGGCTGTTGGCTTAGGCATGTTGATAATAGCTTTGATCTTGGAAAGATCCATGTCAATCCCTTGCTTGGAAACCATGAACCATAAAAGCTCGCCAACAATGACTACGAAGACAAAGTTGTTAGGGTTTAGTCTAATATTGTACTTGCGTGAGCACTTGAAGATTATGCTTAAGTCATGGGGATGATCCTTGCAAAGTTTAGATTTGCAAAGGAGGTCATCCACATAAGACGTGAAAATTTTGTGAATAAGGTCGCGAAAAATGTGAGTAGGGTGCGCCTTAGTGTTTTTAATGCCAAAAGGTATCTTGACATAACAATTCATGCCCTTCTCAGTAGTAAATGTGGTCTTGTTTTGATCTATAGGAGTGATGTGGATTTGGTTATGTTTGGATAAACCTTACTTAAGGGAAAGCAATTCATAGGTGTTTGTGGAGTCAACAATGGCATCAATGGAAGGCAATGGGAAATTGTGCTTTGGGAACACTAAATTTAGTTTGTGGAAGTCAAAGCATATGCAAATGACCATTGTGACCATCTTGCAAATGAGGACTATGTTGGAGACCTATTCAGAATAATCCATAGGCTCAATAAACTTAGCATCTAGGAGCTTGATAATTTCTTTATGACAACTTACAATCTTCTTTGGGGAATATCTGTTGCTTTTGGCGAACAGGTGCTTCATTAAGATAGGTGTTTATATTGTGAACGATGATGTTAGGATCGATGTTTGGCATGCTGGAATATGTCTAAGCAAAGATGTCTTTAAGTTTTGTAAGGATGGCTCAATGGTTGTCTTTCTCTTAAATTGAGATAGAAGACCCTATATTGACTATGCAAGGTTCGTCGGGTGTTCCTAGATTGAAATCAATGGTGTCCTAGGCTAGCATTGCATTGTCATCCTCAAAGTGATATGGTGTAGGTGGTAATTTGGCTATTGCATCATTTGTTGAGTCAACGCTAGGGACAAAGTTGTATAAGTGAGGAGGGGTATTTTTGAAGTGTTCAAGTTTATGATGTTGGCGAGGGAGTTGTTATTCCCTTGCATGAAGGTGTTTGGAAATAGCTTTACCACTTGGTAAAGTGGGTGGAGGACCATGATATTCAATATGAACTTCTTGTTGATGTACTTATTACCTTGGTTGTCATTTTTTGAGTGAATCTCTCTTGCATTAGTGACTTTGGCATCCAAGGCAATGTCTGGTTGTGCAGGAGAAGATTCAATTCTTTTGTACATCATCGGTTAGGCTAATGTTTCAATGTTCTGTTCTAAGATAAATGTCATTGGCTTGGCTGATGGCATTTGATTGCTCCGAGTGTGATTGTGCATCATCACCCGGTCCTATGTCATTACATTGCAATGTGTAACTGAGTGTCATCGGCTAGGCTGATTATGTTGGTAGTGCTTGGATGAGCATCATTAGCTTGGTTGATGATGTTAACAATATCTTTTTGTAATTGCACATCATCGAGTTGGCTGATTATGTTGAAATTGTTTTTTGGAATATGAACATCATTGGCTTGTCCAATGACATTGGAAATGTCTTTATGAATCTGAACATCATCGACTAGGTAGATAACATCAAGATTAGATGAAGTTTCCGCAAGAATTTCATAAATTGACATTTGAGGATTTTTCGTGGTATAAATTGAGATCTGTTGGATTATCCAACTAGGGTCTTCCAAAGGTGGATTGGTGGGAGGTACATGGCCATCTTCGTCATCAATTGATTCAAATTGAGGATTGTCAAATTCGTAAGAGATATGTACCATATTGGCTTCACAGTTTAAAGAGTGCATTTGGGAAAGAGTCTTTTTATAATAAAGTACATCCAAGTGCCTTGCTTGAGATTGAGAAATAATGTAATCTTCATCATAATATGGTTGAACCGTGCAAGCTTGGTTTTGACTAAGGTATTGTTGATGGTCATTGTTAGAGGTATCCTTGACAGAGATGCCAATTTGACTTAAGGTTTGAGGAGAGAGCAATGGTGGATCTTTGAAAAGTTTGGTAACCCCATTATCATTGCATTCAAATACATCATCATCATATGTAGCTTCATTGGCATTTCAAGGGGGTTATTTCTCATTGTCTTCATTAAATAGATGAAGGTATGTATATCTTGGTAGGAGAGATGGGGCAAGCGAATTAGAAATGTATGGAGGTAAGCGAGTTGTCACAAATATTTTGAAGTTCATTTGTCTCATTATCATCAGATTCTACAATAGTGACAATGTTAGTTGTAGGAATTATGAACTCTTTCTTAGGATTTGGTAGTTTGAGGTCATTTGGGTTAGGATCGGCTTAATGCTTGTTACAAATATTGTTGTGAATCAAATTTAGGCTTTGGCTACTAGAAGAGGCGATTGCTCTCATGTAGTGAGTCCAAGTTCGGCTTATGAGTAGGTTGTAAGAGAGTGGAAGGTCAAGGATCATTATCTTGGTGCGTATTGTTTTAGGTCCTACAATTAGAGGAAGCCAAATACATCCAAGAGGCTTTTGATTGTTCATGTAAAATTTGCAACAACTGAGTCTTGTTTTCGTAAGACCATCTTGAGAATAGCCTAAGGTCTTGATTAACAATAAGGAAGTATTGTTAATGCCAAAACATTCGTCCACGAGAATTTTCATCACCTCAACATCATTGATCATGACACTAATACAAAGAGGAGAAGGATCAACTCGGTAAGGGATTTCATTGTTGATCATATCATGCATGGGAAACTCAACAAAGAACTTGTTATTCAGTTGAGGATAAGATATAGTTTCAATGGCATGTACTTTGTTAGGTGTAGGACCTTGAGGAGGTTGATTAGGTTTGTCATTTTCACTTGGTGATAGAGACTCTTTTGTATCTTGCAATTGTTACACGAGAAATTTCCTATGTTAGGGTGATGTTCTCATGAATTCCATTAGGGGAGTTTTGCAATGCGTGGTGTTGAACTCTTCTATCAAATTACATTGACTTGATCTTTGGTAATAATTGTAGTGGTATTTTGGATGAGCATTAGGATACAGTTTGGGAGGCTTGATGATAGGAGGAAGTTATTCCTTAGGCTAAGACTCCATGGGTGGAGCAATTCAATAGATGCTGAATTTGTTGTAGTTGTGGTTGTATCTTTGAAAGTCATGTCTTCTTGAGAGAGTTTCTTAGGTTTGATGACAAGATCTTTGTGAGCGGGATTACACTGATAGTTTACCTTTGCCACATTGACATATTGAGAATTGATATAATTTAGGTCATAATTTCCTTCAATTGCATCTAAAAAGTTGTTCATAGGTGTGATGGTAGGATTAGTAGTTTGTTGAGGTTTATGAAACTTATGACATTGATGTTATTGATGTGGTGTATCTTTGGAGGATAAGAGGTATTGTTGATAACACTCTTGAGTGATAGCATCATGACTAAAATTTTCACCTATCATGAGGTTATAGGCGAGATTCTTGAGATCACGACAATTTTCATGAGGATGACTTGTATTAGCATGTAACCGACAAAACATATCAAGGTTATACTATGGTGGTATAGATTTAGAAGGATCAAACCTTGGAGATCGAGATGTTTGCATTCATTTCTTGACCTCTTGGAGACTCAAGGGTGGGTGGGACGGGTTTGGATTGCTTAAGAGAAATGATACTCCTAACTTAGATGATTGAGGAGGTTTTTCTTGGAGATACTTGGGTGTTGTTGTGAAACTCCTTGTTAGATTTTTGAGGTGGCTCAAACTATTTCATGAGGTAGTCTTGTCATTTAACTTTCTCAAAGGTTCTTCCAATGTCTTAGGAGAGAAGGATTTATCTTTTTATTGGAGCTTAGATGTTAAAGTAGTAGGCAAAATATTGAAGAGGCTTTCCTCTATCATTAGATTTATGTGCCAAATACTTCTATCTCTTGATGAAATCGTTGGTCGACTCTTGAGCTAGTTGCTTTGCGCTGATGAAGTTTCCAAGGCTATTTTTGGAAAGATCATGATATTGAAATTCTTTGACAAGAGCGTTGACAAGATCTTCTAGTTTGGTAATTGAAGGTGGTGGAAGTTGGTTGTAGCATATTAACTCATCCTAAGTTAGGGTATTTGCTAGAAGCTTGGTAGTTTCATAAGTGTGTTTCGATCCACTCTTTGTAGAGGTTTTCAAATGATTTAATGTGTAGAGTGGGGTTAGTGGACCTGTCATATGTGATTGTTGGGGAAATACCTCCAATGTCCATGGAAGCAATATAAGGAGCTAAGGGCTCACTTTGTAGCATTTGAAGCATTTTATTATGAATATGAGGTTGAGGAATGGGATTCTCGTTAACATTCATGAGGGGAGCAGGGTAAGGGAACTTATTAGTCGGTCCCCAAATAACTACTTGTGGTTGATTTTCCATTTGCAAAAGGTGGTTTTGCATTCGGGCCATGTGATTGCTATTTGTAGCTTGCATAAGGGCCATTGGTTCCATCACTTTGGCGAGCACTTGGGTGCTATCTAATGAAGGATTGTTGTTTTGAGGTGATGGTGGAAATTTCTAAAGATTTCCATCCTGAGTGGGAGTATAAGTAGTGTTGGTATCTAGATATTTTATTGTGATCATCTTGTTCATCTTCAGAGGAGATTGAAACCATGTTACATTGAATGGTTGGAGTAGGTTGAGATTGAGAAAAATTGCACCATGAGGGATAGCTGTTGATGGTGTGCATGGAAAGGGATAAAGGAGCAACCCATATAGGATCTAAATGGGTTTAGGCTTTCTAGAAAACCCGTAAGAGGTGACATGATTGAGAATGAAATAAAAGATAAAAGATTTGAATCTAAAACAAGAAAACATGAAAACAACCCAACCAATGGTGCGTTAAGATTCACATTAGGCTCAACAAAATGTATGTAAGCCAAGAATGGTCAGCAATATAAGGATCCTCTAAAATAGGAAAATGTAGAAGAGCAGATTATATCCAACACATACAATATGCTAGTCCACAAAGTGTTCCAAGGCTATAGACAAGGTTCATGTTGGAGGAGGTTGTAAGGGATCTAAAAAGGGAATCTATACAAACAATAGCAAGCGTAGGCCTAATTAGATCCAAGATGTCATTAGACAGTAACCAAGAGGTGTAAACAATCAAGTAAAAAATGCTATTAGGTGGTAACCATGCGGTGTAAATAAAGAGCATGCAAAGAATAGTAGTGTACTAACAAGCAAGTACTAAAATACTTACTTTGGGTTGACTTGTGGTGCATTTAACTCCCCCTTGGTTCAAGTGGCACTTTGTGAGAGATGGTTGTAGGTGAAGTCAAGATGGAGAGAAAAAGACTTAAGTAGACCAAGTTGGGGACTCTAAAAATTAGGTTTACCTTGTTGGTTCAGCTTCTCTTCTTGATATCTTCAAGTCCTTGTGCGAACTAATATTCCTCAAGTGTAAGCTCCTTAGTCCCAATTCCCCTTCTTCTTACTAAGGTGGATTTGTGTGCACAGGCAGGGCTGATTGGATGTCTATGTTTTCTTAGAAATAACAATTAGGAACCCTATAACTATTGAACCAAACCCTAAAAGTTGAAAATTGAACTTAGCCTACATCATTGCCCCAACAAATGGCGTATAAAAATGCCCAACAAACACAAGCCGATGATGTTGGTCAAGTTGGGGGGTCACTACAAGACATCATTTGCTACGCCGATGATGTCAGGTAAAAATGCGCAAATGGGAAAAAGAGAGGAAGAAGAGAGAGAGGAAACCTTGGAGGAAAGACAAGATGATGTCATGGAAAGAATGAAGGTGGTTGTAAGAACGGATATGCATGATGAAGTATCTAACAAAGTGCCATGAGCCGTCCCACCTCAATCTCGGTGTACTCCTTGGGATGCACACTAATAGAGATCAATGCGCCGATGAGTGCTATGAACACAAAATGTTAGTAAGTGAAAATAAGGTGTATACATCCTCCACCTCTAGCACAAGAAAAGGCACGCACTAAAGTGTAGAAAAAGGAGGGTGCATCCATGCGGAAAGAGTATGACGAGAAAATGTTAATCTATGAGGCTGGTCTTCAATAAATGCATATGCAATGTACAAGGAAGAAGGGTAAAGAGATACTGTACAAGAAGGGGCTTGAAGGCAAGTTATTGGTAATTGATCTTGAGCATTCCCCACACTTGGTCATAGATATAGAGGAGACTTTCCAATATACTTCTTTTGGGGAAGAGTCCAAGATGCAAGAGAGAGAGTCTAGAGCAGCAATTGTGGAGGAGGAGCACAAGGAGGGGGCTTATAGGGAGAGGTCCGATGAGGATGATGAAGGGGAGAGTGGTGATGAGATAAATGCACATGAGGAGGAGAGTGATGACCATTTAGAAGAGGAAACCATCCCATGCATCCACTAGTTTGGTTTGACACTAGCAGTTTTAGTTATGCTTCATTAGTGCCTACGACTCAACTTTTTGTATGGACCACTCAAGCATTGATATTGTTATGTGTACGTGGATATGAGACTTCATTGCCACGATATGAGAGAATGATGGCATGAGTATTTTATATCATTACTCTTTGTGGTATCTATACTACAAGGTTTATGTGTTATTCATGTAGGTTGGTTTGCATATGTATATTTCTTGACCTACATTGACCCACAATTTTGTAATAACACGTGTTGCTGTCTAATAACAGATAACTTTCATTCATAATCAACGATTATCAGCTGACTTCCTCTCAAATTCTCTGTGACTTTTAGCTGTGCCGGTGCTTTTATATTGGCCCATTTTTTCTTGTTTCTATATATTGGCGTGGCAAGGTGACTCCCTTGAGATTATGGTGCAACATTAATTAAAGTTCTTTTTGTCCATATGTCCATCTATTTCCAGTGTTGGTCTCTGTTAGTTTACTGTTCTGTCCTTTTCATCTGCATTGTTATTTGTGTAAGATGTTACGTTAAATCTACTTCAGGGGTGTCTCAGCAATGAATAAAAACATTTTTTTTGGTTTCACCTCAGTACATTTCACCCTCTTTTAAAAGGGTATGTGCTTTCTTTTATCATGTTTCACTTATTTTGGACAATGTTTTAGGACACAATAAGGTGGTCTCGGTTTTGATAAAAAGAGCATGTGCATTGATTTTCTCTATTTGAGATATTTCGTCTTGGTTGTTGCTTATGACTAGCAAGTATTTGAAATTTAAGAGTTTGGCTCAGGGATGCCTAAACAGTCTTCCTCTGCATTTATTCATGTCTGAATGTTTGTGTTTTGATTTAGAATATGATGGCATCTGTGAATAGTGTTGCATGCATGATTTCTCAAACTCAATTTGTGCTTTAGAAGCTGTAGTTTTGATTGCTCTTATGTGAGCAGAATATAGATGGAATTGTTTAGAAGATAATGTTATTATTATACAGGGATCCACATTATTACTAAATGCTTATCATTTCACGTTATTGTCTGAGCTAAACATATCATATGAAGATATCTTCTGTCGGTTTGTAAGCCTTAGTTTGCAATAATACAATCATATGCGAGAAAGCATTGTGTAGGGATCACATGGAGGCTAACATTGTAGCAGAACATGTTTTTGATTGACTATCCTGGAAAATTTATAGCATGCCTTACACTTGATTATGTGATTTGCAATCATCTAGTATTCTAACTTATAGTCATATGGTGTGTTTTCGATTCTGTGGAACTTTTTCAGCCTAGTTAAACTGAATAGATTATAAGCATCTCTCTAGCTCTGATTTGAAGGTAGCAAGAGAAATCATTGCATTAGAGAACTTAACAAAAAGTGGTGTAACCAGACAAAAATATGATCTAATGATGGATAGCTTCTACACTGTCTCAGTATGAATTTCTCTTCAAATGTAATCGCAAGATTCCAAGGAACTATGTTAATACTATTTGTTATTGAAAAGAGTTAAATCCGTTTTTCCTACATTTTGTGTAATTCTGCAGGATATTTATAATTCATTCTCTACTTTGATTGCTCTAAGCGTGTGGATTTTCAAATGTGTTGGCCTGGGTTTTGGGGTTTACTCCTTGACAAGTCATTTGCTTCATATAAATATTTCCTAATTTATTGAAAGTTGAATGTTCATTAATATCTTCCCAATTGATTAAATTCTTATATATTTACTTTTGCATTTTATCTATGGCACATCATCATTACAATCTTCATTCTGGTTTATTCTCACTGTAAAATCAATCCATATGGAAGAAATAAAGGGGGATGTAAACCTGAATCTAGAAGATCCTCTTTCACTTGGTATGGTCTTCCATGTTGTTATGCCTGTGTAGTATAGTCTATTTTTATCATTCCATAGGAATTAAACATGCCACTTACTGACACCTCCATAAACTCCACTTTATTGTTTCCAATGGTATTTATACCTGCATTAAATTCAGTAACAGAGAAATGATCTTAATAGATATATGAAGGAAAGATCGTAGCTACACATCATTAGAATAAATAGATATATAAGGAAAGATCGTAGCTACACATTATTAGAAAAAATCCATGTATATTCTTATATGAGTTGAAGCATAGAGCCTATGAGATAGGTTTTTCACTAGAGTAGTTTAGCTCATATAAATAGAGATTTTATGTGATTCATATTTTGTGATGTTTCATGCTCCTTACAGTTTTTATACAGCTGGCTTTAAAGTATCTGTAGTTTTACATGCTTTTCTAAAGTTTGCATTCTCCGAATTTCAGAGGTTTACATCGCATACGTGAGCTCGTTTGCTACTATGATGCTCAGGTGTCATTTGCATCTCTTCAGCCAGTAAAGCAATATGAAGAGCATGAGGTATAAAACCGTTGCAAAGTGTGAGTGATATGATGAAGTGTTTTACTGATATGCCCGATGATCCTGAAGGCATTTATTTTTTTCAGTCAGGAAAATGTTTGCTCAAATCTGTTTCTTTTTTCTTTGATTTAGTTTTTAACAGATCTTTAACTGATTTAAAATTTGTGGTTGGTGCTGTAATACATGTCTATCATGCAGGATCTTGTTACTTGCATTTCACTGTACCCACCCAACCAATTTGTATTCATGTCAGGCTCAAGAGACTGTACAATACGTGTGTGGGATTGCCGTACGGATCGATCCATAGGTGTGGTAATTCTGTATTGTGCTGGGTTTCATTATTTAATGCAGTCATATTCTATAGTAGTTTTTGATCTTCTTTTAATTTGATATGCATTTTATTTTTATAGGCATGCTTGGCGTGGGAAAGACGGGAAAAATTAAAGCGCATAATTCTCTGGTTACGAGTATTGATGCAGATGAAACAAGTATGGTTGTGTCATGTGGATTGGATGGATATGTTAACCAGTGGGACTTACGTGTGATGGCAAACAAGGTATTAATTCTCACCACTCTTAAAAAACTTTTAGGAGTGTGAATTTTAAATTTGCATTTTGGTGGAAATGCTAGTTGCCTATAATTGCCACCTCTCCTTTGTATGCTTTTTGTGATTAATGAATTTTTCCAAAACATACTAAAAAAATCATAGAAAAGCTGAAATCCACCTCTGTTCACCGATTTTTATATAGGGGCAACAAGCTTGTTGTCCTTTGTAAGATGTACTTCACTTTCTATTTTTGGATATGTGTTCCTTTGAGCATCTTTAGAAAGTTTCTTTTTTGAAAATTCTCCTAAGCTTTTAGGATTACTTTTCCACAAGTACCCTTATTTTACTTAGATGCCTTGAGGACTATAAAATATGAACACTATTTTGACATAAGCTGCACTTTCTCTAAGACATTATTGTGGACTTGGAATATTCTTCATCAATCTATACAAAAAAATGCTTGACTGAAATCACTTCCAAGCACCTGCACTGCCTCTATTTTTTTTTCTTCAAATGTCTTGGATTTACCTTCAAAGTGGTATTATTAACTTCTTCCTTAACTAATTGTCCATCCAAAGTTTGGAGCATATTGACTCCATTATTGTTGACTTCATGTATTTTGAACCATCCCAACCATAATAATATGACTTTTTTTGGCTCAATCCCCTTTTCCATCATACTTAAAAACTAATTTTCCTCTCCCCAAGTTCATTTTTCTTAATGGTTGTCATGCTAGTGTTCGTCTCCATAGTGCTACTTGAATCTCACTTTTCTCGTTCAACCTGCTTGGCTTGACTAGTGAAACCATCACTCTATTCATCTCCAATCTTGTTGTCCAAAAAAATTCTCATTCTAGGGACTAGGAACTTCATAAGCTTGACCGCTGTTGGCATAAAACTGAATTCTTTACCTAAAAAAATAAATCAAGACTCCTATCTTTTATTGTTGAGGAATATGTAGAACTATACTTAACATTAACTTTTAATTAAATTTATTTTGAAGTGGGCCTAGTATTTTAACATATCAGGTCATTGGACATATGACACAAAATATGTAATGTCCCCTTTAGGGCATATTATGCAAATTTGGAAATCAACCACAAACCCTAACACCAACAATAGAAATTTCTGATTTTTTAATCAAACCCTAACATGAAATTCAGAATCATGGAAATATGAAAACTAGGGCACAAAATTGCAATTTTTCACCATTAAATAATTGCCAAAAAATCCAGAATAATTCCAGCCACCAAAACCTCTTCAAACCTGATTTTTTATGCAAATATAGGCCTGAAAATTTAGGAATAAATACCAGCTGTATGTTTCATTAAAAATATATCAAAATCAGCAACTGGCTGCCCCAAAAACAACAACAAAGGCCTCCCAAAAGGGTTTCCCCACTAGAAAAAGCCCCCAAATCAGGTCATTGATCCAAAACACCTGCAAGTTGGATTGCCACCCTCCAAAAAGGGTCTTCAAACAGCTTCGCCCCTTCCTTAAGTGCTGCAAACTGCTGCACTCCAGTTGGTGAAACCCTAGGTATCACAAATTGATCAAATTTGCTCAAATATGACCTTTGAATGAGGCCACCCAGCTGAGTATGAGGGTTTTCGTCCCCAAATTCTAATTACCGAAGAAGGGTTTTGTCTTTCAAGGTAGCAAGTTTAGAAAGCATGCTCAAACTCATAAATTTTATGCAAAAACATGGTAACCTCTCAAATGATCCTCATTCCCCTTTTTATAACTTTCTTTTTCAACAAACCCTTCCCAAAAAGGGGCGCTTCATTTAGAGGGAGAGTTACTTTTAAAAAGATCACACCTTATCTTCATTAAAGATTATGTTAACCCATGCTCCAAAAGTCCCTTTTTAAGTTACAATTAGAAAAGATATATCAAAAGTATCTTTTTACAACTTGAAAAAGAGAAACCAAAGTTTCCCCTTTGATTTTACCTTCCTTTAGCCTATGAGAAACCATCCAGGGATTAGGCTAAGGGTCTTCAACCACTCATACTTGAGAAGGGAAAATGACAAAATGTCCTAATTAACACATTTATCATTATTCAATATTGGTTTCCAGTATGTCACTACATTTGATCTCTGATTGGTCTTAAATTTTCCCATTTGCTTCTATTGCCTTATTTTCATACCTTTTTATACAATTTGCTCTTATATCTCATATCTGGTACAACTCTATTTGTGCTATATATAATACCCAATATACACCTCTACAAAATGGCATGTCTCTTGACCATGTTGGCACTTAATTATGACCCTTGAATTGTTTGACATAACTTCTCAACAAGTGATGTGACAATAAGTGATATGCTTTGTTCTACCCATGTCACCTCCATTATGCTAAGGAAATATTGTATTGAAAAGGAATAGATTTGCGAAAGAACACTATTAATTCAATGAAGTAGTGCCCAAAATTTAGAATTACACAAGCAATATCGTTTAATTGCAAGGATTTATCCACAATAACAACAATAATCCAATAACCAAGATGTGGTTAGAATTGAAGAGGAGTAAATTTGAATTATGATTGTGTTTGCTAGAGGCCAAAAATACCAAATAATGGAAGGATGTAAGTAGTGCTACTTTGAGGGGGATTCTTCCAGAATGCAAAACTCTAAACAAATTAGAGATAATTCACTATTGATGCCTTAAGGATGTAAGTAGTGCCACTTTGAGGGGGAATCTTCCAGAATGCAAAAATCTAAACAAACTGGAGATAATTCACCATTGATGCCTTACAATGACCTACCTAGCTCCTAATTATGGTTATCATTAGGTTGGGGCATCCTCAAAGGCATAACGAGGTCGAATGCATAGAAATTAGCAATTCTAGATATTGCCATTAACTACTGAAAGGTGATGTGCACCACATGTCAGCTACTCCATAACCATACATGACATATGATGACAAGATACTAACTAGGGGTGTAACACATTATTTGTGTGTCAATGTCCAATCAACTCCTTCAACAATGAAATGTTTTGCCAAAAATAATCGCTTTTCCATAAATCAACGAGAAGGGTGTATGACCCATTGTCAAATTTCAGGTCATGTATGCACATAGGATGGCTAGAAGTCGCTCCTTGTAGTCATTGTCTTTTGTCCCGCATGACTTCTAAATGGAAGGCTCTAATATTTTATTCGTTTATTTCTTTTGGTCAGAAGCCCTTGAATAATACGAGCTCGATAACTACCAAGGGCTTTTAAGCTCCTTGATGAGATGTTGCATGGACTCATTCACAAAGTGACCTCCCTCATCACTTGTTAGGTGCAATGGTATTCTAGACCTTGTGATTGTTTGTTCATATGAGAACTTGGATGTACTCGCCACTAAGTTATTTGCCAATGGTTATGCCATGGCTCAATTGGTTAAATAGTCCATCCCCATGACGATGTACCTAAATTGTGTTACACAGATAAGCTTCTTGAACAAACATATAGAATCAGGTCCCCATCTCTCGAACAATTCATATGGTTGTGTCAGATATAAGGGTATGAAATCCTTTTTCAAAAGTTTTCCAATTTTGTGGGAGGTTTTCACATCTTAGAAAAATGTAGGCCACTAGAGACTTGGTAGGACTTCGACCGGTTGAAATCAGATATCCTTTGGGTTTGTCGAACTAGTTTTCGGACTATTGCCAAATTAACTATTCTTGTAGTGGTGTTAGGCCCCATGTGCCATCCAACAAGTCCGTGCTCATCTCTTAGAATTCCTTGAATATTTTCTCTCATCATGCATTATTGGAGTGCATGGCCTTGACCCATACTGTACAAGATGTCATCTATCAACTAAAACGGCCTCAAATTGGTAATGATCATGTTTTGATCTACCTTAATCATGTCTTCAAGGACATTTGACATTGATATAAAATTTCTAATGTTCTCATACTAAGATGGTAGACTAGCAATATGAAATAGCTTCTCATTTAGAAAATCATCTGGGACTTTGTTGGGTGGTTGTGGATCTTATGTTCGACAACTTATTGCAATAAGATGGTGCTTCCCTATCAAACTATAATCTTGAATTAAACTCCTAAGCACTAGCCCAAAAAGTTGGCTTGTTTAGATACAAAGCATGATGGTCAATGCAAAAAAAAAGGGGGTTTTTGGTAGTTAGTGCTAGGATTTCTATATGCCATACACGATACCAAGCGTTTCTTGCTCTATGGTACTATAATTAGTTTTTGCATTAGACAAAATGTGGATGGAAGCGTAGACAATGTTACCTATATTGTGTTCCCCCTCTTGTGCTAACGCACATCCGATGGAAAAATTCGAGGTGTTCACGTGCAAATAGAAGTCCTGCTTCTAGTTTGAATATTCTAGTTATCATCACATGATCAACCTTAGCTTTAACTCTTTGAAAACTTCGTGTTCTTTTATCCGTACAAAGGATACCCCATTCCTTGTCGACATGCCAACTAGTATGACATGAGAAATGTTCTTGAAAAACCATCTGGAATGAATGACATGACCAAAAAATGACTTGACCTGTCAATGTCATGTGGTACATCCATCTACATAACCATATTGAACTTGTTGGGATCTATCTTTAATCATACATGATATGCAATATGTCCCAATAGCTACTTGAAAGGTACCATGATAAAACACTTCTCCTAGTTGAGTGTTAAGTTGGTATGTTGACAAAGCTTCATGCATTCCTCTAGCATGCTCAAATTTATTGTTTATGCACCTCAGACATGGCATCAGGAGGTAGACTAGATCTAACAGACCTTCATAGAAGATTTTTCCTTCTAGGCAGAGGATTGGAGGACAGACCAGGCATCATACCTCCCCTTCTTCGGGTTAGACTTCTATTCAGAGCTTCTTCTCGTCGGCCTTGGATTCTATGAGAGTTGGATCGAACTCTTGGTGGGTTCCCTCCTGGTTCTTCTTTCTTAGTGATCATCCTCGTGCTCCTGATATTTACAGATTCTTGGAGATGCTCATTTCTTTTGCCCCCTTCTTTGGACTTGAGCGTGGATGGGTCCTTTGGTGGTTTGGATCTGAGCGTGGTCACTCTTTGCCATGTTTTATACTATTTCTTTCAGCATTGTTTTTCTTGTTTTCTGAGACCTTTTTGGTTTCCTGCTTTTTCCTAACACATTTTTGTAATCTGCAGTCCTTTTGACCTACTTTTGTGATTGTTAGTTGGACATTAATATATATATCTTATCTTATTTACAAATGGACCAATCATTTGGAAAGTATTGGAAATTGCCCATTTTCATTTTATCAAAGATTGCAAGATAATTTGGTAGAACATAACTAGAGCATCAACTCATCTTCCTTCACTGTTCTTGTATTATTATAGCCTCAAAACCTATTGGTAAAAGAATATTTCTCATGGGTTACAACTTTAAAGGATAGAGTCATTGAACAAAATTGATAATGGGTCCTAGTTTGTTATTCCATTTAAACTCATAAAGTCTAGACATATCCAAATTTGGCCCCTCCACGTTTTGTAATGTCCCCATTTTTGATCTAGAGCTTTGGAGGACCCTTAGTTCATTATTGTTCCGATAACTAAGGGTGAAAGAAGAAGGAGCTTGGTGCACCATTTGTGAAGAGGTATTTCAAAGGAAAGGTACTTTTAATTCTAATTTTGTATTATATTTTGAGGAAAAAGTACTTTATGTTTATTTCACTTAAGTGGGGAGTTTTGGCTTATAAGACTTAAGTTGTTTTTAAAGTTAACCTTCCCTTTCTATTTTGGAGCGCTTCATTTGTAGGAGGGTATTTAAGGAGGAGGATTCATTTGAAGATCATGTGCATATGATAATTGGCTTTGGTGATCAAGTATGTTAAGCTTGGTTATTGAAGGTAGATGTTTGAAGAATGTTACCCTTCAAGTTCTACTGATTGTCCTACAAACGGTGTCTATCAACACCACCCCTTGATAGGAAATTGTGCTAAATCCTTTGAAGAATTACTTGAGGTTTTATCTAATATTTACAGTTTGTGGTGAATTTGTTTGGAGAACCAGGGCAAACCACCTAGAGGGTTTGTGAGGTCATCAAGAGTTGGCAATTTGCTTGGGGAATGAAGGTTGCTGATTACTCCTTGGGCGACTTGGTTGGGGGCTTGGGAAACATTTTCCAGAGGCTTGTTGATGGAAACTCTCTCTTAGGGTTTTGAATATTTTATACAATTTTTCCTTGGTGGAACGAATTATTTCTGAGGTATGTTGGCAAGTTTTGGGTTGAATACTGCTTGGAAATTATCATAAAATTATTTGCATAATTTTATCTAGTGGAACGAATTGTTTGAAGGACTTTGGGGGTTGTGAAAGGATGTTGTGAAGGGTTTAAACATTCGTAAAATATTCTCTATTTTTTTTTGGACTAGTGAATTGAATTGAGAGATCGTGAAGCCTTGTTTGGTAAGGATTTACGCCTCGAAAATATGCAGAATTATTTCTATATTATTCCCAAGTAGGGCGAATTAATTCAAAGGTTTGGGAGGCCTTGTTGATGATTTATTTCCAGTGTTTAATTTCAGAAAATATTTATATTATTTTTCCTTGAACTAGGTGGCTTGTATGGAGGGTTTGAAGTGGTCTTTTTTAGCTGAATTTTGCTTTTTGGAAACTTTGACAATTTATAGGGTTATTTGGCGTAATTCTCAGAAAGTCATCCAAGGATTTCAAGGCTGTTTTTCAGATTATAGGACTGCTGTACCAACGCTTAATTATCATAATTATTGCATGCATATCCAATAGCGACATCCTTCATTCACGTTACAAAAAGGTACACAACTATAGCTTTACATTGTTTATTCATTGAAGCAATTGTGGAGTGTTATTGTACGGATTTGGGAAGATTATTGTGGCGAGGGTTTGCTGGGTTTTTTGGACAGCATACAGTTTATTTTCAGATTGGTTTGAGGGTTTAAAAGAAATATTTTATTTTAGCTTGAGTCCCTAATTGGGGACACTACAGTGGTATCAGAACCATATCTTGGCCATATCAGGTGGGTGTGAGGGTTTGGTTGTATGAGTGGTGCTAAGAAATTTTTAATTTATTAGAGAAAGAAAGTTGGGACTCCAATTGTTGAGAGGTTAAAATCAAAAAGGTTATGGGTGACATGGATCACCTAGAGACAGAAAGAGAAAGAAGGGAGAGGATAGAAGATGATAGATCACATAAATATGAGCAGAATTAGGAGAGGAAAGCTATAGTTTTGGAGGGTCTCCTACAGACTCTTAGTGATAAGAGTGATTCGAGGACACGTAATGGGGATAAGGGAGCTTCAGGTAGTGAGACAAATGTGGGGAATGGGTCATCTATTCTTAGACCCACTTTTCCTACTTTCATTCAGAAAGAGGAAATTGTACGTAGGAGGGAGGGATCATCTAATCCCTGTGAGGCGCTGAACAAGGAGATAAATGAATATGCAGCTTTGGATGATGCATTAAGACAGGGGATGACCTTTTCTGAGTATTCAGCTTGGAAGAGGGGATACAGTGGTCCCAAGACTGGACAGAGATTTAGAGATCTCCAACATGTGTTGGGGAAGATAATTTTTTCTACTTTTGATGGGTCACATAGGAGTTCAATGAGGGCTTGGATTCAGAAGGTAGACACCTTTTCACTTCGCCCTATGGCGGAGGATGAGGCTATTCAGTTTGTGACATTGCATTTAGAGGGGGCAGCCCATGATTGGTGGTACCATGGATTGATCACGCATGTGCAATAGCATATACATTCATATGAGGAGTTCAGTAAGAGTTTGATAGAGCGGATCTCAAACTTCATTTTCGAGATCTAGCTCAAATGAGGCAAAAGGCCTCAGTTGATGAGTATGTTTCAGAGACTTTTAGTCATGGTGACTGACATTTTAGATAGGAGGCTTGTGGTTTTATTCACTAAGGGCTTGGTTGATTCCTTGAGGGGATTCGTCAAGGCATTTGATTCACCATCATTGAGAGAGGCCATCCAAAAGGCCTATGATTTGGAGTCATCTACTTCTAGAGGCAGGTTTACATATTTGGGGAAGCCAAAGGGACATTTTGTACCCTCTACTAGACAGCCTAGAGGTGGCGGTTTTGGGCAGCCTAAGGGCCACTATACTGGGCCTCCTAAGACCAATCTTGAGGGTCCTTTGACTTGACCAAATCCTTCGGATTTGGGGCAGCCAAGGAGACTACCTCAAAGTAGTTTTGAGGAGAGGATTGAATTAAGGAAGAAGGAACTTTGCTTTGATTGCAGGGATCCTTGGGTGAGAGGCCACAATTGTCATGGCAAGGGACAGGTTCATTACATAGAGATACTTCCAGAAGAGGAGAATGTGGGAGAAGATGGTGGGCAGCCACCTATGAGGAGGAAGTTTTTGAGATTGAAGGGGAAGAAAAGTTGAGTGGCACCTTGGCATAACTTTTAGGAACTCCTCGGTACTATCCCTTCACAGTGAAGGGGTCTTTGAAGGGCAAGCTGATTACCATACTCATTGATAGTGGGGCAACTCACAACTTTATTGATAGAGGGCTTGTGACTTCTTTTGGTCTACAACCCATTGAGTTCAAGGGGTTTAGAGTCACGGTGGCGGATGAGTTTACTAACCCTGTACTACCAAGGTTCCAAAGCTTTGCATTACTTTGGAGGGGCACATGGTAGATGATGAGTTCTATGTAGTTGGTTTTGGAGAGACCAATGTGGTCCTTGGCATCCAATGGCTACATTCCCTTGGTGAGTACACACAAAATTACCAGTCCATGGAATGGAAATTCAAAGTGGGAAACAATGAGATTGTCTTGCATGGTTTGAGTGAAAGAGAAACGCCTCCACCTTCATCAAATCATATGATGAAAGGGTGTTTTATGAGCATGGGATGGATTGAAAAAGAAAACAAGGGTAGGGTTGTTTCTAGACACTATGGGCAGCCATCTACTTGCCAAAAAGAAGAGGTAAGGATGCAATAAATAAACATGAATGATTCTGATTTTTGCTTGTCACATAATGATTGGATAAATGAATTTGCTTGTCACATAATGATTGGATAAATGAATTTGCTTGTTCACGAGGACAGCCCCAAATTTGTTGTGAACAACACTTCATTCCTAAATGGGAAGGTGATATGAGGGTTGATTGTTACTTGAAAAATGCTGATTTGAAGGGAAAAGTACAATGATATGATAAAGATGAAGGTTCTGATTTTGATTGCATAAAATTTTTTAGGCTCCTATGGAAAGTATAGCCACATATTCAAGGTAAAAGTTCTGATTTTCCTAAGAAAATTTCTGAATTTTATGAGAAGGTACAGCCATATAACAAAGGTGGAAATACTGAAATCTGTTGCATGGAAAATTCCAAATTCACATGGGAAGTACAGCTATTGGAGGTATGGATTCTGATTTTTTTTACCATCTCCAGCCTATGTTACATTATGAAATTTTTTATCATGAGAAGCATGACATCAAAGGGGGATTTGGGAATACATGTTATGAAGGTATGCTCTTTCTAATACTCCTTAAAGGAGAAAGTGAGACCATGGACAGCCTTATGCACTATGTAAAATTAATTTTGTTTGGCAGCCCTAACTTTCTTGTTGCAAATTTTGAATCATGGGGTGATTATTGGAGAAGTATGGAGCGAAGGCGTCACTAAGGGGCAGTTTGGTTTTGAAAAGATTGAGAATATGGGATGGAAGCATGGCTGTACTTCATTATTACAGCCCACCTAGATACATATTCAGACTTGCGAAGGAGAGTACAACACTTGGGAATGTGAATTTAGTGAGTTTAGAGTGTGATAATCTTCATGGTAAGTGGCATGATTTGTTGAACAAGGCAAGGTTTCGAATTGAAGTATCTTCTTTATGGGTAACAGTCCCAAGGAATGTGTGTGTAATAGAGGATGTTGGAGTATCCTTATGGTTGTTGCAATTGCTTGAGGACAAACAATTTTGGGCGGGGAGGACTATAATGTCCCCATTTTTGCTCTAGAGCTTTGGAGGACCCTTAGTTCATTATTATTCTGATAACAAAGGGTGAAAGAAGAAGAAGGAACTTGGTGCACCACTTGTGAAGAGGTATTTCAAGGGAAATGTACTTTTAATTATAATTTTGTATTATGTTTTGAAGAAAAAGTAATTTATGTTTATTTCACTTAAGTGGGGAGTTTTGGGTCTTAGCTTATAAGACTCAAGTTGTTTTTAAAGTTGACCCTCCCTTTTTATTTTGGAGCGCTTCACTTGGAGGAGGGTATTTAAGGGGAAGGAGGATTCATTTGAAGATCATGTGTATATGATAATTGGCTTTGGTGATCAAGTATGCCAAGCTTGGTTATTGAAGGTAGATGCTTGAAGAATGTTACCCTTCAAGTTCTACTGATTGTTCTACAAACGGTGTTTATCAACACCAACAACTGATTGGAAATCATGTTAAATCATTTGAAGAATTACTTGAGGTTTTATCTAATATTTGCAGCTTGTGGCGAATTGGTTTGGAGAACTACGGCAAACCACCTAGAGGGTTTGTGAGGTCACCAAGAGTTGGCAATTTGCTTGGGGAACGAAGGTTGCTGATTACTCCTTGGGCGACTTGCTTGGGGGCTTGGGAAACATCTTTCGGAGGCTTGCTGTTGATGGAAACCCTCTCTTAGGGTTTTGAATATTTTATACAATTTTTCCTTGGTGGAACGAATTATTTCTGAGTTATGTTGGCAAGTGTTGGGTTGAATAATGTTTGGAAATTATCATAAAATTATTTGCATAATTTTATATAGTGCAATGAATTGTTTGGAGGACTTTGGGGGTTGTGAAAGGATTTTGTGAAGGGTTTAAATATTCATAAAATATTCTCTATTTTTTTGTGGACTGGCGAATTGAATTGAGAGATTGTGAAGCCTTGTTTGGTAAGGATTTATGCCTTGGAAATATTCAGAATTATTTCTTTATTTTTCCCAAGTAGGGCGAATTAATTCGAAGGTTTGGGAGGCCTTGTTGATGATTTATTTCGAGGGTTTAATTTCAAAAAATATTTATATTATTTTTCCTTGAGTTGGGCGACTTGTGTGGAGGGTTTGAAGTCGTCTTTGTTAGCTGAATTTTGCTCTTTGGAAGCTTTGACAATTTATAGGGTTTTTTGGCCTAATTCTAAGATGGTCATCCAAGGGTTTCAAGGCTGTTTTTCAGATTATAGGAGTGCTGTACCAATGCTTAATTATCAGAATTATTGCATGTGTTTCCAGCAGCTACATCCTTTATTAATGCTACAAAAAGGTATACAACTATAGCTTTACATTGGTTATTCATTGAAGCAATTGTGGAGTGTTATTCTACAGATTTGGGAAGATTGTTGTGGCTAGGGTTTGCTGGGTTTTTTGGACAGCATACAGTTTATTTTCAGATTGGTTTGAGGGTTTAAAGGTTATTTCTTATTTTAGTTTGAGTCCCTAATTGGGGACACTACACGTTTATTACTATTGAAGAGACACTTCCACTTGTGTTGGCCATGAATATTATGTTGATGTGCAATTTAGTCAATCTCCTCTTGCATCTTATTTCATATTTTTGATCTCTTCTATATGGGTGTCCCATGACGAATTGGGATTGTAGCATGAGAAGGATGTTGTTCATGTATAATTAATAGGGAATAGCTAAATCACCAATATGAAATGTTACTTTAGATAATTCATCTTAGTTGACTATCCTTGATGTTCTCTTAGTATTTTGTTTGAAAAAAAAAAATTATCTTCGAAATGTGATTGCTTAAGTGCTAGATTAGATTTTAGGTAGTTGCATACATGCACTGCAACAAGTAAGTGACTTGAAAATACATTGAAAAATATAACTCAACACAAGAGATTATCATGGAGAAACCCACTGTGAGAAAACTCTAGGAGGGAAGGCCTTGCCTTCTTTGAGCTACATTTGGTCATTTGTAGACATTAATATTATTTCTTCCTTTCTTCATGCGGCCTCCAAGAACATTAGCAATATATCGAAAATGTTTTTCTAACTTGCCTTGCTTTGCAACTTGCTTCAATGCACTCTCCATAATTGCACTTACATGCTACAACTCCAAAATCACTTAACCGATAAGAATTAGACGTCCAACAAAGGTTGTACATAGACACAAACTCAAAACATATTCGAAACAAAGATTTTAGATGACATTTGCTTTAGAAAAGATGGAATTCCAAAGAATTTGAGTTTTCTTGGGATCTATAGAAGTTTAATATTTTCTCTTATTGTATAAGGTTCAGCATGGTATGACCCCATCTGATAGTCTTGTCCTATGCGGGATGGATTAGGCTGTAGACAAACTTGTCAAGTATGTGTCTTTTCCCAGCTATCTTTGGTCCCAGGGTGTTCTGATCACCTTTGAACACACGTCATGCCTATGTGTCTTCTGCCATTTCTGTTTCTTTGCCAAGTTGTCATACTAGGAGTATTAATAGTGTTCCAAGTTGCCTTTCTTGGCCATTTTGACTTGGAGGTGAGATTAGTGGTCTAGTTGAACTGCTTTCAACTTACTTTCATGTTCCAAATTGAGAGGCTTTTGGTCCCCAAAAGCTCAAGGACTCAAGAGACAAGGAAGCAATTCCCCCACTTTCTCCTTGGAATACTAGAATTTTCTTGGAAATTGTCCTTTCAATTCCACTTGCTAAATTTCCTGCTCTCCTCTTCTTGATGTTCTTACATTTTTCTACAAAACAACATCGTTGTCCAACTTTTCTTGAGCATTAGGTGCTACGTCTTCAATGTAAGGTCATAAAAGATCATCATCTAACATAGAAGGCTCAACCGCTTCTACATTGCTTCTAAATTGCTTGAACAAATGCAAACAATTCCTTTTCATGTGTAATAATTGATAACTGCCCCATGAAAAATCTCTGTATGATAACAAATGGGTATACCTCCTTGCAATAGAACAACTCCATAGCATTATCGCTTGCATCCTTCTCTATTATTGTATTAAATGATTTGGAGACTAACTTCACTCTAAGGATTCAGGAGTTACTCTCTTAGATAACCATCCTGGAATTGACTTAATTTCTCTTTCCATTTGAGAAACAACTTAATAGATTCCTCTTTGCATCCTCTGTCCTTGTAAACCTTTGATCCTTCCATGGACATACCGGTTGTCTTGGCAATACATTCATCTGTCACTTCGAAATTCAGACCTCTGATAATTTTCCTAGCTCCCCATGCCTTTGAAAACTCCATAGACAAGATAGGGTCATGGTCCTTAATTCTTTACACATAGTTTGCTATCCCTTTGTTGCGAAGGATATGCCACATAGTAGCATTTCGTTTGATTCCTTCACAAGATGAGAGTTTCACTCTCAGCCTTTCTCCTCCCATAGGCACTAAAAAGGATATTCTGTCGTCTTTGAAGCCTTCTCTGTTTCTTGTCGTCTTACCTAAACAGTCTTTCTCCTTGCTACAGTGAACCACCTGAGAAAAGTGATTGCTTGCCTGGAGATTCAGACGAACCCAATAGAGGTATTTTGATGTACTCCTTTTCCAATAAAGATGGATTATATAGTTTTCCATGTGAACTTCACCGCCACCAACCTGACAAAGTATATGTTCTAGCTTGATGTAAGGGGAATTGACACGTGAAATAACATCATTCTGCGTTTTCTTTTTTGATATGAAAATATTTATTGCCATAATCCCATGATAGAGAGCAAAGCTTACTCTAATGATTGACAATCGCTTCTTCATTACTTAAATTTGTCACCTTGCAAGGCAGGGAATTCATTTTAGATCATTTTTCTAGTCCCTCACTAGACACTTCTTTGTCAGCTAACCAATCTGCTACTCTGTTTCCTTCTCTAAAAATGTGAAATTCTTACTTCATTGAAGGACTGTAGCAAATCAATGGCATCATCTGCAATGATTTTGATGGTCAAACTAAGGGGTCTCTCTTGCTTGAGAAAACTAATAATATTTAGAGAGCCCCCGTCTATGACTAGATGAGAAATTTTCAACTCTTTAGCCAGGTATATACCCCAATAAGCAGCCAAAGCTTTTGCAGAGTGATTGGTTTGGATTTCAAAGCCTAAGTCGTAGGCTCCATCTAACTTACTATTTTGATCCCTTATAATTCCTCCTCCAGCTTTCCTTGAGTTCCCTTTTGAGGCCCCACCAAAATTTAGTTTACACCAATTAAGGGTAGGACAACACTATTTGACCGAGTTCTTATTAGCTCTATTATTTTCTATCTTCATTTCTTTATTGTCCTTTATTTCCTAGTTAGAAAGTGGTTTCCTTTCTCTTTCCAGTAGGGTCTTGTTGGTTTTCTTACTGTCTTTGTTTAGTTTCAACACCGAGAAGTTCTCTCGAATAACCTGAACAATCCTATTCCCCACTCTTTTGCTACTTCTTTTCCTATCCTTAATTTTTTTTGAGTTTCGTTCTTTCCCTGTACCTCACAATATGTGTGGCAAAGCCAGATTCCAAAGAGTCTTTAACTGAGTGTCAAAAAATGGTGATACCCATTGTAGAACCAAGTCAGGTATAGATGCCGGTTGGACCCAACAGACTTCAGACTCCTTAGTATGAAGCACCAAATATTCTAGGTAAATGGACAATCTAACAGTAGGTGATGTACAATTTCAGAGTCCCACTTCACATAAAACACATCTTCTTGGAATCATAAGTCCTTCTTTAGTTAGAATAGCTTGGGTAAGAATCTTATTCTTTATTGATATCTAGAAGAACAGGTTGATTTTTGGGTTAAGATTGTTGCCCCATACCTTCAACCAAGGAAAACCATCCGGTTGGGCTTCAAGGAGTAAAGATTATACAGAACTAACGCTTTAGCTACCCTCCGTTGTAGCAGTCTAGACTAGTTCATCTTCTTTCTCTCCTTGCCTGATATGGAATCCTTTCAATAACTCTGAAAGGAATTTACATGTTGAATAACTTCCTGGCTAGCATTGTTCAGGATAATAGCTTTACAAGACTTGATCGGTTCTCTAATTTCAATATAATCAACTACTCTTTCTCCCATAATAAATTTGATGGCAGTACTAATGGATTCCCAAAGTTCCGTAGAATCCAGCTAATCTTCCCCAAAGAGAACATTTTTGCTAGAATCCACGTTCCATTTGGTACCCTTTCTTATAAGATTTCTGCACTTAATGATACCATTCCAGAAAATAGAGCCTGGAGGAGGAGAATCATTAGACATGAAGTTGATAGATTCATTATTGTCCAAATATTTCATCTTCAGAATATCTGTCCATTGTTGGTTTTTTTTTAAGAGTATCCATCCAGTTTATAGGGCTTTGTTCAAGGGCCTCAATCTTCTTATTCCCAAGCCTCCCTGTTTCTTAGGATGACAAATCTTATCCCAAGAATTCAAGGCAATTCTTTGTTTTTCTTCAACACCTGTCCATAAGAGTCTTCTTTGTATTTGTTCTGTCTTTTCCGACACCTTACCAAGGATTCTAAGAAGAGACATGAAATAGATAGGTAGGCTTTGAAGAGAACCACTGGGAAGTTGAAGCTTTCCAACTTGACTCAGGAAACAACCTTTCCATCCTGCAAATTTCCTCTGAAATTTGTCTAGGAGAGGATTCCAATAGCTTTCTTGCATTCTGCCTTTGAATAGGGGCGTGCCTAAGTAGATTAAGGGAAGTTCCTTAATTTGATACCCAAGGATTCTAGAATTCTTCTTTGCCTAAGGGAGGGAGTATTAAGAAAAAAGAGAATGCTTGTTTCCAAATTGAATTGCTAACCAAATAGTTGTCTAGTAGGAGTCTAGTTTCCTTAATTTCTTTCCCTGAAGCTTCACTTAGAGCAATTGTGTGATCCACAAATTGTTGATGAGTAATTTAAATGATAGGAGAAGACGGTTTGAAACCTTTAATCCTGCCACAATTATGGGCTGCTACAAAGTTCCTTCTTAAGGCATCCGGCATGATGATGACAAGAAACGGGATAAAGGTTCCCCCTGCCTAAGCTCTCTTTCACTTACAAAAAAGCAGCTGGGGATGCATTTATCATAATCGAGAACATAGGAAATGAGATACATGAGTAGATTAGGTTCCAAAAGTTTTGCTGAAAGCCTAGTTTGTCGAGCACTTTATCCATAAATATCCAAGAGACCCTGTCATATGCCTTATTCATGTCTAGCTTGAGGATCATCCTTGCCGTTTTACATTTCTCCATTGAGTGAATAACCTCATGGTTGGTTACACTAGAGTCAAGAGTTTGTCTACCTGCGACAAATCCACTTTGCTGTTCCGATATGATTGAGGACATGATCTGTTGCATTCTCACAACAATGATCTCAGTGAATATTTTCAATCTGAATTCCTTGAAGTCCTTAGCACCCTGCTTCTTGGGGCAAGAACCAAAAAGGTATTATTTATTTCTCATAGTATCTTACTAGATATCAAAAATTCTTGAGCTGCTGCAAACACTTCATGTTGAATATTCTTCCAAAATCTATAAAAGAACACTAGGGGAAAGCCATCGAGTCCCAAAGCTTTCCTTCCTCAAAGGAGAACACAACAAACTTAAACCTTTAACATAGAAATGCTGATCAAATTATCATTTTCTTTTTGAGTGAGAATGGTTGGGGTGACATATAAGATGTCCCTTTCTAAATCCGAATTACTTATATTATTCCCGGAGAGAAGGGTTATGAAGTATCAAATAGCTTCCTCTTTGATTATCTTATCATCCTTAGATAATACTCCATCTGATTTTAGAATCTCATTAATTTTATTAGGATTCCTATGTGTGAGTGTTATCATATGGAAAATCTTCGTCTCCAAGAAGATGCCTTCTCATGCCACTATCGTCTTGCAATTATTACAAGCCAATTTGCCTTCTTAAGGCCACCAAGAACATTAGCAACACATCAACAATGTTCTTCTAGCTTTCCTTGCTCCGTAAGTTGCTTCAACACCTTTCAAAAACACTCAACCAAGAAGAATTTAATTCCCTCAAAGGGTATACACACACACAAACTCAAAAAATTGACCAAACGGAGATCCCAAATGACATTGGTCTTCAAAAGGAAAATTCCAAGTGTATGAGCTTCCTTGAATCCATAAAAGTTCTATTTTTTCTTATTCTGTATGGGTATTGCATGGTGCAAACCCGTTCGAAAACCCTTTGTTGTGTAGGACGAGTTTTGCTGAAGACAAACCCACCTGCATTGGCTCAGATATTGATGAACCCAAATCACCCCTGAACCTCTCTGCACTCGTGTCATGCATTTGTGTCTTCTACTAACTCTGTTTCTTTGCTGAATTGTCATGTTAGGAGTACTAAGTGTTTCAAGTTTCCTTTAGTCATCTTGTCTAGCAGTTGCGATTAGTGGCCTATTTCAACTACATTCAATTTTCATGATCCAATTTAGATCAGTTGTACACCTATAAAATTTTGTTTTTTCCATGTGAACACATCCTTATGGTCCTTCCACTATGGAACACATCCTTGCGGTCCTTCCACTATGGAACCCACCTATGCCCTTGACAATCATCTATTGCTTTGCTCCTCGATGGTCCTCTCCTTGTCAAGGACCCTCATTTCAATGAGCCTTTCATCAACAACAATCCTCTCCTTGACGATAATCCTCTTGTGATCAAAAGTCGCATCGTTTGCTCCACCATTGTTTTCCCGAGGGAATTAAATTCATCTTCCCCATTTCTATCTCAAACATTGTCAGTGTTTGGGATTCCTTTGTCATCTTTTTTTTTAATTTGTTTCATCCTTTGTTTCCTTTTTTGATCTTCACAGATCTTCCCGGGTAAAGAATCTTTGGATTTGGTTTTTCTATATTGGAGGATTGTTTGCAAAAGTCAATACACTCGAGGGTGCACGAAATAAGGACCTGCCACAAGGGCAGTCAAATGTCACAAAGGAGAACCAAGATCCAACTTTAACAATACATCAATATAAAAAATGCCTCTTGCAGGAGGCATCAACAGAAAGGGAAAAAAAGCAGGAAACCAAAACCACAGGAGCCACAGGCCATGAAACGCCCTAGAAACCTAAAAGCAGGAGTCAACTAAATAGGAGAATCCGGTGCCCTCCTAGTAGCAACACCCTTAGAAGAACCATAAGAGCCATCCTTCACCAAAAAACCAGGTCCCTTCTGAACAATGCCAACAGGTCCCAACTGAGCAATAGTACCAGAGTCCACTTCCGGGAGGAAGTGTTGGGAGACTTTATCGAGCAGAGTAGCAATTTTGTTCTCTTTTGAAAATTGGAGGACATCTTCAACTTCTTTCTGGCCACCAACTTCAACTAGTTTCTCAAGTCTACTAGAAAATTCATTAATTTCTCTATGAATATTCTTCGAAGTTTCCCTTTGCTATTCCTCTTTAAACTAAGAAGTTCCAATCCAACATCATCACCTGTAGCAACATGTTCAAGATCCAAACTCATGAGACCAGTAATGGAGGAGTCAAGGTCGTCACTAGCCACCTGAGAGTTTGGAATAGGAGTATCACTATCAACAATCATGTTATGAGCCGCATTCAACCAACTATGCACACCATTTTTATTTGGATCAGAAGAGGCAATCCATCCATGAACGGGATCCTTGGCTTGTTTGAAATATGAGTGTTTGATGCCGGACTAATCATACTCCGAAATCTTGATTTCAGCAGCCATTTTATGGGAGAGGTTCCAATCCGGATGGGGGGATAATTTTGGAAAACCACCAGAATCTAGCAGATAGTCCAAAGTGACTTTTAGCATTCCCGTACTAAGAAATTTCTCCAAAACATCCTACGGGATCTTGAGCCCAAGATGAATATGCATAGAAACAATTCTACTGATGAGTTCAATTGAGAACTCAACAAGTGATCTAGCTCTGAATTGAGACACCTCTTCATTCCTTTGTCTCCAAATGAACCAAAGAATTTCAGTTGAAAAAACAAGCCAGAACTTTCTTTGGATTTTTTTGAACAATTCCGATTAGGCTATTGTTATGAGTTTTGAACACAAAATTCATATACCACTGGGAAACTGTTCCTCTAGTTTTTCCTCCTTTTCTTGTTATTTCTTTACATGGTCTTCATATCATTGAAGAGTATCTTGTTGGTTGGCTTCTCCCTATTGCTCTTCTTAGTGCTTCATCATGTCTAGATGGCAATGATCGAGGTATGTTGGCAAGTGGGTCAGCATGCACTTGACATACTTGTTCTAGATGACATTGTTCGCCACCTTTTGATAGGAGTTTGCTTGTACTCAAACCTATTAGTGAGCAAATTTGTTTGCAGCCAAGTTCTAGACAAGAGTGTGGTCTTCTGTTAGCTCTTTTTTGTTTATATGCTTTTCTCCTATTCGCTTCATGATCCATTCTTTTTGTTCATTGTCCATTTTCGCTTGTTTTCTCAATTGACTGCTCCACCAACACAATGCTCGAGGGAAATGACAATGGTATGAAACAGTGACGATGGAAGAATAAGGGCATATACGAAGTAATCTTCACACATACACACTCGGTGGATTCATAATAGTGATACTAGAATTGTAGAATGATGAATTATAACACGTAACAAAAATAAATTCATTGTAATAGAATGGTGACAATGAATAATGAACGCACACATATGAATAATAACTATCTCGCACATTCCATATTTATAGCCATCAATCAGTGTCAGGGACCACCCTAAGGATAAACATATAAAATTAATTCAACAACTTCTTGTACATCATACTATAGAATAACAATTTTTTATTGACTCAAATGTATTCAATGCTAAATCATGGCATATATAAATGATCATGAAAATACGTTTAAAGTCTAATCAACATATGCTAATGAAATCATGCATTGAGACTTATCATCGAATTTCTCTGTTCATTTTGAATCTGAACAAATGCTTTTAAACCAAAATCTCTAAGATGTGAAATCTTTGTGTGTTTCTGCTCCAGGCCTCTTTTGGAGTCATTCTCCTTTACCTTTTGCGTGGGGCTTTTATTGATCAAATACACAATTGTATTTATGGACTCTGACGACAATTTCCTGGGTAAATGTTTATCCTTGAGCATGGATCTTGCCATCTCAACAATCACATGGTTCTTCCTTTCTTCTATCATTCTATTAAGGTGTATATGAACATGTCACCTGGTGCTTTATGCTATGCTTCTTGCAATATTCACTAAACCATCTCAAAGTGTATTCTCTTCCAGTATCTATTTTTAGCACTTTGATCATGTACTCACTCTACTTCTCTGTGGAAGTCTTGAACTCAACAAACTCATCGAATGCATCTTTCTTTCTCAGAAAATAAACCCACACTATCCTAGGAAAATCATCAATAGAAGTCATAAGTTTTTCGCTTAAGTGAGACTGTGGACATGGGTTACATGAATAAAAATGCACCAGCTTGCATGAATTTTCATCGTTGTTTCCTTTTTCCTTGAAAGGGTGCTTATGTTTCTTGCCAAGATGTCAAGTTTCACAAATATGGTCACATTCCAAATTCTGAAGTAAACTGGAAACCATGGACAACATTTTCAGTAAATTGCCTAGCTCGAGGTGGCCAGCCATGTACATCACACTTCCTTGCATTATTTACATGTTACATATTTATAGCACCAGACATGGTTATGGTGTTTTACTCCTAACCACCAACCATAACATTAACCTTTCCAATAGATCTAACATAAAGTGTGGACATATTTTCATGTGATATACCTAGATTCCACTTTGCCCATCCACTAACATGATAGTACATTTCATCTGCACCTCCCTCAATGCAAAATTTCAAACATATTGGAAACATAAAATTGACCACAAGATTTCAAGTCTTCTGCCGTGTCTTGAGCTTTCAGTGTTCATTCTTCTCCCCAATACCAGATTTTGATGCCTCATCATTCTAGAGTTGAATCAAGATTTCATGAATCATAATCGACACTACTTAATAAGACACCCTTTTAATGTTCATGAAGTTGCCATCACCCCCATAGAGGTAAAAGCATGCTCGCCCAGACAATCATCCAAGTTGAGCCAACAAATCAAACATAATGTTTACTTGATCGTTATCATATCTCACTTCATCTTCATTTTTGCCACTTAATATTTGGCATTTTCTTCTCACCAAGGGAATACTGAATATGAGTGGGCTAACATTGTTTCAAATTTACGTATGCTGTTTCAATGTAAACCTTACATTTACAGTTGTATCCTCTGTTTTGGCTTTCTTTCAATTATTTAATCTTACTTTCAAGTGTATAATTTTGAACTTCAGCAATGGTTACGTTTTTATCAATTTTGATCTCTATAAGCTTAAATCTGCTACTTCATAGATACTAAAAAGATGCTCTAAAACATTGAATTGGAATAAGAATGTTATTTTTCGAAACACTCCTCAACGACATATGAAACAAACTGCATATCAACTTGGATTCTTCTTAAGGTTGCATCTTCTATATTTTTATGCTCGTTGAAATACAATAAACAAGGCTTTTAGAAACTGTGCAGTGTCAAAATGCTTTTCCCTTCTAATCTTCCAACAGGTATCTTTTATGTCTTGCATAGCTTCAGCTAAAAATATCTTTCTTTTGTTGTACTGCCACTTCAACTCTTCCCAAATGGGGCCACCATTATCTTCACCTTGTATCTGATCACAAACAAAACCCACTTTTCTACATGAAAATGCATAATTCTTGGCTGTGCTCATCCTCATTGCCATTGTCCTCTTAATTAGTGTTTTCTCTCTTTGATCTTTATTGTAGTGTTGTTGTCCATCATCAGCAGCTTCATTGCTATTGGTTTTGTAAGTTCATTTATGTGTTTTCTCCAATGTAATCCTACATTTCTTCTTGAAAACTGTTGTCACATTCTTACATAGCAACAACATGTGACAAATTATAATTAACTTTAAATTGTTGGGTATGATATCATGGTTTGTCTCCATACACCACACTTTCCATTTGAATTATGCTACACTATAGCTTATTTCTTTGCCCATGTTGACATGTAGATTAACTTTCCATTAGTTCAATGACTCCTTTAAAATTTCTCTTTTCTATGGTGTCTATGACTTTTGCTTCCCCAGTTCATTTTCTTACTAGATAAATTAGTGCCATGTTCAATCTCTTTAGTGGTGCATTCACAAGAACTAAGGGGTTGTATTAAAATTAATCTCATTGGGTGTAAAAATGTTGTCACTACCTTGAAAAGAAGAGGTTTCTATAGAATTCTTGTCCAAACAAATATACACTCCCCTTAAGAGCTCTACTAGTGTGTGATAATCATCTTCATCCCCTATGTCCTCTTTTTGATTTGACTATAGGGCTTCATTCTCTTCATTAGTTTTGTTTGAATTTTCATTGTTAATATTATGACTTTTTTTTTGATAGATACTGGTTTTGGTGGGATCCCTACCGTATTCACTTTCGACCGGAGCTCTAACCAGTCTAGAACACAATCGGGGGCCGAGATCGCCAAGTGATCATCTATCACAGGTACCATAATTACCAACAATGGCCACAACTGGCTCGAGAATACCAACTAATGACCATAACAGGCCCGAGAATACCATCGACGGCCACAACCGGCCCAAGAATACCAATGATCGGCCACAACCGACCTCTGATACCATATTGAGATTTGAACCTGGGTGGTGTTTGAAGCAACCAAGTCACTTTACCAACTCATCCACATCTCATCGGTTGACTTTTTTTTTTTTAATTATTCTAGCAATTTCCATTTAAAAAAAAAAAAAAAAAATCCCTTAACCACAACACCCCTTTAATTATCTCTTCTTTGAAGTCAGTAGGCCATAACTCTGGATCTTCTCTACGCTTGTGCCATTTTAGAATTTCATAGGGTGCTCACATAGTAGGAAAAAACCAACTGTACCATGGGGATGCAGCCCTGACATTTCCAAGCCATCTAGGATGTTTTAGGGAATGCGGGGAGTGGGATAAAAATTTGACAGAAGCTCTAGGAATGGAAATAAAGAATCTCCAAGAAGGAAGATGAAGAAGGAAAAAGAAGAAATAAGGTCAGGTTTTGGACAACCAAGAAGTTCAAAGGCTATTCCCTTTAGAGCCTCTTCCATATGGTTCTTAGGTATAATTGTTTTTGAGGTCTATCCCATAATTAAAGGGGACTTGAGATGGAATGTAGAGGAGGGTAACAAGACTTTGTTTTGGGATGATACCCAGACAGAGTCGTTCCTTTGGCTCATATTGAAGAACTTTCTGATCTAAATGTATATGCAGAAAGGACTTGGTATGATGAGGTTAAACACTATCTTATATTTGGAAGAAGAAAATGGAAGCTCTTGGAAAGGCTCCATTATTTTGATAGAGGTAAAATTGTCGTTTTGGAAAATATTTTGAAAGATGACCCTTTTAAAATGTGAGAGGGAGTGCTCTGCATATCTGGGACAAAGCCAAATCAAAAGACATTTCAGTTAAAGAGGCATATGAAGACTTATTTCAAAAAGTTGAAGGGAAAGGATAGCAATTTCCACCAAGGATGTGGCTCAAGCATGGACTTCCAAAAGAAACTTTCCTTTTATGGTTAGCAATGTTATGTAAGGCACTGACATATGATGCTCCTAACCTATAGATAATTTCATGGCCCTTCAAGATGTCCTTTATGCATAGTTACCATATTCGTCCAAATACAATCTAGACACTGTACGGACGAAATTTTTGGAACCAAATGAATTAGTTCGTTCAAATTCGTCGGTTTTGGAAATGTATATTTTTTTAATTTTTTAAATTAAAAAAACCCAAAACAACAGTTAAACAAATAGTGAAACAGGGAAAACAAAAAATCCAACGCATTTTTGGGTTGTATGATCACGTGATTTACAAGAACATGCAAAAAACCCTAACATCTATTACGCAGGCAGAGTTACGTTAAATAGGGTTGATCTTCATTCATATTCATTTGTATTTCCATTATTCGTTTCCCAGCTTGCAGCGAACGAACAATGAATAGGGTTCTGGTTGACAATTGAGCATCGGCGAGTAGTTTGAGCCCGGGTTTACTCTTAGATCACCATTGCCGTCCAGCCGTAGGTCGTCGGGCCGTTAGGAAGCTTGGAGTTGGAGCAGTGTCGCCGATCGAAGAGACTTCGGTATTTTTTTTTCTTTTGTATAGTTCATACTAAACTGCAGGCCAATTAAGATTTTGTTTTAATTTTTATTTTCTTTTAAAGTTTTAATGCTTAAGTTTTTTTATGTTTAAGTTGTATTTGTATAATTTATTGTTTAATATTTTTAATTTATTTTAGTAATTAATTAATATTAATAATTAATAAATTATATTGTTATTGATTTATTATAGTTTTTAGTTTTTTAAAGTTTGAATATATTATTTTAATTTATATTTAAATTTTTAATAATTTTTTAAAAATTTATTTTGTATTATTTTATTTTTAATAAGTTATTAATGTTAATTTTTTATAAAACTTTTTAAATTTTATTTTTATAATTTATTGTTTAATATAATTAATTTAGTTTAGTAACTAATTAATAAAGTATATAACTATTAATTTTTTATAGTATTTAATTTTTTTAAGTTTGAAAAGATTATTTTAATGTGTATTTAATTTTTTTTAATTTCTTTAAAATTTATTTTTGTGTTATGTTAATTTTTTTCGGTACGTATTATTTTATTTTCATTAAGTTATAAATTTATAATTAATTTTCATTAAATTTTACATTATAAACTTATAAAATATTTTAATATACTGTTTTTGTAGTTAATAATTTAATAACTATTTTATTGTGTAAAACTAAAAATGATTAACATTTTACAGCTAAGTTGCCGGTACGGGTACGGGTATGGATACGGGTACGAGAATCAGATACGGGGATACAATGATTTTTTTTTGGGGGGTTTGGATACGGCTGTACAAAAATATATATAAAAAATTAAAATAAAATAAAAATATAGACATATAAGCAAAATTAACCACATATTATGCATAGAAGAAACATAATAAGTTAAATAACCACAAAACATACTAATAATTCAATGCCAAATATCATAATATTCAATTGTGTAAACTTAGATTAGTCTTATTTATTATTACAAGTACATAATGCAAATGTTACAACTTACCAGTATGGACAAAAATAAAGACAAAAGAAAATCCCTTCTGCACAGTTTGGTGAAGATTACAATGAGATGACCTGGTGTTAAATCACACTTAAGAGTATGCCCTGTTCTCTTCTTTGAGCTTATTCATGAGTTGAGCTTTTGTATTATACCTGTCCAAATGATCTCACCATATGTACTACACAGAAAGAGTCCTGGAGAACCATATTTTTGGGACATAAAGGATAAGCAAAACAGGACATAATTGATTTCAACCTCTCTCTCATCTTGATCATGTTACAGACATTTATTTACTTTGTTTTGGCAAGGCTGAAACATGATCCAATAACTGGAAGACTTGCTGACTTGCTCTGGCAACCTTCACAGCTGCTGTATACAGCCCTAATAAAGAAGATACAGATGAATCAACTGAGGCTCACGTTTTGAAAACAGTCAAACACAGCCAGCGATTGAAACTGCAGAGAGCTTTTCATACTTTGTTTTTTTTTGAAGTCTGTGTTTGACTTTTAATTAAGCAAAATTGAAAAAAAAAAAATTGGAAAAAAAAAAAAAAAAAAGAAAACAGGAAATGCCGGGATACGGCAGGATACTGCCGGATACGGCACCCAGATGTATCCGGGCGTATCTGGCCGTAACCTGCCGTATCATGGCGTATCCCCGTGCTCCCCCTACGCACCCGTATCCGGGGAGCGTTTCCCCGCGCTCCCAGGGCCTGGGGGGGGCATATCCGGTAACGTAGTTTTACAATGTTAAAGCTTCTTTAGAGTTTCAGATCAAAGGTTGAACGGTGCCAGTGGGTAGTGGGTAGCGAAGGAAATATTTTAAATACACAAGATTGAGCAGTAGGCATCAAAAAATTTTAAGGACTTCAACATGTCAAGCTGCCCATTTGAGATGAAGTACATCATCCAGAGAGATGATGAAGATTAAAAAAAAATGAGATGCACCTTGTGCAATGAGAATATCACGGGAAGTATAATCCGAGTTTGCTACAATTACCTTGGAGGAATGTGAAACTTTCTGGGGCAGCAAATGAAAATTCAACGGAACCAAAATATGTAGAATTCATAAATAGAGTGAAAGCTAAATTTAATGTGAGTCATGCTGGATCATTAGTTTCAGAATCAAAGAACGCTAAAATCCAACATTCCATCTCACAAATGGGCTCCTTGAACAATTCAAGTTGCACTCCATCACCATTTGCCCAAGGAGGTGGAAGTGGAAGTGGCATTCAAATGTCTCAAGGTTCATTGAAGTCAATGTGGAGGCCACAAAAAAAGCATGATGTAGACAGGTTGGCAGCTAGATTGTTTTATGTAGAGGCCATTCCTTTCAATCTTATCCGTTCTCCACATTTCCAAACCTTCCTAGATGTGGCTATTGATTTTGGAAAGGGGTTACAAACTACCTGGCTATGAAATAATACGAACTAGTCTTCTTGATGAGGAAGTGGAAGCGATATCTACTGAGCTAGATGGAATAAATTTTTTTGGAAAAGCACAGGGTGCACAATAGTAAGCGATGGATGGGACCGATTCAAGAAGACCCCTCCTAAATATTTTGGCAATATCCCTTGATGGTGCTTAGTTTATAAAATCAATTGATACAAAAACAAAAAACTTCTCTTTTCATTTGCCAATGCATCGAATTAGCTATTTTGGAGATAGGAGAAGAGAATGTTGTTCAAATCATTACAGATAATGCAACTAATTATAAAGGGGCAGGTGATATACTCATGGATAGATTTCCTCATCTGTTTTGGACACCATGTACTGCACATGTGTTGGATCTTTTGCTTGAAGATCTATCAAAATTGGAGTGGGTAAGTAATATTGTGATTGAAGGAAAACAAATTTCTGAGTTTATCTTCAATCACCGCTTGACATTGAACTTGTATCATTCATTTTAAAAGCACGAGCTTCTATCCCCTATTGAAACAAGATTTTCCACCAACTTTATTACTTTGCAAAGGGAGATAGAGAAGAGGACAACATTGAGAAAAGTGATGTTTCTGACGAATGGACAGAGTCAAAGCTTTTCAAAGAAGTCCATTCAAAAGATATTGAAAGAATTATATTAGGGGACACATTTTGGGAGGGGGCCAAGAAGGTCATAATGGTGTTTGAGCTTCTTGTTAGAATTTTGAGAATGGTTGATGGCAATCAACCTTGCATGGGCTTTGTGTACGAGGGAATGGATAGAGCAAAGGAAGAAATTCAAAATTTACTAGCAGATAATGTAGAAGAAGTCAAGTGCATTTGGGAAATTGTGGACAAACGATGGTTGATGCTACATCATCCTCTACATGCAATAGCTTACTATTTAGATCCCAAATTAGCAGAGGTAAATCATAAGGCAGATGAAGAGATAATGAAAGGTGTTTTTGCAACAATAGACATGTTTATTAATGAAAAAGAGAAGGAAGTAGCAAGGCAACAACTTAGTGTTTTCAAAAACCAACTGAAAATGTTTGGTATCAAAGAAGCAAAGGCAAGTAGAGTGAAGTGGGAACCATTTAAATGGTGGCAAACTTATGGGGCTCCTACTCCACAGTTGCAAAGGCTTGTCTTGCGAATCTTTAGCCAATGTTCTAGTGCTTTTGCATGTGAAAGAAACTGGAGTACAAATGACTTAATCCACACTAACAAGAGGAATCGATTGGGGGCCCAAAAACTCTCTGATCTTGTGTTTGTTCATAGCAATTTACGATTGCTTACTCACTCTCTTGTGAATGAAGATGACATCTCTCGTCTTGGTGAACCATGCTTCGAAGATGAAGAAAATATTGTTGTAGTTGACGAGGTTACTAGTGTAGGATTAGATGATGTTGTTAATGATGACTTTGGTGTATTTGTAAGGTTTGATGTTGCGAATGTTTAAATTTTATTTCCATTTTTAGTTAATGATGAGAACGTTAATGTTAAACAAAGTATATTTCACAAGTCTCACTGTTATATTTTAATGTATGATGTTGAACAATGAACATTGAAGTTTAATACTATTGGATTTTCTTATCAGTAGTGGTTGTTGATGAGAATGCCATACCTCGTCATGGATGTTTGACAAAACCCCATGATGACTCCTTAGAAGTGCATGCATCTATTTATGTTGAGGATGTGTACAATGAGATTGGCAAAACAGCAGCCTTTAACACACCATTAGAGCTATCCTATGAGGCTGATTACACTAGTGCATATGATTAGTAGGTTGATAGCATATATGGTGATGTTTTCCAATCAGCTGATGATGATGATTCAACATCTTATCTTAGTGATGATGCTTATGATGATCCGGATGTGTTAGCACCTAATCATGATAAAGATTTGGTGATGGATAAATTTCCTCTTGATGCTGATATAACTTCTCGGGAGTTATGCATGAAGAAAGCTGATTTTGGAAAGCATGGTGCTGATTATAAATCAGAAAATTTGTATGAAGATGTTAGGTCACATGAGTCCCATCATTTGGCAGGGAAGACATGATTATTGTAGCCATAAACCATTTTGATGATACTCATAGGTTAATGGCAAATTATTGTTGGAGGGCTCCAGGGACACATAAGAGCCTTGAAGAAGAATTTTCCCTTGCAGACTTTCAGGCACTTAGAGAAGTTTTGGTGGTAATGAAATCTAATTACCTGCACCTACTTTCAGATAGGGATCATCTTCTCATGCTTGATGAGATTTATTTTGATGCACTAGAAGGGAAAGAAGAGGAAGTTGATAAGCTTACCTATGAGCTCAAGGTTACCAAGGATTCTTTGAAGAGCACTCAATTGGCCCTTCAAGAATCAGAAATTCAGATTGATGAGCTTTGTGAGGAATTGAGCTTGGCACATTCTTCATCATCCACATCAGAAATTCAGTCATCTATGACAGCCATCACACATGAGGATGATAGTAGTACTCATGATTTGAGGGATGAGTCTCTTGTGATGGTCAAGCATGAGGAGCATTCAGATTTGCATGGGCTTGAGGAGAGGTATGATTCAGAAATTTCTGATTATACACATAGCTTGCTTCATGGGGATCTTAAGTCACTTCTTTTGGAGAGCCCATTGAAGGCTCAAGTCATAGATATGAATGAGAGAGTTGAGCGTACACCTTGTAGACCAGCCAAAAGTGAAGTGCATGCAGATGTGAAGACATCAATCTTGGTTACAGGTTCAGATCACACTAGTGGAATGAGTGCAAATGATAAGATTAAAAGGGAGCAGAAGATACAATGGTTATCCATGAAAAAGAACCATCTAGTGCATCCACAAGTAAAATGAGCACAAGTCTCTATATTGGTGATGTAGAGATTGTTATTCATAAGTCTTGTGATGAGAAGCCAGATTTTTATGAGGACAGTATGTTAGTTCGTAACGCTGTCCCATCATTTTCTCTTGAAGATTGCAGGGCATCTTCTAGTGGGAAAACTGGTATATATGATGATATGTTTCCTATGCATGATAGCAAATCAGAAAATTCATTTTATGTAGCTGATTGTGATCATTGGCCTAATGAGTCACGTGAATCGAAGGATCAACTGAAAGTCATTGAAGATAAGATTGTACAAACCTTAACCCATTTTGATAGCACGCACAAATTCATTGAATACCTCCTTTGGACTGCCCAACATGAAGAAAGGCAGAAGGGGCTAATGGTTGGGGCTGCTATACCAAGTCTGCGGACTATCAAAAATGCTTTAGAGGTAATGAAATCAGATTACCTCTATTCGCTTTCAGAGAGAGACCTTGCCATCAAGATTGCAGAGAAGGCTTACAGAGCTAATGTCAAATCTGCCCTTTATGATTTGAATTGTGAGACACCTACTAGTTCCTGCAATGGGAATGGTGAGATATGGAATCCAAGTGATTATTCTGGTATTCCATTGGCACAAGCTGATGAGTTTCATCTTGACTGCATGGTGAGGTATGCTCATCAATTTTCTTTCAGCCCACATACGAATGAATTGATCATGCTTCTAATGACACATAAGGGTGGGTTGGATAAAGGATTACATAGTTAACTCTAGTATGATGTGCTTCCATCTTTAAAGGATTACATAGTTCACTCTGGTATCATGTGCTTCCATCTTTAAAAGATGAATCCAAATCTTGCAAGTCTCCTACTTTGTTTCCTCCAGATGGTTGCTCACAAAAACAGGAATTTGAGTCTTGGCTCATTTGGATTCCAATGGTTATCAGAGTGGCACAACGGAAGTCAACAATTATTGGGAATGAGAGAGCCAATGTTGACTTTCTAGAGTTTACTCCTATGGTGCATCAGTTTGGTTCTTTCGAAGAGCAATTCTTTGAGGAGTTGGCCGAGTTTACACAATATTTGATTACTTTTCTTACATGTGGTTTTCAAGAGGTCTCTTGTGTTGGTACCTCGCAGGATAGTGCTTTGAGCAGATGGTGCTACAGATCTTATAGGTTGACTTCGGACCCTGGGATTATCCTTGGTTTCAGTTTGGTTTAGTCTATTGATTGTGGGGTTGTATTGGCATTGCTTGAGGACAAGCAATCTTTGGGAATGACGGACTATAATGTCCCCATTTTCGGGTTCTCTTGCTTTGCAGTTGGAGATGGCTTCTTGGGTTTGTGTCCGCCTGATTAGAGAGGTAATTTGATGTTACTAGTGAGATCAAATGGTTTAGAGGAGTTATTTGATGCTTTTAGATGTTATTTATGGCTTCTAGTGTGCTCTCCAAGAATCTTGGAGATGGTGTTTATTTATAGAAAGTCGTCTGATCAGCGCCGTTTATCATTATTCATCAAGATCACTCCAGTGCAGTTAGTTTTTGATTCTGATGCATTTCATCAGTTTTCGCAAAATGAGTATATTAACGGTTTTATTTTAATTAATTTATTAAAGTCGACAAATATTATTTAAAATATTTAAAAGACACTTTAGTATTATAGCTCGTCGGAATTGAGATGAAATGTTTTAAATCATAGATGAATTAAATCGAAACTTTGAGTGTAAAATTATCATTATTTTAATAAAAAGGTCTTTTTCGGAGCAAAAAGGGAGTTTAAATTAAAAATAAATTTTAAATAGAAGCCTTTGGAGAGTTCGGGAAAAGTACAAGTCATATATAAAGGGGAGATTAGAGCTCATTTGTTTTATGCTTCATTATTTTTCTCTATTGGTGATTTGAAGAGCTTTTTCGAGTTCTTGGCTATGGGATGGAAACCCTAGGGCGACTGGGTTCGGTGGTGAGACTAATCCACCCTAGCTAGTCAGGTTGGAGAGATCATACAGATATTTCACAAGTGTACGACATTACCAAATTTGTGGGTCTCCCTTAGAGACAAATTTGAGGGTTAATGTTATTATCACTTGCATTTGGAGGTTGAGATATATTCAGGTTGGGCGATTTGTAGGGTTGAACATAGTGCTGGGTGAATATAGCAGACGTCATATTTTAGATTGAGCATTTGGATTTTAAGGGATTATTTGCTGCATATATTCCTAGCCGTCTGGTATTTTATTCCTAAGGTGGTACACTAGCATTTCTCTTTGTCGTGGGTGTTGGCTAGGGGTCATAATCGCTGAAGAAGGGCGTGGCTGCATTCTATCTCCATCGCCATTCATACCTCCTGCTATATATTGTTGCAATATTGTGGCATTTTAAAGGGAGTCGTTTCAATATTAGGGGTGCAACAGCTTCATTTATGGGAGATAGTTGTGGTTTATACTATTGAGTGCAAATTTGATAGGCGTCCAATGTATTGGTGATTTCCAGGTCTGAGAATATGTATTGATTTGAATATTGTTTGCTTCAGCACTGTAATATTTTGTAATGAACAAGCATAGCTATTTGGTGTTTAAATAGTGCATACCCTTATGTATGGTATCATTGAATATCAAACTTAATTCCTTATATGTATGAAATCTGAAAATCTGAAAAAACTCATGAATCAAACAACTGGCAATATTATGGTAATTGTTTGACAAAATGTTCATGTGTCAAGTTGGAAAAATAATTCGTAAATAGCATGCAATACAAGAGGGGATTTGACACAATGCTAAATATTGAAGCAGTCAAAAGTTGCAGTGTAATAACTGGAAAATAAATGATATCATTTATAAAATTAAGATTGAAATCGAGAATTTCGAGATCTCATACCAACATATTAGGAGAATAGGGAATACGGTGGCAGACCTAGTGCCAATTAGCTGGTGGAAAGGTTGGGCAAGTTGGTTAAATATTTATCCTTTGCCCATCATGGCAATAATGCTAATCTTAGAAGATTGTGCCAAAGTGGAAGAGCTTGCTCTTCAATTAAAATTATAAAACTAGGGGTCAAAAATAGGAAATATTTTTGTGCATTAAAAATTGTCTTTGTGTGCACTCAATTGTGCATTTTCATGATTGAATGAAGCAAAGGAGAAGGATAGAAGAAGAATAAGTGTGATATATAAATGATGAAAGCCACTAGCTTTTACTTTTGCTAACATTTTAGCAATGGTAATATGCTTGGCGCTAAAGTTTGAAGATTTCCCTATGGGCGGAAACGTAGATGTCTAAAATTAATTTTTGAAATTCATGTCAATTTTTTATTTATCTAGTTTGTTTAGTTAACGCCAACTAGGAGTTGGCATCTTTGTGAGTAATTTTTGTGTTTAGGGTCCCTCAATGTTAGATTGCTCTAGCAAAAGGAAGAAAAAAAAAAATCTGTGTATAAATTATGTATTTTGGTTATAGTTTTCTTTTAACCTTCAATATATATATATATATATATATATATGCCTAAAATCCATAGTTACCAGATCTGGACAAATCAATGAATCTTGCACCAAATTTGGTTTGGACCAGACTTTTTGCCCAATTCAAATAAGTTTGGTCTGGGTTGGCCATGTTTTTTAAATTATAGTTTAAGTTTTTGGAAAAACTACATCCAACAACCTTATATAATATATAATTATGCTGATGGGTGTTCTACAATGGATATATATATGCCTAAAATCCATAGTTACCAGATCTGGACAAATCAATGAATCTTGCACCAAATTCGGTTTGGACCAGACTTTTTGCCCAATTCAAATAAGTTTGGTCCGGGTTGGCCATGTTTTTTAAATTATAGTTTAAGTTTTTGGAAAAACTACATCCAACAACCTCATATAATATATAATTATGCTGATGGGTGTTCTACAATGGCAGCAAGGGAGTCTTATGGAGTGAGGAGTTCACAATTATGTTTGACCATAAATCTGATGTCCATTTGACCGTTAGTTTGACGCATTTCCTTTTTTACTTGGAGAAGTCAATCCAAAAATCATAATATCTTGACCATATGGTGGAGTTAGAAGCCCAATTTTTTTCTCGGAGATATGTTTACAATCCTGACACAATGGTGTAGCTAGATTGATGCTATTCGTCCCCAGTTAGTGAAAAATTGGCGGAGAAGATAATGGAATTTTTAATCAATGTCATGCAAAAAAATCCAAGATAAGAACCTTGAGATGCATATCTTTCGGTGTATTCCAGGCACATGTATTTAAGATATCTGTACTAGAATTAAACATATTCACATCCTATATCATTTTATTAAGTATTTTTCATTGTATTTGTAAATTTCTCATTTTTATAACATTATGCTTATATATATATATTTATTACTGGACTGGGGTAAAAAAAACATTCACATCTCATATTTTTGGATGTGGCAAATAAAAACAGCCATAATTTAATCAACAATTATCATTCATCAACATTTTATCTATGGGTATGTTTTTTCAATTATCATGCATCATACATCAGTAATTATCATTTATTGGTATGTTTTGTCATACTGTAATACTCATTTAGAATTTTGTTTGAAGGATTTTATATATAAGCTGTGAATAATTTCATTTTTTTTCCTTGTTTTCTTTCTCAATCCTTTTGGGTTGAATACATTTCATGGTTTTTAACTTCTCATATTCATTTTTGTATGAACATGGCTGCCATGGGTGCTCACACATTAAAAATGCACAATATTGGAGAGAATGTGAAACCATAGTAATCACTGGAACAAACATTACATGAATGGCTAGCTTGACGTGACCTTCTGTAAAAATATATGGTTATGACAGTTTAACCAGCTAACTGCCAACTGTATTGTTACCTTGATCACATATCTAACTTAAATTCTGATCCTGCACTTATTTTCATGTTATAGTCCTAACAACTGTTACAATGCATTCACAATGGTTGAAAAGATAAATGAAGCAACACACAAACTTCAACTACCATCCATGTAAACGTGCATCCATCACTTCATGTAAGTTTCTTTAAGAATACCTTATAGCAGTCTATGATGATATTTTTGGTACAGATTATCTAAGGTTACCACACAAAATAGAATTCATGCTTACTAATAATCAAGTACTTGTGTTCTTTCGTTTGGGATGGAAGACAACATTTTATAGCCTCTTAAACTCCTAAAAGAAAGGAGGAAAGACTTATCTTTTGAAACCACTATATTCCTACAGAATCTCCTACTTATTTCCCACCTTTATTCTCTCTAAAATATCTCATCACACTTAGCTACGTCAGTTATCCTCACAACTAACTATTAACAATGAGTTGTTAATTACAACTCATTTACAACTATTTATTTAGCACACATTAACTCCTATAAGAAAAGAGGAAAGACTTATCTTTTGAAACCACTATATTCCTACATAATCTCCTACTTATCTCCCACTTTTAATCTCTCTCTAACATATCTCATCACACTTAGCTACGTGAGTTATTTTTACAACTAACTACTAACAATGAATTGCTAATTACAACTCATTTACAACTATTTATTTAGCACACATTAACAGTAATAAGAAATTATAACTATGAATATTAATTTCTTAACATCCCCCCTATTCTCTATAAAAAATCTCATCACACTTAGCTACGTGAGTTATCCTCACAACTAACTACTAACAATGAGTTGTTAATTACAACTCATTTACAACTATTTATTTAGCACTCATTAATAGTAATAAGAAATTATAACTATGACTATTAATTTCTTAACATCACCCCCCCTCCCCGCCGCGCCCCCCCGCCACCCTCTGCCTTAGTGTGAATGCGGGTGAAGAGAAATATATCCTGCAAATGCTGCTTCCTAAAAACATTGCTTAGACTAGGTATGCTCCATTAAGTTGTCTCGTAACCCTCAAAAGGATGTAGATTTGCATAGCTGAATTTGAGGTTCACGACTCGTGGATTCTGTATACCCTATGGGAAGAATTCTTTAAGGTGATTGACCTGTCCTCAAATTCCTAATGTACTTTGGATTCATTAAGTGCTTGCACTAGCTAGACAACAATCCATATTGAGCTACCTCAAAATCTTCTCATGCCCCCCAAGAATCTGATTATTTGAACATGCATCTATTTCCCCAAATGTTACACCAAAGGTTTACTCAGAACACAACGGAAAACAAGAAAACTCTGAACTGAAAAAAATATCGAAAATAAAAAAATGAAGACCAAGTCTTCGTCTATTTTTTATGTAGCCTCTGCACACAATTGTTGCCACTCAATTGTACACAACATTGACGATCTTCACTGCCATTGAGAATCGTCCTTGGCTTTAGCCGATTTAGCACATATTGGTGCTACGAATGCAATTTCCAAGTTTTGTCGCTAGTGATTGATGTGAGTACACTAAAAGTCCTCCAACCTCCATTGCCTCCATCTTTCTGATGGTTGCTACTTAGAAAATATAGATTTGAGATTCAATTGCATGTCGTTTTTTAATAACATATCCCCTTTACAAGTTGGATGTCGGGTTCACCAGAAAATGTGTCCATTACAAATAGAGATATTTTGACATTGTATTTTTACAAAACGACACACATAATGGGCATCAAAACTTTGAACCAAAAAATTGACTAAACTTTGAGAAATTTTAAAACAAAGACTAATATTGATCAATACAAAAGATGACTAAACTAATGACTAATATTAATATGATAGACTAAATAAAACTTTTGACCCAAAACTAAATAATTTAACCTTAACTTATGACATGACTTAATGCTAATTGACTACCTATGATGACACTTGATTGAATAGAAATAAAAACTCGACTCTTATTTAAGAAACTACTAACTAGTATCTAAGCTAAAAAAACTTAAGACACTTTCACTGTGACCAAAAACAATTCCTGTCATGACAGAAGCAGGTACTGTTATCTCTCTGGCCATCACAAATCACTAGTTAGCATGAGAGGACCAGAATAATATGTCCAGGGCGCAGACTTCTTTGATAGTGATCAACTGCACAAACTTGCTAATCTCGTTTGCAATGCCGAGAGTTGCATTCAATTGAACTCTGCAAATCATGGAATGACAGAATGAAAGGGCAAGGTCAAGATATGATGTACGACACTCCTAAAAAAGTAATTTAATCTATGCCAATCAATACCTAAAAAAAACTAAAAGCTTCATACATCAATAAGATTTCATAGACGGGCAATCATGGATAGCAATGGATCTGCCCCGTACAAGATCTCAGGACTCCATGAACTGTTCTGATAGCAGATGATATTTTTGGTACAGATTATCTAAAGTTACCACACAAAATAATAGGACTACACAATAGAATTCATACACTCTAATAATCAAGTACTTCTGCTCTTTTGTTTGGGATGGAAGATTACATTTTATAGCCTCTGAAACTCCTACAAGAAAGGAGGAAAGACTTATCTTTTGAAACCACTATATCCCTATATAATCTCCTACTTAACTCCCACCTTTATTCTCTCTAAAATATCTCATCACAATTAGCTACGCAAGTTATCTGCACAACTAACTACTAACAATGAGTTGTTAATTACAACCTATGTTGTTTGGGTACGGGTACGGGTACGGATACGGGGACGTCTCGGGTACGCGGGTACGTCATTTTTCAAAAACCTTGATTTGGATACGTCGTGGGTACGTCTGTATATATATATATATATATATATATATATATATATATATTACTCATTTTTTTAGTAAAACACTTGAAACTACATAGTGTGAAAATATTTGTCTATAAATGATAAAACACTTAAAAATATATAATATTCATTCATTCATTACTTCAAAGACAAGATGTACATTCAAATCTAGAATAAATCATCTCGATTGTCCACAAAATCATGAATGCCACTCCCATTATTTTTCAACTTTATCATTTACTGACACTTTCTCTCACAAGGGCTCATCGGTGCATTGAATCTCACGAGTGCATGCCTTAAGGGGTGCACAGGGAATGGGGTGGGATCGGCTTGTGGCACTTTGCCAGAGATATTCTCAAACTATTCTATCACGCATACATCCCTTCATGCAGCCTTCATACCTCCTATGATGTCTCCTTGAAATCTTGAAACCCTGAAATATGGCTAAGTTTGAAACCCTGAAACCCTGGAATCTGACTAACTCTGAAATATGACAGGGTCCTCCAAAACCTAGAATTTGCATTATAGCTCCTAGTAGTCCGAAACCCCTCTCAAACACCCTGAAAGTATATAAATAAAATATAACTTAAAGTATAAGTTTACATTTAGATATGGACATCTAGTTTCTATATCTAAATGTAAACTTATACTTGAATGTTTATTTTATTTCTATACGTTGGGTTCGGACTGGATTTACATTTAGGGTTGCTTAGTTTTTAGGGTTTTTTTTTAAAGGATTTTCTAGGGTTTTTTAAAAAAACAATTCGCCATTTTTCTGCCGGAATCCCTCGGGTACGCGCCGGAAACGTCCCGGGTACTCCCGGAGGCGCCCGTCGGCTTGCCGGACGTTTCCGGCACGCCGGCGGGCGCCTCCGGGACGCCTCCGGGAGTACCCGGGACGTCCCCGTGCCGGAGGCGTCTCCGAACAGGAGGCGTGGGGCTGGGGGGCGTATCCCTGCAACACAGATTACAACTCCTTTACAACTATTTATCTAGCACATATCGACACTAATAAGAAATTATTACTATGAATATTAATTTCTTAACATATGAAGCAAACCTCTGACCCTGTTGCCTTGTTGACTACACCAATTTCTTGTTGTTCTTTCCTGATGTTACCCATATTGACCCCATTGTTCTGAATTGAACACACTTGACCCCTCTTTTTCATACCCCTTCCTTGTTGGCCTCAAATGGGTTGCTGGTTTGAGGACTACAATGTATTTTTGATACAGTAGCACCATTGTCTAAATGGTTCAAAAAGAAAAAGGCCCAACCTGGCTATCATCGTAGGCTGCATTTCGTGACTTCCTTGCGACTCTTTTCTTCTAGGAGGAGGCTCAAGATATTTTACTTTGGGTCTATAAATTGAGCTGCCCTTCCTCCTGCTGCTTTTGTTTTGGATATTTTAAAGCCTTGAGAAATCTTATCTCTGAGATAGGGTCCTTTGATCCCATTGCAGTGCCCATCTTCCCATCAGCAACTGAATAGAGTTGATTTTTCCCCAGTATAGTTTAGGATTAGCCCATTAAAATTGGAGATTCCCAGTATCTCAGCCTAGACCATTACTTTTTCTGGTGTAGGTATAATTTTCCCATTTTCAATACGCCACCCATAGCCTATTTTTTCCAGCTCTCCATTTTAGCTTCTTTATTCACCATATCCCATCATCCAGTCCTTCATGTTACCTCTTAAAATCTGTAGTGTTGTTTCCATTTTACAGTAATAGCTTGCCCCTGGCATTGCCAAACATGTGTTCCAGCCATAATCATTGTTGTTCCAGCTGTTGCACCACTGTGGGAATTTTGCTATAGCTGATGAGACCAGTTCTTTGGTGTTAAAGCTTAATGGTTTCAAATCTGCTTTTAACTTTTTCAGGTAGACACAGATTCTCTCTAATGTCAGCTTTGCTTGTTTAAATTATTTGTGCGTGTGAGTGTTGTTACTGCTTCTTTCTTTCATTGTTGTGACAATTCTGATCTGCTTGCCTTTAGTTGGTTGCTTTGTGGATTTATTTGTTGTCAACATAGCTGCAGCTTGGCTTTTCTTATTTGTCCTTAACTTTTGCCTTTTTTCATCATCTTCCTATTACCTTTGCCTTGCGGTTCTGTGTTGTCACTGATCCTTGCTTGAACCTTTTGGAGTTGTGCACTTATTTTCCTTTGTCCCTCTGGTCAGTGCTCCTCTCATAGGCCCATTTTCCATTGCCTACTTTCTTACCTTTATTTCCTTGTTTGTGCTTGCCTTCTTGATGATGAAGGCATGTGTGCTCCATAGAGGAGGTCACAGGTTTGGATTCGAAGTAGGGTAGGGTTGTACACCTTGCTGAACAATATATAAAGTAAATTGAAAAACAATTCCATTGTGAGCTTCCACAAGAGGGGTCTCACACATCAAATTGGCAACTCGCTTGCTTGAAGGTGACCTAAAAAACTACCTTTATGTGATTAGCCCTTACCTTCTAGGTCTCATTCTTTCCTTTTTAATTGTTTGTATTCAGTACTCTTCATTTGCTTCTTTGTTTTGCTAGCCCTTGTCTTAATGCAGTTTGTTTCTCTTTTTGCCGTGGCATGTATTGGCTTGCTCACTCACTTTCTTTTTCTCATGCTGTTAGCATGGGGGATACTTGCTTTGGTTTTTTTCTTCACAGCTGTTCCATTGGCTTATTAAATTGTCTTTCCTTCTTGATTATTGCACTTTTGTCTTTCCTCGATGTGCTTGACTGTTGCTTTGGTTTTTGTTTTCACAGCTGTTCCATTGGACCATTAAATTGTTTTTCCTTCTTGATTATTGCACTTTTGTCTTTCCTCGATGTGCTTGACTCTAGACTTCTTTCAAGCTGTTCTGATAGTGCCTTTTTATTATTTTCAACTTGCTTTGTGCTCCTTTGTCATGCCTTTTCTTTTTTAATGTCTTTTCAATTGGTGTTTTGTTGGGGCATTGTTTGATTAGTCTTTGTTAAAGATTCTATCGTCTTCTGTTTTTGGATATGCCTGCTCACCCTTGTGTTTGACGCAATTATTCATCTGTTTTTCAGACTAAAGAGTGCCTTTCATTGCTCTAATGCTGCTATATCTTGCTATGTCTGATTAAATTAAGGCTTAAACTTTTGTTTTGCAGGGCTAAGTTAAATTGCATAAAAGCCCCCAAACGTGCAATTGTACTTGTCTCCCTTTTTTGTTTCATTTCCAGCATTTGTTTCCTATATTTTCTTTCTTGCAGCCACTTGACACACATACCATCACCTCATTTTGGCACACTCGTCTCCAAGAAACCTCCATTTGACATTTCACCTTCTTCTTAGCCCCTTCATCCTTGGATTTCAACTCGAAGGTTCTGAATGTTTCTGTTTACCATGCCACGTGACCAGTGATCAGGTCAAATTATTCCAAGTAAAAAACAAAGATGTTGGAAAATAGAGAAATTGGATAATATCTTGTCAAATGGGCATAGTTACCAAATCCGGCCAGATCTGCACAAAATCCAGCAGTTTTTTTGGCCAACCCATATAAGTTCGTCTGGGTTGGCCTTATTCTTTTTTAAAATTTTATTTTTTTTATTTTTTTAGGTTTTCTATGCAAAAAAGCCCAGAAACCATAAATATCATATAATATTAACATTTTATATTATTTTATTAATTTTTTTCATTGTGTTTGTCAGTTTTGCATATTTATAAAACTATGTGTGCGCATGCGCATGCGCACACATATTCCAGATCGGGTTTTTTCGATTTGATTTTCCAAGAATTCCGTATTTTGGATTTTTTTGCTGATTTCAAATTGCTGCAGATTGCCTTTCACATTGCCTGATTTTGATCCCTGTGCATTTCTCAAAATCCCATAATATAGCATATCATTTCAAAGATCTCCTATACAGCTTTTCAACAAATAAATTTGAACGACAAATGGAGTTCTCAGTCAAAAGATATGTCCAGAATACAGAGGTATCCAGGGCTGTGTTTTAATGGCGGAAATGAAAATTGTTCTCACGGTCTGATGCCACTGATAAAACACAAGCTTAGAAATAAAAATGAGAACCTTACTGATTTTTAAAATGGTTGCATTTTTACGTTATAATAGAGCCTGTATTTATAATCAAGTAAATTTAACACCATGAGATCCTTCTAATATCACAAGAATAAACAAACTTGTAAAATAAACTAGTTATTGCAAACTAGTGCAACCACATAACAACATGCTAGCAAAAAATTGTAAGTGTGTCTAGAAGAGATGCATACCCCATTTTATTTATCAACTACAATCTCTATTTGGACCAAACCTAACAAATTTCTTAGATCTCAAAGAGGAAATTTGGTTGTGCAGAATGGGAAATAAAATTTTAAAGAAACAATGCTTATGGAAAACTCTTAAGTAGCATTATGGGAATACAATAAGCATTGGCTTCATTCTTTTACTCCCTGAAGATGGATCCTGATATCCAAAATGTCGGACAAAAACAATATTATGCAGTTGAATCCAAAAGAAACTCAACACTCAGTTTTACACTGTCAAGAAATTAATCTCAAAATTAAAATATTTTATAATGTTTGTGAGACATTTTCCCTGCAATTCCTTAAACCCATAAAAGAAGAAAGTGTCACTAAGTCCACAAGGGAGGCATATGTAAGGATAGAGAAAAATGGAAATTTCCAAGTCCCATTAAGAATTTTGGAGAAAAGATAACTCTTCACTTTATATTCACCAAAGTTTGTTTTCCCATAATCCCCTTATCCCGTAATCTGCTAGTAAAAAACTGTCCAAGTTGCAGAGATCTATAAGACCTCAGGTAATTTCATAAAGCTCAGATGGGGTTCCAAAAACCCTGTAAAGTTTGCAATCCCGTCAAGGTTGAAATTGTCGATTATTGACAAGGTCCTAACTACGGCATTTGCAAGAATTTCACACTTACCCTCTTTATCACAAAATCTTCCTATAATCCCATGAAGTTTGTAAATTGGCCAAGTCTCAGGTGTTCAGTTTGTATATGTATTGTTCTCATTTCCCATTTCTCTCCTTGTAAGTTTGTAGTCTTCAAAATCTTATAACTGGGTAAGGACTTAAATGTCAAAAAACAATAGAAGTATTAGTACCGGTTATGGTGTCTTCTTCAAATAGCTTTCACATACTAAGTCTGATTCTTCATTTTCTGTATTACCGCAGAACTGTAGAGTCTCAAGTCCAAATTATGGGTTTATGGAGTTTTGAGGGGATTTGTCTAAAGATTTTATTCTACGTTACTGGATACACCCTTGAAGACCCTTGATATGGTACGAAACGTCTCCAGGTACAGATACGGTGGGGAAACATAGGGGAAATGCCCAGGATACATCCCTGGGCCTGTGGATATGGCTGGATACGTCTTGGGACGTATCCAGGGATATATGCAGGCCCAAGGACGTACCCTGGGTGTATCCGTGACATTTCAAAGGTGCAAAACATTTTTTTTTTTTCCAATTTTGCCCAATGAAAAGTCAAACATGGACTTCAAAATACAATAAAAAACAAATTAAAGTAGATTCCCAACCCTAAAAACAACTTTCACACTCATTTTATCAAAAGTAAACAACACGTTTACGTTTTATTGCATTTTTACCTCTCATTGCACATTTGTTCTCTCATTTTCATTTTTTCAATTGCATAGGATTGAAACTTATTCCCTTTGCTAATCCTACACTACTACCTCTATCCATTTGGCACTAGCTTGCAAGGAAGAGGGTTTGTTGATTTAAGGTAAGTTTTCAGTTTTTTTTTTGGTTGTTTGCATCTAGTTTTAATTTTAATTTTGTTTGTTTGGTATTCTTTTAAGTTTTAACCATTATTTCAACAAAAACTAACTACTTTAAGTTTTAATAGCAATATTTTAATTTTTTAATAGGGGCTATAGGGATTTCCCAGAATGTCTTAGGTTGCAAGTGTTAGTTCGGTTGGGCCAAGGGATAGCCCTCATATTTGATCCACGAACGCTCCTTTGGAAGTATGTGACAATATTAGAACATAACCCTGGTGGAGGGTGTTTTCTTTGGCTTTGCTCAGAGTGTAACTGTAAATACAAGAGTTCGTATAGTCGGATGAAAGTCCATTTGTGTGCAATTTCTGACACTAGAATCAAAACTTGTGGTGGGTCAAATATAAATGGAAAGCCATAAAAGGGCTTGTCACAGGGAAAAATCCTTGCAGACATCAAAGAGCAATAAGACCCATATGCCATTGTAGGGCAAAGATCGAAGCATTCTTTGAGAAAGAAAGGATCACCCTTTGTTGATCCATCTCGTGTTAATGTGGTGACCCCATCACACCCATTTATTGCTACATCCATTGCAGCTGCAGAGGAAGATGATTCACCTCTTGGTCGCAAGAGAATAAAAGATGCAGGCCTATTGGACAGGGCATTCCATAATGAATCAAAAGACATAGTGGAGTAGAGCATCGCGCGTTGTCTTTATGCATGTGGGCTGCCATTTGATGTTGTTAGATCATACTGACAATATATGGTGAGATCCATCAATGCTGCCCCTAAAGGGTTCATTGGCCTAGGTTATGAAAATGTGCGCACCACCTTGTTAACAAAAGACAAAAAACAAGTTGAAGATGCATTGAACACCATCAGGGATTCGTGGATCAAAATAGGGGTGTCCATTTTCGATGGATGGAAAGATATAACAAATAGGCCATTAATTAATGTGGTCGTAGTGAGCCCTAACGGGGCAATGTTTTTGAGGGTCATTGATTGTGAGGGGCAAGTGAAGGATGTACAATTCATTGCTGACATCTTTATAGAATCCATTGAGGCGGTGGGGCCTCAAAATGTTGTCCAAGCTGTGGGAATGTTGGTTGAGGCAAGGTATGGGTACATATTTTGGACACATGTCGTTCATTCCCTCAACCTTATGTTGCAAAAATTGGGTTAAAAAATTGACTGAAACAAACAAGTTTATGAAGAGGCAAGCGAGATCTAAATGTTTATAACCAATCATCACATGCCCTAAGACATCTTCGGGGCCTTCTCGAAGTTGCAGTTGTTGAAAGTAACTCTTAATTTTATCATTCATGAATCAACTAAATTTTTAATTTGATTTTCTATCTCTGTAATTTGTGGTGTTTTTATTTTTGAACTTTTTTAAAATTTTGTTTGTTTTAATTTGCAATTTAGTATTAGGTCATTGAGATTCAGTTTGCCTCACACACACTTGTTTTGATAGGGCTTGTCAAAGTGCGTGAGGGATTGATTAGTATGGTTATCAACAATCTTTGGAGTGTATGGAGGCAGACAAATAATAAGGCCACATTAGATCCATTATAAATGCCGAAGAGCAAGGTCTTATGGAGAGGTTCTTCAAGAAAGTGCAGTGGCATCTCATTGAAAGGTGGAACAAAACGACCACCCCATTGCACCTTTTTGTTTTTGCCTTGATGCCCAAATACTACAGAGCAGATATCCTTTCTTTGCCCAAGGGGTTGCACCGTATATGGATGTTGAGATTGTCGAGAGATATAAGCATAGATACTGTATTCCGATGAATAAGGTCCAAAAACTGTTCGGACCGAACTTTATGAAGAAATCGAATTTGCTCGGTCAAATTCGATTCTTATTCGAATATTCCTTTTTTTTAATTAAAAAAATAAATTAAAAAATAATTTCCAACCTTAAACAGAATGAAAACGCGTATTAAACTTGGCGTGGGTCGTATGGCCGCGTTGAAAGTGTGCGATCCCAAAAAATTGAAAACTCGAAAATATTTTAGGATTTAATATTTACCATTTTACTTTGCCATTTCTAAATTTATAATGACGGTTTGAAAGCGAAGCGGCGGCGAAAGGGTTGAAAATTTCAGTCTGAATAAATCACGTCAAACAAAATTGAATGGTTTTACATTACGCATTCGAACAATGGATGTCTACCAGTGACAGGTTAATGGGAAAGGCGGTGGGGCAGAGATGCATTAATATTTAATACCAAACTCCCAAGTCGCAGCAGAAGGCCACGGGCAGGGCTGTCGCAGTAGAAGGCCATGGGCAGGACTGTTACATAGTCTTCAATGTTCATGTCACTTTTCCCATTTCCGTAATATTTAGGTTTTTGTTTTCATGCATTTCATAATATAGTACGCAGATATATTTTGCTAATACAATTTAATAAATTAAACAAGTTCATACTTAGATCATTATTACTAATTAGGAAGCCTTTACGGTGAGGTAAGTTTACTGTTTTATTATTTACTTTTTTTTTTCCTTTTATGTTTTAAGTTTAGTTTTAAAATTTTTCTAATTTATTTTAATATTGTTTTATTTTTAATGTATAATACCTATATTTAATAATAGTAAAAAATAAAATTATAACCACGTTGATATTATTATTTGTACATTTGTAATATTAATATGTATTATTTTATTTTCAATCAGTTACAAATTTATAATTAATTTGGATTAAATTTTATATTATAAAATTATATTTTATAAAATATACTCCTTTCATAATTAATAATTATTTTATCGGATATTAAAAATGATAACATTTCTCAATATTAATATATATTATTTTATTTTCGACCAGTTATAAATCTGTAATTAATTTGGATTAAATTTTATATTATAAACTTATATTTATAAAATATATTGCTTTCATAATTAATAATTTAATAATTATTTTATCATATATTAAAAATGATAACATTTTGCAGGTTCAAAACTTCTTCAGGGAGTGACTAAATTTCAGATCAGAGCAATGTTAAGACTATGCATGGTTGAACAGTGCTAGTGCGTATTGGGTAAGGGAGGAATAGTGGTCATTAGAGTAGTGTTAGACTATGCATGGTTGAGCAGTGCCAGTGGGTATTGCGCAGGGGAGGAATAGTGGGCATTTGAGCATTGAGTAGTGAGGTCAAGAATTTTTTCTTACCAACAACGAAAAACAAATTTTCAATCTATCTAAAAACATGTCAAGCCGCCCATTAGAGATGAAGTTTATTGTCCAGAGAAATGATAAAAATAAAAAAAAAGAGATGCACCTTGTGCAATGGGAATATCACAGGTAGTATAACCAGAACTTGCTACCACTACCTTGGAGGATCTTTAGAAGTTTTGTGGGGCAGCAAATGAAAATTCAACAGAACCAGAATATGTAGAATTCATAAATAGAGTGAAAGCAAAATTTAATGAGTCATTCTGGATCATTAGTTTCAGAATCAAAGAAGGCTAAAATCCAACATTCAATCTCACAAATGGGCTCCTTGAATAGTTCAAGTTGCACTGCATCACCATTTGCCCAAGGAGGTGAAAGTGAAAGTAGAAGTGGCATTCAAAAGTATCAAGGTTCATTGAAGTCAATGTGGAGGCCACAACAAAAGGATGATGTAGACAGGGTGGCAGCTAGATTGTTTTATGCAGAGGCCATTCCTTTCAATGTTATCCATTCTCCACATTTCCAAACCTTCCTAGATTCGGCTATTGGTTTTGGAAAGGGTTACAAACTGCGTAGATATGAAAGAATACAAACTAGTTGTAATGCCCCCTTCTTAGCCTTTACATGAGATTGTCTGAGTTAGCCTATTCAGTCGTTCCTGTAGGCTAATAGAGTGTGGTTAGGGAACTCTGGTGACCGTTTATCCAACATGGTGTAGTTGGGACTTGCGTATTGCCCTTTTTTGGAGTGTTTTTGGTGTTTTCTCCCATACTATTTTTAGTAAGTCGGTTTTGGGCCTTGAGGCAGCTAGTTGTCAATCATACTATTTTTAGCGGTGTCGGTGGGAGCGGTTGTTACCTATTTTTCAATGTTATTTGATCCAATGCAATTATTTAAAATACCAATGTTTTTAAAGTCAAATTAAATATTTAACTCATGGTATTTTATATGGTTACTTTATAAAAAGGACCTTGGGAGACAAGTGAAAATTATAACGTTAAAGTGTTATAATTTAAGTTGGGAGCCTAGGGAGACATAAGGGGACTTTATAATTTAAAATTTAAAACATTTTATTCCCCAAAAAGGAGGTCGTGGGTTTTAAGGAGGTTGGGAGCTCTTTTTTCATTATGTTGGATGATATTTGATATTGATATTCTCTCTAGAGAAGATTGCTTCTTGGTTTGTGAGGACGAAAACCCTTATAGGCAAACATTCTTCGTGCTGTTGGAAGATACAGTCTGGAGGATTCTTAGTGTTTTCATTCAGGAAACACAGTTAAGTAGTTTGGAGGTCTTATTGTTCAGATATTATTGAAGATTCATTACATATTGGTTGGAGATCACTGGAGAAAGGGTTTGAAGGTTTTTATTGCTGTTGTTATTGCTTCTTTGGGCTGGCCGTACCATTCCCCTTGCTGGGCGTACACTTTTGGGAGGCACTGGAGATTCTTGTTGCTGGTCGCTAGGGTTTTGGGTGTGTTTCAAGGGCAGTTTGGAGGTGCCTAGACCTGCACACATCACTCTTTATTGCTGCTGTCCTTGGTGATTGGTGACCCCTTTTGACACTCCAATTTGAAGATTTGTTCACCAGCTTAGTCTTTTTGATTGCTGCACTTTTTGAGTATGTTGGATTTGGATTAAAGATGATATTTTATGAACTGGGTTGTAAACATTTTGATGAAAAACTTGAGTATTTTTGCTGATAATAAAATCTGAAATTTTCAGCAGTGTAATCTCATTGTAATATTCAATTTTGAGTTGAAAATATTATTTCAATATCATTTATTTTTGTTGCAATATATTGTTGTATTAAACATTGCAAAAAACTCTCAAAACAATCATAAAAAAACAAAGGTAAAATAGGGTAGCATACTATAGTGGTATTAGAGCAGTGTATCCTGCCATCCTGAAAGGGTTATATGAAAAAAAATAGCAGTCTATAAGTGATGCATAGCCAACACCAGTATTATTCGAGGAGAAACATATTAAATCCTAACATTGAAGAGACTCCTATAATTCCCTTTATTGGTGAAGAAAGAATTGAAACAAGTATGGGTGACAGAGATAGGGATAACAGGGGAAATGAGGAACCAAGTACTCGGGATATGCTTAATGATATGATGAGTGGGCAGCAAGAGTTTCAGCAAGGGTTACAACAGACCTTGGCACAAATGACAATCCTATTGACACAACATATGGCAGGGAACAACAATAATAATGACAACAATGGAGGAAACAACAACAATGGGAATATTGGACATTCTGTGAACAACAGACTTGTTGGTCAGCATACTAGGACAGCTTCTTCTAGGCCTTTTATGCCTAACTTTCCACCTAGAGTCCAACCCCAAGTTGGGAATGAACCCAACTTCAATGATTTACAGGATGAGTTCTCACATGGTTAGCATACTAGGACAGCTTCTTCTAGGCCTCTTATGCCTAACTTTCCACCTAGAGTCCAACCCCAAGTTGGGAATGAACCCACCTTCAATGATTTACAGGATGAGTTCTCACAAGATTAGAGGGATTCAGATCCAAAGATTCGTGCAGAAATGTCTTTCAGAGACTATTGTGACCTTCGAATGAAGCACAGACCACACAGGGGTGGAAGAGCACATAACCATGATTTACAGAGGAAAGTTGGGAAGCTCACAATTCCATTTTATGATGGCACAGGAAAGACTATTGCAAGGGCTTGGGTGCAGAAGGTAGACACTTATTTCTAGCTAAATCCTATGCCAGAAGATGAGGCCATCAAATATGCAACTATTCACTTGGATTGTGTTGCCCACGAGTGGTGGCATCATGGAATGATTACCCTGGGACATGATCGGATTGATACATAAGCTGAGTTCGTTAAGAGGTTGATAGATAGATTTGATATGAAAGATCCTGAATTGCACTTTAAGGAATTGGCTCAACTTAAACAATGGGGGACTGTGGACAATTTTGTTACGAAGTTCCATAGACTTTCGGTGCTTGTTACAAATATCTCCGAAAGGAGGCTGATTGTTCTTTTTATTGATGGGTTTTCAAACCCTTTACGTGGTTGGGTTAAGGGACTCAATCCAGCGACTTTGCAGGAAGCCATCAAGAGGGCAAGGAATATGGAGTCTTCTACTTCCAGAAGTAAATTCCATTCCAAGGGACTTATGCATAAGAAAGATCAAGACAAGAACCATTTTCAGCGTGATTCCCTTGGGGACAAACAGGACTCAAAGAAACTGGATAATGATCTGATGAATGAGCTCCAAAGGAAGAAATTATGCTTCCATTGTAGAGAGCCTTGGGATCCATCGCATAAGTGCAGTGTGAAGGCAAAGGGAAAGCAAATATAATACTTTTCTGCTGATGAAACAACATCAGAAAAATCAAATCAGCAATCTGATTCTGAGAGTAGTGATGAGGAGAATACATTAGAGGAGGAGCTGAAGAGTGATGGAACCATTGCCAAATTATCAAGCATTCAAAGGGCAGTCACATTTAAGGTTAGAGGGACTTTACAAGGGTAGCGAATCATAGCTCTGATTGACATAGGTGCCACACATTACTTCATTGATGAGAAATTCGTGGCTAGGAGAGGTCTAAAAATAGAAGAGCACGATGGTTTTAAGGTAATGGTAGCTGATGGATACAAACTTTCTTGTACTCGAAAGGTTTCAAATCTGAAAATTCAATTAGGTGAATATGAATTGATAGATGCATTCTATGTGGTCAACATCGATGATACTGATATGGTGTTAGGAATGCATTGGATGAAGTCCCTTGTGGAGTTCTCATTCAATCTTTAGAAGATGGAGATGAAGTTCGAGGTCAATGGGAAGAAGATAGTATTTAGAGACCTATCAGATGGAGGGCCTAGGGTGGTGTCCTTCAAAAGGATGGAACGGTTAATCAAACATGAGTAGACTGAGTGGGCAGCCAAGTGTCTCATCATGCCTTCCATTGCAGAGCAGCAAAAGAATAATTACCATCTGGACATCCAAAATCTAATATCACAGCTTAGCATGGTATTTGGTAGTATTCCTTCTGGAGTGCCACTAGATAGAGGGATAGAGCACATCATAGAGTTGGAAGAAGGTACTAAACCTGTGATGATCACTCCTTACTGTCATCCTAAGAAACACAAAGATGAAATAGAAAAAGCAATTAAGGAGTTATTGAAGATGGGGCACATTAAGCCTTGCAAAAGTCCATTTGCGTCAGGAATGGTTTTGGTAAAGAAAAAAGACAGGTCTGTGTGAATGTGCATTGATTATAGAGCCCTTAATAAGAAGACAATAAAGAATAGGTATCCCATTCCCATAATAGATGAGTTGATTGATGAGTTACATGGTGCTTGGTACTTCTCCAAAATAGATTTGAGGTCAGGGTACCATTAGATTTGGATGAGGGAAAAAAATATAGAGAAGATGGCTTTCATGTGCCATTTTGGGCATTTTGAGTTCTTGGTGATGCCTATTGGTTTGACGAATGCCCCCGCCACTTTCCACAGTTTTATGAATCGGGTTTTCACAAGTCAGTTGAGAAAATTCGTTTTGACATTTTTTGATGATATTTTGATTTTTAGCAAAAATTGGGAGGAACACTTGCAGCATCTTGAGGGGGTTTGAGCATCTTGGAGAGTGAGTCTCTCTATGCAAAGGAGTTCAAATGTGACTTCGGTATGACAGAGCTTCAGTACCTTGGTCACATCATCAGTGCAGAGGGGGTGAGAATTGATCTAGAGAAGATCAAGGCTATTGTTGACTGGCCTCCACCAACGAACCTAACTCAGCTTAAAGGGTTCTTTGGCTTGTGTGGATTTTATAGGAGGTTTGTTAAGGGTTTTCCTCAGACTGCAGCCCCACTTACGGATTTAACTAAGAAGGGAACATTTGAGTGGTCAGATTCAGCTTAGAGGTGTTTTGAGCACTTCAAACAGGGGATGTCATCATGTCCAGTGTTAGCTATACCTGATTTCTCCAAACCTTTTGAGGTGGAGTGTGATGCATCAGGTGAGGGGATTGGTGTTGTTTTGATGCAGGAGAAGCACCCCATTGCATTTGAGAGCAAAAAATTGAGAGGTGTGGAGAAAAGCTATTTTGTTTATGACAGAGAGATGTTGGCCATCATGCATGCCTTGGCCAAGTTTAGACCATACCTAGTTGGGGGTAAATTTGTTATTAAAACTGACCACAATGGTATCAAATATTTCATGAACCAGAAGGACCTCAATGACAGGCAACAGAAGTGGGCAAGTAGACTACAGGGATATGATTTTGACATTGTATATATCGAGGGAAAAAAGAATGTAGTTGCTGATGCACTTTCTTACTTATGTTCTCTACTAGAGATTTCAGCTGATTAGAGAGAATTAATTACAGCAGAGTATGCCAAGGATTCTTGGGCCGCAGGGATTGTAGAAGACACAATTCATGATGACAGGGATACAGTGCGTAATGTGCTGATGGTCACCCGAGGTTTTTCAAGACATATAGGCAGATTCGAGAGAGATTCACATGGAAAGGGCTTAAAAATGAAGCCCTTAAGTATGTCAGAGAGTGCCCTACTTGCCAACAGAACAAGAATGAACATACCTATCCAATTGGTTTACTTCAGCGCTTGCCCATCCCAAATCAGAAATGGGAATGTATCTCCATGGATTTTATTGCAGGGTTGCCTAAGGTGCAGAACAAGGATTGTATATATGTGGTGGTTGACAAATTAACCAAATTTGCACACTTTTTCATGATTTCAACGACATACACTGCTGCACAGGTGGCTGAGTTATTCTTCAGGGAGATTTTCAGATTGCATGGGATGCCCAGGAGCATAGTGAGTGATAGGGACAGCAAGTTCCTAAGTCACTTTTGACAGGAAATATTCAGGTTGAGTGGGACTGAACTCACTCCCAACACGAGCTACCACCCACAGACAAATGGGCAGATAGAAATAGTCAACAAATGGGTGGAGTAGTATCTCAGGAACTATGTATCAGGACAACAGAGAGCTTGGATTAAGTGGTTGCATCTTGGTGAATATTGCTATAATTCCACTTATCACATGTCCATTGGGATGTCACCTTTCATGGCTCTTTATGGATATGAGGCACGTAACTTTTTGGATTTACTTTTTGGAGATAGTAGAGTGCCTAAGGCTAGAGATTTGTTGCAAGAAAGTTAGGATGTCATGAAATTTTTGAAGGAGAACTTGCAACAAGCACAAAATAAGCAGAAGTCATATGCTGATCAACATCGCATGGAGCGCACTTTTGATGTTGGGGACATGGTATATTTGAGGCTTCAGCCTTACAAATGGTCTTCTCGCAAGAAGAGTGGTGTCGAGAAGTTTAAGCCCATATTTTATGGTCCTTTCAGGGTGTCTAGAAGGATTGGGGAGGTAGCCTATGAACTTGAGTTGCTAGCTAGCAGTAGGGTTCATAATCTATTTCATGTATCCGGGCTTAAGAAGGCATTAGGATACAATGTGGTTCCTTTATCAGAGTTGCCACCCTTGGATGAGGAGGGTAAATTGATTTTGGTTCCAGAAGCCATCATAGATTCTAGAGAGCGAACTCTTCGGAGAAGGGTAATTAAGGAGTACTTGGTCAAGTGGAGGGACTTACTAGTGGAGGATGCGACGTGCGAGAATGAGCAGATCTTACAGCATCTAGAGTTGAGATTGTTTGAGGACAAACAATCTTGGGAAGGGCAGACTGTAATGTCCTCTTCTTAGCCTTTACATGAGATTGTCTGAGTTAGCCTATTCAGTCGTTCCCGTAGGCTAACAAAGTGTGGTTAGGGAACTGTTGTCAACTTGGAGTTGCGCCCTGAATCGAAGACGTGCGTGAAATGGCCAGTCCTTTATTCCACTGAAACAATGGGATCTTCTCACGAGGGTGGGTGCCTCAATGGTGAGAAGAACCTCCAGAGAAGGCTGGTTCTTGTATGATGTATCAATGAGGATCTCTACTCTATGCTGCGAACTACCATGGAAAAGGGAGAAGGAAACTCTAAGGGGAAATTCTATCTAAAAAGGGTGATACACCAGAAGATTGACCCACTCAACTTGGAACCTTGAACACTGAACAACCAAGGGAAAAAGAAGACCTTCGATTTTCAATCAATCACTTATGCATAAATATTTCATGAAGAGGTTCAATCTAATGACCAAAACATGAGGGAAAACGATGGAGAGAAGTCTGATAAAAGACACTTTGCAGCCACCTAACATCCACTTACAGCTTCAGCAAAAGACGTAAAGAACACTGAACATGACCTTCATAAGGATAATCTAGCAACTAGGTATGAATCAGAATTTGGGAAGGGAGAGAAATCTACCACTTATGCAAATTGTTGAATGAATATACACTATGCCAACACTTGAAATTTGAAAGTACAGTCCTATTGATCGAAGAGGTTACACAACTCACCAATCGCAGAGTTTGGTCTAACCAAGAGAGGGATGGATATTTTTAATCAAGGCTGAAAGCCAATTTATAGAGAATTACAAAAGCCAAAGATTGGTGTTGAAAAATTGAAGAGGCGGATTTACTTAGGTTAACTCAAGGCTGACTTGGCCTTTCAATAAAATATGTTTTCTTTTTTGTCTTTGCATGAAGCTTCTTGCGCTTGAGAAAGTGAACTTGTCTTTGTTCTGAATCGCCCACCTCTCTTTGCATGGAAATCCACGCCAATGTCAATTTTAGAACTCTACGTGAGCTACTTGATGCCGAGTTGGAACATTGAAAGGCTGAGTTGGCCATTTGATACGCTGAGTTGGATGAAGAGATCATTCTCCTTTACATGGGAAACTCCTGGTAGATGTGGCGCTTAACAATTAGTCAACTCTAAATCTCGAACAGTCAACTCGACGTTCGAATTTAGAACTCCGGTTGAAGCTGAGTTGGACCTTCGGATGAGTTGATCCGGAGATGAATAGGACTTCGACAACCAGTCCACTGCTGGTAGATGTGGCGTTTAACAATTAGTCAACTCTAAATCTCGAACAATCAACTCGACGTTTGAATTTAGAACTCCGGTTGAAGCTGAGTTGGACCTCCGGATGAGTTGATCCGGAGATGAACATGACTTCGACAACCAGTCCATTGAAGCTTTGACTGTTGTTCGAAAATAGCCCTTGCTTGCATGTATTTTGTCCTATTCTGGTCTGCCTGTTCATGTCTATTTCTGACGAGATTCTGTATTTGGATGTATTAGTCTATATTTCCTCAGTTTGGCCTTGTTTCAACTATTTCGAAGCTTTGGATTTCCTTTGGAATTTATGCTTTTGGTTTCATTTTGCCTCGGGTTTATTTCCTCAGGCCTGCGTTCGGACTTCCCTGTGGCAACTTTTTCGAAGATATCCTTCGGACTTATGGCTCCTCACCTTTCCTTCGGCCTTTATTTCTTCTCTTCTTATGTTGGCTTCGGACTTCATTTTGTCGGGTTTATTTTCTCGGGCTTTTTGCGCGGCCATTTCTCCGAATTTCTTCGGACTTTTTGTCCAAAGGAATTCCTTCGAACAAAAACCCTGAAGGAATAAATCCTTCTGTCCTTTGCTTTTGCAATTCCTTCGGACAAAAATTCCAAAGGAATTAATCCTTCTGTCCTTTGCCTTTGCTCTTTGGCTTTTATTGTTAAGTCATTTTCCCGTGGACAAAATGTCCGCAAGAATTATCTTTGTCTCTTCTTTTGGCCTTCGGAATTCTTCTTCGGACTTTAAGCTTATCCTTCCGAGTCGTTTCTGTCCATTTCCTTCGGACAAAAAATTTGAAGGAAACCATGTGTCTTTCTTTTATTCGGATAAATCTCCCGAAAGAATTCTTTCGGACTTCTGTCTTGACCCTTTATTTTTTTTTGGCATTCGTCTTCGGACAAAAAGTCCGAAGATTGACCACTTTGTTCTCTCTTTTCTTTCGGGCAAAATACCCGAAAGAATTGCTTCGGCCTTTTGCTTGAACCATTCACTTGTTTAAATCTGAACCTTTCCAAATTGATCTTCGGGCTTCTCGACAAAGACTTTCCCGAAGGGAAGAAGACCCTTCGGGCTTTCTGTATGTCCCTTCAGCAAATGGAGAACTCTTTGTATTATACACTAGCCCCTCGGTAAAATAGGAAAAGGTCCTTCTTGCCCTTCGGGATTATGAAATGTGACTTTTTCGAAGGGCACATACCCTTCGGGTTTTTTGTAATGGACTCTTTCTTTTGGCCTTTTACCTCTTGTCATTTTCCCCTCGAATTTTTGCAAATGGTCTCTTAGCCGATAAAATGACACTTTCGAAGGGTACCCTGCCCTTCAGGTTTCTTGAAAATGACCCTTTCGAAGGGCCTTGGCTTTTCCTTTTTTCTTTGGGTGGAATTTTGGATTCTCCGAAGTATTCCTTCGGACAAAAAGTCCGAAGGAATTACTTCCTTTGTCTTATAGGCTCTCCTTTGTTATTTCCTTCGGACTTATGTCCTCAGCACTTCTCCGAAGATCTATCCTTAGCAAAAGCCTTTTTGATGAACCATTCTTTCGGAATTTTCCTATTGTAGCAAAGGCCCTTACCAAAGAAAAACAATGTATTCTTCCTAATGAATTCTTTCTTTCCTTGTATGGAGATGTGAATTTTCCGAATGGCAAGAGACAATCTGTCCTATGGAAGAATTGTCAACAGGTACTCTAGTGACCGTTTATCCAACATGGTGTAGTTGGGAGTTGCATATTGCCCTTTTCTGGAGTTTTTTTGGTGGTTTCTCCCATACTATTTTTGGTAAGTCGGTTTTGGATCCCAAGGCAGCTAGTTGTCAATCATACTATTTTTAGCGGTGTCGGTGGGAGCGGTTGTCTATTTTTCAATGTTATTTGATCCAATGCAATTATTTAAAATAACAATGTTATTAAAGTCAAATTAAATATTTAACTCATGGTATTTTATATAGTTACTTTATAAAAAAGACCTTGGGAGACATAAGTGAAAATTATAACGTTAAAGTGTTATAATTTAAGTTGGGAGCCTAGGGAGACATACGGGGACTTTATAATTTAAAATTTAAAACATTTTATTCCCCAAAATGGAGGTCGTGGGTTTTAAGGGGGTTGGGAGCTCTTTTTTTATTATCCTGGATGATATTTGATATTGCTATTCTCTCTGGAGAAGATTGATTTTTGGTATGTGAGGATAGAAACCCTCATAGGCAACATTCTTCATGCTGTCGGAAAATACAGTCTGGAGGATTCTTAGTGTTTTCATTCAGGAAACACAGTTGAGCAGATTGGAGGTCCTATTGTTCAAATATTATTGAAGATTCATTACATATTGGTTGGAGATCGCTGGAGCAAGGGTTTGAAGGTTTTTATTGCTGCTGTTATTGCTTTTTTTCGTTGGCCATACCATTCCCCTTGCTAGTCGTACACTTCTGGAAGGCATTGGAGATTCTTGTTGCTGGTCGCTAGGGTTTTGGGTGTGTTTCAAGGGCAATTTGGAGGTGCCTAGACTTGCAAACATCACTCTTTTTTGCTGCTTTGTTATTGTTGCTGTCCTTAATGATTGGTGACCCCTTTTGACACTCCAGTTTGAATATTTCTTCACCAACTCAGTCTTTTTGATTGCTGCACCTTCTGGGTATGTTGGATTTGGATAATAGATAATATTTTATGAATTGCGTTGTAATCATTTGATGAAAAATTGAGTCTTTTTGCTGATATTAAAATATGGAATTTTTAGCTGTGTAATTGTTGTCAACTTGGAGCTGCGCCCTGATTCGAAGACGTGCACGAAACGGCCAGTCCTCTATCCGGCTGAAACAATGGGATCTTCTCACGAGGGTGGGTGCCTCAATAGTGAGAAGAACCTCCAAAGAAGGCTGGTTCATGTATGATGTATCAATTAGGACTTCTACTCTACGCTACAAACTACCGTGGAAAAGGGAGAAAGGAAACTTAAAGGGGAAATTGTACCCAAAGGGGGTGATACACCAGAATTTTGATCCACTCAATTTGGAACCTTGAACACTGAACAATCAAGGGAAAAGGAAGACCTTAGACTTCAATCAATCACTTATGCATAAGTATTTCATGAAGAGGTTCGATCCAATAACTAAAACTTGAGGGAAAACGATGGAGAGAGGTCTGATAAAAGACACTTTGCGGCCACCTAACATCCACTTACAGCTTCAACAAGGACATAAAGAACATTTTAACATGCCCTGCACAAGGATAATCTAGCAACTAAGTATGAAACAGAATTTGGGAAGGGGGATAAATCTACCACTTATGCAAATTGCTGAATGAAATATACACTATGCCAACGCTTGAAATCTGAAAGTACAGTCCTTATTGATCGAAGAGGTTACACAACTCACCAATGGCAGAGTCTGGTCTAACCAAGAGAGATTGGATCTTTTTTAATCAAGGCTGAAATCCTTTATATGGAAAATTACAAGAGGCCAAAGATTGGCGTAGAAACTTGAAGAGAAAGATTCACTTTGGTTAACTCGAGGCTTTACTTGGCTTTTCAATAAAATATATTTTCCCTTTTGTCCTTGCATGAAGCTTCTTCGTTTGATGAAGCGAACTTATCTTTGTTATGAATTGCCCACCTCTTTTTGCATGAAAATCTGCACAAATGTCAATTTTAGAACTCCATGTGAGTTGCTTGATTATCGAGTTGTAGCGTTTGAAAATTGAGTTAACCGTTATTTAAGCTGAGTTGGACGAAGAGATCATTTTCCTTCGCATGGAAAGCTTCTAGTGGATGCGGTGTTTTAATCAATTAGTCAACTCTAAATCTGGAATAGTCAACTCGTCGTTCGAATTCGGAACTCCTGCTGAAGCTGGGTTAGACCTTCGGATGCATGAGCTGACTGGAGATGAACAGGACTTTAATAATCAGTCAATTGAAGCTTTGACCGATGTTCGAAAATAGCTCCGATGTTCGAAAATAGCTCCTGCTTGCATGTATTCTGTTCTATTTTGATCTTCTTGTTCTCGTCTATTTCTGGCAGGATTCTGTATTCAATTCTTTTGTCGGATTATCTATTTCCTAATCTCCTTTGCACAGTCGGCCTCCATTTCTTTCGAATTTCCTGTCGTTTCCTTTGTTTCAACAGTTACTTCCCGCGGTCAAAATTTGATGACTTGCGGGACGTCACCGAAAGCTTTATTCTTTCGGACTTCCGTCTTGCCACTTTCCCGTGGCTTTCTTTCCTTCGGCTTTATTGGCTTTGCATCTTTCCTGCAGACAAAAAGTTCGCAAGAATTATCTTGGTCTCTGGCCTTCAGAATTCCTTTGGGTTTATTTTCCTCGGACTATTTCTCCGAATTCCTTCAGACAAAAAGTCCGAAGGAATTAATCCTTCTTTTGATTTTGTCTTTGCCTTAGTCTCGTTTTTCTTCGGACTTATGTCTTCTCTGAATTTCTTCGGACAAAAAGTCCGAAGGAATTCATTCCTTTTGTTGCCTTGGCTTTTGTGCAACTTTTTTGAATTTCCTTGGGATTCCTTCCGTCGGGTTTATTTTACGGGCCTTTGTCCGAAGGAATTCCTTCGGACAAAAACTCCGAAGGTTCCCTTCGTCTTCGTTTCTTGTCTTTTGCCGTCGGCTTTTGTCTTCGGACTATTCAAATGTGCCCTTCGGCTTTTCCGAATTCCTTAAGGGCAACTGCCCCTTCGAAAAAATTGTCATGGTCCTCTTGCCGACCGAGTGCCCTCCGCAAGGGTACGTTTCTCTCCCGCTTTGCCCTTCGGAAAAATTGGAGGGCACCCGGGCCTTTTGCAAAAGTCTTTAATTTGGTCTTGTGCCTACCTGGAGTGTAGGTGCCCTTCGGCTTTTTTGAAAGTGACTCTTCCTAAGGGTACCCTGCCCTTCGGAATTCTTGAAAATGCCTCTTCCAAATTGATTCCTTGGCTTTTCTTTGTGCAGAGTTTCTTTGTCTGTGGTCTTCTGAATTTCTTCGGACTTTTTGTCTGAAAGAATTCCTTTGGACAAAAGTCCGAAAGAATTCATCTCTTTTGCCTTCTCCCCTTTTCTGAAGCTTTCGGATTTTCTCATCGGCTCTTTCTGTCTTTTCTGCCCTCCGCAAGGGCTGTTTGGCCTCTAAAATTGCCTTTCGGAAAAATTGGAAAGGCCCTTTTGATTTCTTCTGTGTTGGAAACTTGTCTCTTTCTTGCAGAGTCCGTAGAAATGGCCTGCAGAGTCCGTAGAAATGACCTGCAGAGTCCGTAGAAATCCTATTTTGGTCAAGGAAAACCATGTATTCTTCATTCCTTGGTTAGAGACGAGAACTTTCCAAGTGGCAAGAGAAAATCTGACTTGTGGAAGGTTTGTCAACATTCTGGCGACTCAACTGGGAAGCATCCCTACTATGCTTCAGAACTCAGACCATGTATAGACGTTATTCGAATTCCCAAATGGTGAACTTGATTTGAAAATCTGCTCTGATCATGGCTGTAGCAACCTCCTTCTTTCAAAATAAGAAGGGAAACACACGAAAGCGGAAAACTAACTAAGAAGCAAATGTGCAAACAAGCACTTATTGGAACAAAACTGAAGCAAACTAGTGTGCTTGAACAGCACTTGGAGGAAAGCAAAAACAATTAAAGCACCTAGCTAACCATGATAAAGCATGATCCCCCTGGATCAAATGGGAAATTCTTGAACTCACTCCTTTTAAGAGATGGTACAAGTTGCAAGGCAGGATGTTTATTAGTCATAACCTTGGATGAGGCATTTTCCTTGTCCACCAACTGTATTATCATCTTCTCAAATGAGTCATCAACAGCAAACCAGTCACCAATAAAGACAAATTCACCAAGTACTTCCTGATCTTTTTCAAATTGCTTATCATCTACCACCATGTCAAGTGATACCTCATCCATGCATGCTTTTTGAGTGACCACATCCTTCTTATTGACTGCTGCAAGTTCATCCAGATCTTCGAGGAGCTTTGAGTAGGCAACCCAATCTGTATTGGGATCTTGAATAGGTGATTCTTGATCAAATTTCTCATAAACACGCGTTTTAATAGCCATCATATCCATACAAAGCTCTTCGATCTCTTGTAGAGATTTAAGGTACAACTATCAATCATCTTTTTGTTCCTCATTTTGATCTATTTGAACTGAATCAGCTGTCACGCTATCTGAATACTTCTCAATAGGAGATATCTGTAACTCATGTATGACTTCAATTTGTACCAGCGCCTCTTGAAGTTCATCTACATCAAGATCAATCCTCTCACTCTCAACTATAATTGGATGCTTAATTACAACCTCAAGTGAAGTGTCAATAGGAAATTCTTCTTCAGACACTTCTGAAGCATCGTCTACACATTCTTCAAGAAGTTGCCCTGTAGCTGCAACCTCTTTCTCAATACTCCACAGAACAGGATCCTCCTGAGGAAGGGGGATGGTGGGAGGGTGATGAAATTCATTTGTTTGAGAGGGAATATGAAGCATGGGAGGTCGATCATGATAGGATTTTGGAATCTCGAGGGAAAATGAATTATCTAGGGAGTTTTGGAGGGGAGGGAAAGAGAAACTCTTAAAGACCTCTGTATTCTGTTCCTTCCACTTGGCCATTACCTCATCAAAGTCTGAAACCTGCTTGTCTTCCTAGACAACCTGAGCTTGAGGGATGATTGGTGAGGGAAGGGGACTATAAGAAGGTTTATTTTCATGAATAGTCACTTGAATAGGCTTTTGACTCCAACTAGGGAGCTCCCTTGGCACACACTGGGCATGGTTAAGAATTTCATGAGAATAAGGAGCACAATAGCCCTTTGTAGACAATTGGTTTAACTCGATTTTCTGCCTACCCCAAGCCTCCATCTTTTCCAATGCAAGAATACATAGTCCATTTATCTCTTCTGGATCATTGGACACATTTCGAAATAGACCATTTACTTCTTCATACTGAGAGTTAGAACAAACCTTTCTTGCATATGCTAGTATTCTGAGCTCTATTTCATTCATTTTTTCTTGAAGGCAATACTGCTCATATGCAACATCATAGCCATATGGGAAAGACGAAATCTGATCCTGAGACTGATATGGCTTACCAGGAAGGTAAGATTCATGCTCTTGATAAGGCTGATTATGAGAAACTTGATAAGGATCAACATAGCTTTGATAGTACTCTTGATAAGACTGATTAGGCTCATAAAGAGGCTCACATGTATCATGACCAGGCTGGTATGATCCATCATTAGGCTGATAAGAAAATATAGCATAGGAATTCTCTTCATACACAACTATCATAATTCATTCACGATAATACAATAGAAATAGACTTACATGGAAGCTGTCCCTGAACTGTTAGAAGCAATTGCTTGAGCTTAGAATCACCAAATACTTTTTGAAGAACACTGCTACAACTGCGATTTCATCAAGACCAACTAAAAATAGGTCCCACCGGGCGTGCCAAAAACTGTTGTCAACCTAGAGCTGCGCCCTAATTCGAAGACTTGCACGAAACGGCCAGTCCTCTATTTGGTTGAAACAATGGGATCTTCTCACGAGGGTGGGTGCCTCAATAGTGAGAAGAACCTCTAGAGAAGGCTGGTTCGAGTATGATGTATCAATTAGGACTTCTACTCTACACTGCAGACTACCGTGGAAAAAGGAGAAAGGAAACATAAAGGGGAAATCAGACCTAAAGGGGGTGATACACCAGAATTTTGATCCACTCAATTTGGAACCTTGAACACTGAACAATCAAGGGAAAAGGAAGACCTTAGACTTCAATCAATCACTTATGCATAAGTATTTCATGAAGAGGTTCGATCCAATAACTAAAACTTGAGGGAAAACGATGGAGAGAGGTCTGATAAAAGACACTTTGCGGCCACCTAACATCCACTTACAATTTCAGCAAGGACATAACGAACACTTTAACATGACCTGCACAAGGATAATCTAGCAACTAGGTATGAAACAGAATTTGAGAAGGGAGAGAAATCTACCACTTATGCAAATTGCTGAATGAAATATACACTATGTCAATGCTTGAAATCTGAAAGTACAGTCCTTTTTATTGATCGAAGAGGTTACACAACTCATCAATCGCAGAGTCTGGTCTAACCAAGAGAGATTGGATCCTTTTTAATCAAGGCTGAAATCCTTTATATAGAAAATTACAAGAGGCCAAAGATTGACGTAGAAATTTGAAGAGAAAGATTCACTTTGGTTAACTCAAGGCTTTACTTGGCCTTTCAATAAAATATATTTTCCCTTTTGTCCTTGCATGAAGCTTCTTCGTTTGATGAAGCGAACTTATCTTTGTTATGAACTGCCCACCTCTTTTTGCATGGGAATTTGCGCAAATGTCAATTTTAGAACTCCATGTGAATTGCTTGATTGCCGAGTTGTAGCGTTTGAAAATTGAGTTAACCGTTATTTACGCTGAGTTGGACAAAGAGATCATTTTCCTTTGCATGGAAAGCTTCTAGTGGATGTGGCGTTTTAATCAATTAGTCAACTCTAAATCAATAGTCAACTCGTCATTCGAATTCGGAACTCCTGCTAATGCTGGGTTAGACCTTCGGATGCATGAGCTGGCTGGAGATGAATAGGACTTTAATAATCAGTCAACTGAAGCTTTGACTGATGTTCGAAAATAGCTCCTGCTTGCATGTATTCTGTTCTATTTTGATCTTCCTGTTCGCGTCTATTTCTGGCAGGATTCCGTATTCAATTCTTTCGTCGGATTATCTATTTCCTAATCCCCTTTGCACAGTCAGCCTCCATTTCTTTCAGATTTCCTGTCGTTTCCTTGGTTTCAATGGTTACTTCCCGCGGTCAAAATTTGATGCCTTGCGGGACGTCACCGGAAGCTTTATTCTTTCAGACTTCCGTCTTGCCACTTTCCCACGGCTTTCTTTCCTTCGGCTTTATTGGCTTCGCATCTTTCCCGTGGACAAAAAGTCCGCAAGAATTATCTTGGTCTTTGGCCTTCGGAATTCCTTCGGGTTTTTTTCGTCGGGTTTATTTTCCTCGAACTATTTCTCTGAATTCCTTCGGACAAAAAGTCTGAAGGAATTAATCCTTCTTTTGATTCTGTCTTTGCCTTAGTCTCGTTTTTCTTCGGACTTATGTCTTCTCTGAATTTCTTCGGACTTTTCCTTCGGACAAAAAGTCCGATGAAATTCATTCCTTCTTTTGCCTTGGCTTTTTTGCAACTTTTTTGAATTTTCTTGGGATTCCTTCCGTCGGGTTTATTTTACGGGCCTTTGTTCGAATTTCTTCGGACTTTTTGTCCGAAGGAATTCCCGAAGACAAAAGCCGACGGCAAAAGACAAGAAACGAAGACGAAGGGAACCTTCGGACTTTTTGTCCGAAGGAATTCCTTCGGACAAAAAGTCCGAAGGTTCCCTTCGTCTTCGTTTCTTGTCTTTTGCCGTCGGCTTTTGTCTTCGGACTATTCAAATGTGCCCTTCGGCTTTTTCGAATTCCTTAAGGACAACTGCCCCTTCGGAAAAATTGCCATGGTCCTCTTGCCGACCAAGTGCCCTCCGCAAGGGTACGTTTCTCTCCCTCTTTGCCCTTCGGAAAAATTGGAGGGCACCCGGGCCTTTTGCAAAAGTCTTTAATTTGGTCTTGTGCTTGCCCGGAGAGTAGGTGCCCTTTGGCTTTTTTGAAAGTGACCCTTCCGAAGGGTACCCTGCCCTTTAGAATTCTTGAAAATGCCTCTTCCGAGTTAATTCCTTGGCTTTTCCTTGTGCGGACTTTCTTTGTTTGTGGTCTTCTGAATTTCTTCGGACTTTTTGTTTGAAACTATTCCTTTGGACAAAAGTCCGAAAGAATTCATCTCTTTTGCCTTCACCCCTTTTCCGAAGCTTTCGGATTTTCTCATCGGCTCTTTCTGTCTTTTCTGCCCTCCACAAGGGCTGTTTAGCCTCTAAAATTGCCTTTTGAAAAAATTGGAAAGGCCCTTTTGATTTCTTCTGTGTTGGGAACTTGTCTCTTTCTTGCAAAGTCCATAGAAATCCTGCAGAGTCTGTAGAAATGACCTGCAGAGTCCGTAGAAATCCTTTTTTGGTCAAGGAAAACCATGTATTCTTCTTTCCTTGCTTAGAGACGAGAACTTTCCAAGTGGCAAGAGAAAATCTGACTTGTGGAAGGTTTGTTAACAGTAAACTCGATGTAATATTCAGTTTTTAGTTGAAAATATTAATTCAATATCTTTCATTTTTGTTGCAATATATTGTTGTATTAAACATTGCAAAAAACTCTCAAAGCGATCATCAAAAAACAAAGGCAAAATAGGGCAGCATACTACACTAGTCTTCTTGATGAGGAATTGACAGCCATATCTACTGAGTTAGATGGAATAAAAAGAACTGGAAAAGAATTGGGTGCTCAATAGTAAGCGATGGATGGACCGATTCAAGAAGAAGACCCCTCCTAAATATTTTGGCAATATCCCTTGATGGTGCTATGTTTATAAAATCAATTAATATAAGTAAAGAACAAAAAACTTCTCTTTTCATTTTCCAATGCATTGAATCAACTATTTTAGAGATAGGAGAAGAGTGTTGTTCAAATCATTATAGATAATGTAGCTAAATGTAAAGGGGTAGGCGATATACTCATGGATAGATTTTTTCATATGTTTTGGACACCATGCGCTGCACGTGTTGGAGCTTTTGCTTGAAGATCTATCAAAATTGGAGTGGGTAAGTATAATTGTGATTGAAGGAAAGAAAATTTTTAAGTTTATTCTAAATCACCGCTTGACATTGAACTTGTATGGTTCATTTTCAAAGCACGGGCTTCTATCTCTTGCTGAAACAAGATTTGCCACCAACTTTATTACTTTGCAAAGGGAGGTAGAGGAGAGGACAACATTGAAAAAAGTGATGGTTTCTGACGAATGGACAGAGTCAAAGCTTTCCAAGGAAGCCCATTCAAAAGACACTGAAAGAATTATATTAGGAGACACATTTTGGGAGGGGGCCAAGAAGATCATAATGGTGTTTGAGCCTCTTTTTAGAATTTTGAGAATGGTTGATGGCAATCAACCTTGCATGGGCTTTGTGTACGAGGGAATGGATAGAGCAAAGGAAGAAATTCAAAATTTACTAGCAGATAATGTTGAAGAAGTCAAGCGCATTTGGGAAATTGTGGACAAGCGATGGTTGATGATACATCGTTCTTTACATGCGGCAGCTTGCTATTTAGATCCCAAATTAGTAGAGGTAAATCATGAGGTAGATGAAGAGATAATGAAAGGTGTTTTTGCAACAATAGACGGGTTGTTTATTGATGAAAAAGAGAAGGAAGTAGCGAGGCAGCAACTTAGTGTTTTCAAGAACCAATTGAAAATGTTTGGTATCAAGGAAGCAAAGGCAAGCAGGGTGAAGTGGGAACCATCTAAATGGTGGTAGACTTATGGGGCTTCTACTCCATAGTTGTAGAGGCTTGCCATGGGAATCTTCAATCAGTGTTCCATTGCTTCTGCATGTAAAAGAAATTGGAGTACACATGACTTAATCCACACTAACAAGAAGAATCGACTGGGGGCTCAAAAACTCTTTGATCTTGTGTTTGTTCATAGCAATTTGTGATTGCTTATTTACTCTCTTGCAAATGAAGATGAAAACTCTTGCCTTGGCGAACCATGCTTTGAAGATGAAGAAAATATTGTTGTAGTTGATAAGCCTACTAGTGTAGGATTAGATGATGCTGCTAGTGATGACTTTGGTGTAGTTGCAGGGTTTGATGTTGTGGATGTTTAAATTCCATTCCCATTTTTAGTTGATGTTGAAAACTTTAATGTTAAACAAAAGATATTTCACAATTCTCATTGTTATATTTTATATGTATGATGTTGAACAATGAACATTGAAGTTTAGCACTATTGGATTTTCTTATCATGTGTTATCATTGATCAACTTGTTTGTGTTTATGTTTTACAAATATGTATGATATATTTATTTTTTTATGATTTGTAAAAGTTTCCTAACCAAACTACTGAACTTACCGCATCTAACTTTTTTCAAAATTCCGAACTTTCAAACTTTTTTCTCCTTCTGAACTTTCCAAACGTTCCGAACATGGTAACTAAGAATATAAGGCATCATTCTCTAGACTCTTTCCCAATCCAGAAGTAGAAGACCAAGTTAGGGAAGAGTTTGTTCATTTCATATCTTCTGTGGGTCACTTCTTTGGTGCTATTCGTGACAAGTACATGATGGACACTCACTTGTGGTGGTACCTCCATGGGCAAGCAGCCACCCACCTCCTACCACTTGCAATAAATTTTTTTTATCACAAGATTTTATAATTTTTTTTTTAAACTCTCAACTCTTCTTTTGAACGTTTCAACGTTTTGTTTTAACTTTTAGTTTTAATAAATTATAATCGGCTCTGTGGCTTGCCTCAATAGGTTGTAAGTTCCTCCTCAGCTGAGTAGCACTGGGGTACCTACAACTTTATCCACTCAATTAAATGCAACAAGTTGGCTTTGAAAAAGGTGGAGGACTTGGTCTATGTGCATTCAACTTGTGTCTTCTTTCACACAAACAACTTGAGTACAAAGCAGGGATAACAAAGTGTTGGGATGTGGACCCAGAGACTGCTGACTTGGATGCCTCTATTGCCTTCCTTTCATTACTTGAGATAGAAGTAGACAGTGCTTCATACAACATGCATGGTGGAGCTAGTGGGAGTGGCATTGTTGTTGCTTGTGGTTCTAATGAACTACATTACGATGAAGAGATCGCAGCCGAAGAGAAAAATGAATATATTGCGTCATGAATATGCTGACTTGTCTTTATTTTTGTCCATATATTGTAACATTTGCACTTAGTACCTATTATAAAACTAATCTAAGTTCGACCGTTGAATATTATGATATTTGGCAATTAATTATGAGTATGTTTTGTGGTTATTTAACTTATTTTGTTTCCTCTATGCATATTATGTGGTTACTTTTTGCTTATATGGCTATACTTGTAATTTTATATATATATTTTTGCATGGTTGTATCCAAAACGTATCCAAACCCCTAAAAACAATCCACGTATCCACGTATCTGATTCTTGTATCTGTATCTGTATCGACAATGTGCACTTTATTCTCAAAAAGGTTCACCTGTTTTTGTCGCAAACTTGTAATTCATGAGACAGCATACTACCAAGGAAGGAAGAAAGTTTCTCATATGAGCTGTTGATATTTATGATGAAAAGGTTATTGCTTTTGAGGATAAAGTCAAATTTGGAGAAATCTCCATGAAGCAACAGTTGAATCAGTATCAGCAAGTTGTGATTTCTTTGTTTGCAATTGTGCCAAACTAAGAAGCTCGAGAGGCAGAAGACCCCATCCTGAATCAATTCCATAACTTTTCATCCATGGGAAAGCTTCTTGATGATGTAAACAAAGAAACTTCAGCAGAAGGTAAGCATTTGCTTTCGTATACTCGGGAGGTTCTATCACAATTGGAGACAAATAAGAAACATCAGGAAGAAGTAACTCGTAGTAATAGTGTCATGGTTCCTTGGAGACTTGGGGCATGGGGACAACCTTTCAAATCAGGGTACGGGAGTAATGAATAAGGGTATGGTAATATTAAATATGGATATTATCACCATAAGATGTGGGTATGGGGATGGAGATGAGATCCTCATTCCCCATGTTTAGTTTCTAGGTGACCACAAATAGTGTTCTTAATGGTTATTTTGATATACTTTTGCATACGGATGAATAGAATAAAAATATGTTGGGATTTCCCAATCTCAAATGAAATCATGGAAATTTTATTTCACTGGAAGAAGAGGTACACATTCAATCTATGCAGGCATTGGGCATTCTGTAGAACAGGAATAGACCTACGACAATCTTGAAAAGCTGCTTGGGGAGCAAAATTTAGTGCATTGGATGGAGATTGGTAGCCTTAGAGACAACCGGGAATTCATGCCACCCATAGTAATAGTGCTATAGACACCTAGAGGTGTGTGGGCTACGGATCTAGGGATGGGGGCACCCTTTCAAATTAGAGTTTAGGAATAAATGTATAATGGTCCCACAATATTATATATGAATTTAGTCACGAGGAGATGTGAATGATGAATAGTGCCCTTCAAGGGAATTTGGATATACTTTTGCATATTAGTGAAAAGACTAAAAAACTGTTGAGCCTTCGCAATCTCAGATGAAATCATGGAATTTTCTTTCATTGGACATTCTAGAGAAGAACTGGAATAAACTTTATAACAAATTTTTAAAAGCTTCTCAGGGAGCAAAAGGTAGTTCATAGGATGGAGATTGGAAGCCTTAGTGACAAATAGGGATTTGGATCGGATGGTCATAATTTATTTGATGATTATTAAAGGGTAAGTGAAGCAAGCTTTTGAGGAATATATCTTATATTTGTGTTTTGCCAATGGGAAAATCAAGGGATGGTTGTATTGGTGTCAAGAGGGTATTCATTACATTGAAATTTGCATATTTGAAGATATTGTCCAAGCAGGAAATGTTAAATGTGTAGACCCAAAATAGACGAAGAATATGTTGGATCAACTGCATCGGTTTACAAGTATACGTAAAGTCTGGATAGAAAATTTGCATAGGTAAGATCTTATGTTTGAAGGTTGGTATGAATAAGCGTGGAAAATAAATAAAAACTGATCATAATGATAAACTCTGCTATAATTTTTATTGGTCATTTTGATTTCTGTTTATTTGGATCATGATCTGGGTTTTTTTTTCAAGTCTGTGTGGAATAGGGATCCCTAAAAAATACTCATAATTTTCTTGCGAAAAAAAAGAGTCCACAATCTTATTTGTCAGGCCAGCTGGCCTCATGAAACTTTTGGGACAACAGTCAAGATTCGACTGAATGAGTGTCATATTCCACTTATAAAAGAAGTAAGGAGTGAAGAGGGGATTTTCCTGGAAGCAACCTACCTTTTGCTTTCGTTCTGTCAAAAGGATTTTGAAGAGTGATAAGGAGCCTTGAATCTTCTCCACTAGGTCTAGTGGTCTGTGAACCACTTATTGGACAAATTCAGACTTTCAAAAATGTCACTTCAATTTTAGAACCTTTACAAATGTTCCACTTGTACAGTTATCTTTGAATGTTATGAATAAAATTACCTCTAATCTATCCTTCATATTTTGTCAGAATGTATCCGTGTATTTTCTTATATATTTCTTGCAGTGCTGTAATAAATTGGGAAAGTGCCTTTGCACATCCTTATCTTTTCTTTTTCTTTCAGTAATATTTTAGTTTTCCAAAATGAAATGACACATCAGTTTCAGTTTATGGACAGTGTGTATAAGTGGTGTATTTAATTCTTCAGTTTCATTTGTTGTAGAACAGTACATTAAGTATTAGAAATAAGGGAAGCCACACCAGAAGGCGGAGGGGCTAAGACCCTGAACTGCTTCTGTAGTTTGAAATGAGTTGCAGAGCTAACACATGTAACCACTATAAATATCCATGTTTGACCTCATTAATGAAATCATCCTGAGCACTGCCTGGATATTAGTGAGGGAATCTTGGGTGAAGAGAGAGGAAATAGAAAATTTGCAGCTTACACAAGCAGCCAGTACATTAATCTCAGCCACTGGATTCTGTCATCATTGGACTGCTTCTATTTGATTGATATGATCACTATTAGCAATGTACAGTTTAACATCCACAAAGATGATGACCGTTTTGACTAAGATTTGTGGTAGATTTGGCTGCTGTGAATACATTGATTGGAATTAAATGTTTAAAGTTGTTGGAATATTGTCATTGATGTCAAAAGAATTGTAATTGATGTCAACGGAAATGTCGATAAAAATGTCAACAGACATCTTTTGGTAAAAAGGTGCCTCTTGGATGGGATGCCTCGTTTGTGAAGAGCTTTTGGAGGCTATATAAGGCAAATAGAAGATTGGAGAACATATGAGAAATAATTCTTTCCATTGTTCAAACATAAGTAGATTTTTGTGGAGAAGAAGAGGAGATTGAATTTGGCATCATTCGTTTATGAAACAACAATAGTAAGTTGGAAGAATGTTTTAGTGGAGGTTGGTGCCTTAGAACAAAGAGATTAGTGTCTCTTGCTAAGTCGGTGCTTGGCAGTGGGGATTGGTGTCTCCAAGTAGGTTGGTGCCTAAGAAATTTTGTAAAAGGATTATTATTTTATCATTGAGTTTGGACAGTAGATCCAAGCAGCTTTGTTTTGTGGTTTTTCCCGAGAGAGGGTTTTCCATGTGAATCTTGTGTTGCTTAATTTTTACATCTTGTGTGAATGCCTTTTTTGTGAACATTAATTTCTGAAAGTTAAAGTTTTATTATACACTGATTCACCTTGCCCCCCCTCAGTGTATCGTGTGCTTAACAATTGGTATCAGAGCAGTTCCTTCATAATCAATCTAATTGCTGTAAGGTAGATCTCGGGAGCACACATGGCTAGCCATCATGTACAGGAAGGTTTCTCCATAAACAAGGTTCTATTGTTCGATGGAACAAACTATGCATTTTGGAGTATAAGGATGCGTACTTATTTAATGCCCCTTTGTTTTGATATCTGGCAAACATTGGTGAATGGATATGTTACGCCTACAACTCCAACAAATCCAGCTAGAAAGAAGGCTAGTGAGAATAATGCCAAAGCCATGAATGCTATTTTGTGTGGCTTATCATAATCAGAGTTTGTCAAGATTATGCAATGCGATTCAACAAAGGAAATGTGGGACAAACTTCAGAACATCTATGAGGGTGACAAGAAAGTGAGGAAGGCAAAACTCCAAACTCATAGGAGACAATTCGAGAGCTTGAAAATGAAAGATGAAGAAAATGTTGCGGCATATCTTCTTTGTGTGGATGGGATTGTTAACACCATTAGAGGACTTGTGGCGAAAAAGTTGAAGAATTCATGATCGTTCATAAAGTGCTAAGATCACTTCCCTTGAGATTTGATGCAAAAGTTTCATCTATTGAAGAAATAAAGGACTTAGACTCATTAACAATGGATGAATTGCATGGGATTCTGGCAGTGTATGAAATGAGAACTGAAAAGGAAAAGCCATTTAAGAAGGAAACAACTTTTAAAGCTTCAAAAAAAGCAAAGAATAAAGAACTTGAATCAAACAATAACACCAGTGATGGACAAGATGAAATGGAGGTCCTTTTTGTAAGAAATCTTAAGAAAGGATCAGGCGAATACAAATGTAAGCTGCCTTTTAAATGTTTTAATTGTGATAAAATATGATGTTTTGCTGCTAAGTGTCCACATAAGGATGATAGCGATAATGACGCAAATCATAATGAGAAAAGGAATAAGAAGGAAAGAAAACCTCAATACAAGAAAAGCTTCAAACAAAACGATTATAAGAAAAAGTTTGGTAAGCACAAGAAAAGTCTCCATTCCAAAAATGATAGTAGCTCAGTCGACGAAATCTATGAGAACATATCAAACAATGACAGAGAAGAAACTCTGTTCATGGCTATAGAAATAAAAAATGATACCTCTACAAGTGAAGATACACCTTGGAAGAGGAAGAAGATGTCGAAAATGAAAGAGAGGTAGATCTTGAAGAACTCATCAGTGCCTTAAGTGAGATCAAGCAACTAAAGAAAATAAATTTGAAGCAAAAATTGCAGCTGCAGAAATATGAAAAAGAGGATTGTGATTCAAAAGCAAAAATGCCCCAAGACCTTGAGGAATCCGAAATAGTTATCATCAACCTCAAGATTCAACTTGAAGCAAAAAGGAAGAAAATTGTGAGAGGTTAGAATTCGAGATTGTCTCGTTGAGGAACTAGAGAAAACAACCACCAAATTGAACAAAAGCCTCAAATGTGAAAAGAGTACATGAATGGGCAGAGGTCGTGATTTATAAAGACTGGTCTTGGATATAAAGAAAATTAGATGGCCAACAAAGAAGATCACAAAGAGTCACCAAAGAAGGTAAATGAGAACAAGACAAAAAGCTATGCAAATGTTCTCAAAAGACCTATCAACAAGAAGAAAGAGACTCAAGTCCCACAGAAAACAAACATTCCTCCAAAAGATAACAAGGACAAATTCAGAAAGTTCTTTCCTCCAAGGCAGACACATGATCAAGTTCCAACATTCTTTTTTTGGTTATTGCTTTTCATGTAATCATTTTGGGCATAGAGCAATGGAGTGTAGGACACATGCAAGAAATAGGTATGCATGGGACAATGATAGAAGTACGTATGTAGTTTCAAGTAGAAACTATAGCTCATTTGCCCTGTTATCAAATTACGAAGAGAATAACATTGTATGTTATAATTGTAATAACTATGGACATATAACATGATTTTGTAGAAGTGTTGTTGTAGAACTACATAGACAAAACAATAAAGTGAATGCTCCTATGGTAAAGAAAAGAGAACCTACAAAAATCGAGAAACAGAAGCAAGAGGAAGTTAATCAAGGCAAGGAGAAATCAATGCTTGTGCAAACAACTTTTCATGCACAAAACGAAGGGCAGCAATGGTATATTGACAATGGATGCTCAAGTCACAAGAGTGGGGACACGAGCAAATTTCTCTCCTTTGACCTTGTATACTTGCTAGACAGCATCATAGGATGTCTCACAGTGATCGATAATGGCTCAAATGCTTCCTCTACTTCAGGCACAAACAAAGGCATTCGATGAGAGTTTCCTCTAGTCTTCATTGGCACATGCTCTCGGGGCTTTTGTTCGCCCTCATTGCCATTTGTAATGGTTCTTTGTCACTTGTGTTAGTGACTTGCTGTTCTATTTTGTCTTTGTACTTTATTTCTTTGGTTCGCCTCTAGGATTCTCACTTCCTAGAACTTTCTATTGCTAATGGTTGTTTCCTTCAGTCCCATTGACTTACTTTTGATCATTTGTGGACATTATTATATTTTCTTTCTCCTTGAAGGAAATGAGTGAAGGCATGGTAAAATTTGGAGATAATGCCACGATGAGAATAGCTGGGAAATGTACCCTTAGTCTTGATAATGGAAAAACAAGAACATAAAATGTATTGTATGTTGAAGGCTTGAAGCATAACCTTCTAAGTGTCAGTTAAATGTGTGATCAAGGACACACTCACGTTTTATGCTCAAGGTTGTGAGATCAGGAAAACTGACACATGAAAATTAGTTTTAGATGCAAGCAGAACAACAAACAACTTGTACATACTCTGAAGTTAAGGGAGAGAAATGTTATATGAGTCAAATTGGTGAAAGTTGGCTATGGCATAGAAAGATGGGCCATATGAACTTCGATGATCTAGTGAAAATCAGCATTAGGCACGCTGTAAGAGATATGTTGAAGATTACAAAACCGTCCAACATTCTTTGCAAGTAGTGTCAGCATGAAAAACAAATGAGTGAGTTTCAAGTTAAAGGAGTACTTAACCACCAAGCCATTGGAACTGATTCAGACAGATCTCTGCAGGCTTACAAGAACGCAAAGCATACAAGGTGAAAACTACTCTATGTTGCTCATTGATGATTATTCCACAATGACATGGGTTGCCTTTCTATAAGAAAAATTTGAGGCGTTCAAGAAGTTTAAAGATTTTAAAGTTTTGGTTGAAAATGAATCGAATTTAAAGATCAAGTGCTTGAGATCAGATCAAGGAGGTGAGTTCATCTCAAATGAATTCGATTTTTGTGAACATGGAATATAAAGGCATTTCTCAGCTATGAGGACTCCATAGCAAAATGGAGTTGTAGAAAGAAAGAATCAAACTGTTCAAGAAATGGTTAGAATGATGTTAAATAAATCTAAGCTATCAAACAAGATTTGGAGACAAGTGGTTAACATTGTAGTCTACATTTTGAACAGAGGACAAATCAGAGTAAACAATAGCAAAACCCCGTATGAGTTATGGAAGAGTAGACCAGCATCAGTCAAATATTTCAAAGTGTTCTGAAGCAAATGCTTCATTAAGAGAGATGAAGACTTGGGAAAGTTCGACTCGAGTTGATGAAGGTATTTTTCTTGGATATTCTTCACAAAGTAAAGCTTATAGATGTTATAATAAAAGGTTGCAAACAATCGTAGAAAGTGCCAGTGTAAAGATGGATGAAACAAGGCCTCAGAAAGCAAATGCACAAACAAATGATTGCTTAGAGGAACCAAACTTCAAAAAAGAAGTAGAAAAACAAGAAGAAATAGAGCGGAAAGATACAAAGGCACCATCTCAATTTGTTCAAAAGCATCATTCTTAAAGTCAAATTATTGGTGATATTGATGCTAGGGTACAAACTAGAAAAAGATTTGTGAGTACACCTAAGCAAGTAAACTTTTCCTTGTTATCCAAAATAGAGTCCAAATTTTTTGTAGAAGCTAGCAATGACGAGCATTGGATCGATGCTATGGAAGAATAATTGAATCAAATTGAAAAGAATGAGACATGGGAACTCATTCCTAGACCAAAAGACAAGAATGTAATTGGTACCAAGTGGGTGTTCAGGAATACGCTGAATGACGATGGCCAAATAACAAGAAATAAAGCAAGGTTGTTTTGCAAGGGGTATGCTCAAGTGGAAGGTATTGATTTTGAAGAAACCTTTGCCCTCGTTGCGAGATTAGAAGCCTTTAGATTGTTTTTGGCATATGCTGGGTTTAAAAACTTCAAAGTTTATCAAATGGATGCAAAATCTGCTTTTTAAAATGACAAGTTAGAGGAAGAAGTATATATTGAACAACCAAAAGGTTTCATTCTATCAGAAAACAAGGACTATGTTTGTAGATTGAAGAAGGCACTATATGGGCTAAAGCAAGCCCCCAGAGCCTGGTATTCAAGGCTTGATAAATATCGACAAGAACAAGGTTTTAAAAGAGGAGTTGTTGATAGTAATCTCTATATCAAGACTGAAGGTGAGAATCAGTTGATTATTGTGGTATATGTGAATGATATCATTTTTGGAGGAGAGAGTGAACGAATGTCCCAAGCATTTGCAAAAGATATGCAAAAGGAGTTTGAAATGTCCATGTGGGGTGAGTTGTCAATTTTTCTTGGTTAGCAAATTTCTCAATCTAACAAAGGAATATTTATCTCCCAAACCAAGTATATAAAGGAGATGTTGAAGTAGTTCAGAATGGAAGATTGCACGTTAGCACACCCATGGTTACAAGATGCAAGTTAAGTAAAGATGATGAATCTCCTAAAGCAAATCAGACACTTCATAGATCCATGATTGGCAACTTGTTATACACCACGATATCAAGGCCAAACAACATGCAAGATATAGGCTTGGTAGCCCGTTTTCAAGTGGCCCCAAAAGAAACACATGTGCAAGCGGTCAAAAACATATACAAATATCTAAAAAGCACTTTGGATTATGGCTAGTGGTATCCAAGAGGTGAAGATTTCACACTAATAACAACATGCACAGATGCAGATTGGGCAATAAGTGTTGATGACAGAAATAGTACAAGTGGAGGAGCATTCTTTCTTGGAAAATATATAGTGTCATGGCTAAGCCAAAAGCAACCTTCCATTTTTTTATCTACCGTTGAAGCTGAATACATAGCAACAATGTCTTGTTGTACACAAGTCCTTTGGATGAAGCGGACTTTGAAAGATTTTAAGATAGAATATGAACATCCAATCTCAATACTCTGTGATAACACTAGTGCAATAAACATTTCTAAGAATCTGATTATGCACTCTAGAACAAAACATATTCCAAGCAAGTACCACTTCTTGAGAGAACAGGTTGTAGATCAACAAGGAGAGATGGAGTATGTTGCCACAAAGGAACAAATAGCAGATGCCTTCACGAAGCCCCTCCCAAAAGAAACCTTTGAGTTTCTAAGGCAGAAATTGGGAGTGATCCATTCTTCATCTAGTCATTAAATCCATCAAGAGAAGCATGGATTAAGGGGGAGCTAATCATTGCATTATCCAACTCCATAGATATTTTTGTGATATACATTGTGATTGTGCTGTATGTCTGTTTGCCATTGATTTCAAAGGGGGAGAATTAAAGAAAGAGGGAGCAAAGGAGGAAAAATACAGCAAGGTGTAGTTCATGTACTATTTTTTTATAGAATTGCCATCAATGACAAAGGGGGAGATTGTTGGAATATTGTCATTGCTATCAAAGGAATTGTAACTGATGTCAACGGAATTGTTGACGGAATTGTCGACGGAATTGTCAACGAACACATCTTTTGGTAAAGAGGTGCCTCTTGGATGGGACGCCTCTTTTGTGAAGAGCCTTTGGAGGCTATATAAGGTGGATAGAAGATTAGAAAACATATGAGAATTCTTTCCATCATTTAAGCATAAGCAGATTTTTGTGGAGAAGAAGAGGAGATTGAATTTGTCATCATTCATTAATGAAGCAACAATAGTAACGTGGAAGATTGTTTCAGTGGAGGTCGGTGCCTCGAAACAAAGAGATTGGTGTCTCTTGCTAAGTCGTTGCTTGGTGGTGGGGATTGGTGTCTCCAAGTAGGTTGGTGCCTACGAAATTTTGTAAAAGGATCATTATTTTACGGCTGGATTTGGATGGTAGATCCAAGCAGCTCTGCGTTGTGGTTTTTCCCGAGAGAGGGCTTTCCATGTAAATCTTGTGTTGCTTAATTTTTAGATCTTATGTGAATGCTTTCTTTGTGAACATTAATACTTGAAAGTTAAAGTTTTATTATATACCGATTTCCCCCCGTTCCCCCCACCGCCGCTCTCAGTGTATCGTGTGCTTAACAAAACTGTCATAAACTCTTAAGAGTATCCTGTGATTATTTTTGTACCTTTTGGAGGTCATTTTGTTGTATGGATTGTTGCTGTAATTTTATCTGGGAAATATTATTGGTTTGGATTTTAACTAAGTTGCAGGAGCAAGTGGTCCTTGGGACATTTATATTTGTGAAGTCCCCAATGCATTTGCCCAGATATAGTCAAGGGTTTAAGACAATGTTTTGTGAAGTCCTCAAACTCCATGAGGCATTGATTTTCAGGAAGTCCTGGAACCCAAGAGATGTTGATAACTTGATTCTACTGAAGTCCTTAGATCTGTGAGGCATTAATACCAGTAAAATCCTATGCTTTTCGAGGCATTAATTATAATGAAGTCCATTGCTCTGTGAGGCATTGATTTGGCGAAGTGCTTGGTCTCCCAAGGTATTAATTGAAAGAAGTCCTTGAGTCTCTTTCAGCATTGTGATTGCTATAGGATTTATTTAATCTCAGCCAGTGGATTCTGTTACGATTAGACCACTGTGATTTAATTGATTTGATCACTATTAGCAAGGTATAGATTGACAGCCACAAAGAGGTATGTTGACCGTTTTGACTAATGTTTGTGGTAGATTTGGCTGCCATGAATACATTGACTGGAACTAAATGCATAAACTGTCATAAACTCTTAAGAATATCCTGTGATTATTTTTGTACTTGTTTGAGGTCATTTTATTCTATGGATTGTTGCTGTGTTTTTTTCTGGGTATATTATTTTTTTGGGGTTTCACTAAGTTGCTGGAGCAAGTGGTCCTTGGGACATTGATATTTGTGAAGTCCCCAATGCATTTGGCCTGATATAGTGAAGGGTTTAAGACAATGTTTTGTGTAGTTTTCGAACTCCATGAGGCATTGGTTTTCATTAAGTCCTTGAACCCCATGGGGCATTGCTTTTCCTAAAGCCCTGGAACCCATGCGATACTGATAACTTGATTCTACTGAAATGCTTAGGTCAATGAGGCATCGATACCAGTAAAATCCATTGATTTTTTAGGCTTTAATTGTAGTGAAGTCCATTGCTCTGTGAGACATTGATTTGGTGAAGTGCTTGGTCTCCTGAGGTGTTAATGGAGAGGATTTCTAGAGTCTCTTGCGGCATTGTGATTGCTATAGGGTTTATTTGATATTATTGGTTTTGGGTTAGACAATGAAGACAAGACGGTTGGAGTCCCAAATTAGTGTTGCCTTATTGGGGATGAATGTCAAGGGATGCCTACTTTTGGATGTGGATTATTGATGATCTCCTCCCATACATGACCTAATGGATTTTGGTTTACTGACGTATGTGTTCTATAGGTGTACATGTACCTTGACCCATAATGGAATGAGTTGGTTTGTACTTTATCGTTGCATGGGGATATCTAATTGTGAAGGTATGAACACTATCCAACATCCAGAACTTTCTTATGATGATGTAGGAAGCAATCTATGGGACATGCTTATTTTGCAGTTCCTCCATATTTTATGCGATACACTGTGTTGGGACGCGTTTATTTTGTAGTTCCTCCATATTTTATGTGATAAGCTGTCTTGCCTCATTTTTGTATATGATTACCATGATCACTTAGTTCGGTGTATGTGTCAGAGACTCAGATGTAAGATGGGATAAAGCCAAAAATAGTATATCATATTGGTGTCCACAAAACCAACAGATCCAGGAATGATTTATTGTATTCTTATAATATGGCGTGAACTATCTTATTTCTTAGCAAGGGTTAACCTATATGATTACAAACTCAGACATTATAGTTTATCATCTACTGAGCCACCTAAAATCTACAATTTTCTACATTTGAGAAAATGTACTAAAATCCACCTAACAAAGAAAATTGAACTCTAATGGAAGTCGGTGTTTATACTGCTACAAATTTTAGCATCATAAGGTATTTGCTGATGGCCTTTATGTAGTTTTCAATTGGGAGTACTTATATGCATGTGACATTGTATTATTGTATTATTTCATTATCTCCTCATTCCCTTGTATGTCTATTGATGGCATGCAGGTCTTTACATTTGACATGAGTTGAATTATGTTTCCTTTTGCCTCTGCTTGCTTTGTCTTTGTATTAAATGTATTTTCCTGTACTTATTTATGATGACCACTTTTGTAAAGGATTCTGTTCTGCATCGAGTCCCCAGTTTATAAAAAATTCTGCACCAGAAGCTAATATGCACATGTTGACTAGCTTGCAGATTATTGGTTCCCCTGTAACCAGCATACTCCTGGATGATACAATAACATTGAGAGCAGCATTGGGAGGCGGTTCTGGAATGGCTGCAGTTAACACTGGAAGAGGGCTATACTTTGTAGATTTACAGAAGCCCGAGGCACATATGGCCAATTTTTTTCCTGATAATAGGACAGTAGGTACATATCATGATTTGAAGTGGGACCCTGGTCACAGGGTGCTCTATGCCAGTGGTGATCAGAAGCGTATTGATGTGTACAAATGCAAGTGAATTTTTTGATTTGTGACTGATGTAAGAATTTTTTATATAAGGAATGAAGATAACTCAGTTCAATTTGTCAGGGAAAGAAATAACATTTCATTTGTTTACTTGTAAAACATTTAGTGCCTTTATTCATATTCAATATTACAAAAATGAGATTACGTGATCAATCAGGACCAAGTGTTATGGTAAGCTTTATCCATAAAGAAAATGATATTTTGCTTCTAAACATTGAAATTTCGTCTCATACCTCACAAGATCTGTACTTCGCAGTTAAGTAGTGTAAATACAGCTTTATAAATTTGTTTCTTGCCGCCCAATTGCGGTTGCCAGATCAGTCTTAATATGTAAATGTTTCTTTTATTCACTCGTGCAACTGCATTTGTTTTCGATTGCATTTGATAATCTTTTAGCAGCATTCATCTCAGCTTCTGTCAAACTACAAACAATTATATCTTGATTTAACACCAAATCGAGTGCTTCCCCGAAACAATGAAACGATGATAGAGGTTCTGGTGTTTCTCTAGAGGCGTATTCAATTGGTTCAAGTTTAGGTGGGCTTGGGGAAAGCAGATTAAAGAAAAACAATTGGTCCTAAAATCCATAAGAGTTTTCATTTTGAAATATGGAAAAATGGAGGCTAAAGTATATGAATTCCAACAGAAAAAAACAAATTAAATTAATGAAGTTCTAGATGCCTGCAAGATCTTCTTGCTTTCAACATCTCCCAACGCTGAAATGGCACTGGAACTGCTTTTTTAATTCCTGATTAAGTAGTAGTTAAAACAACCTTGCATTTGAAGTTTTTAATGTTGGTCAAAATAAATTCAAAAAAATTATAGCATACACTGATTTGTAGATGTTAAGATCAACTAAGAAGCATAACAAAAACAATCTTAACAAAGATCCATATAAAGAAAATCAATTGTTTGTTGATCATCGATTTATACGCACCATTTGTTCCTTGATTGACCAGCCAAGCATTGTTTTGCCAACAACCAACCTACTTTGATGTCCATATAAGAAAGCCTACACTACTCACAAGACTCTCGTAGGGACTAACTTCCTTGCATATGATGGTGGTTGTCATGAGGCTATTTGAATAAAGTGGAAATAATTTTTGATTGAGGAGCCCCTTAATTGCTCTTTCTTGTATGCCTTGTGTTTTTTATTGTTATTACAGTGGCAATGTTGAGTAACCAACATCTAATTGGTCGATCTATCGTTTACCCTTATATGGAGATCATTCAACGGGCTATTCATTAAAAAAAAAATCTTGATCAACGAGAGTTTTGTATGGGTCCCAAAACTTTGGGACATAGTTGAGGGCCTAGTCTTGGACATAGGTATTTAATACTTCTGTGCAAGTTCTTTGGAACTTGCATTATCATTGCCCATGTGTGTTTATGTGTAGGGGTTCTCATGGTGATTTGTATCCGGGTTGTCAGTGGTAATTCTCAGTTTTTACCGTTTAGTCACACCCACTGAATTTGATAATTCTCAGCATTTACAACACGGTCACATCTATTGAATTTTGTAATTCTCAATGTTTACAGCTCAGTCACACCTATTGGAAAAATGCCCAAATTCAAATATGAAATTGTATTTATCTATACAAATGGTAAGATTTAAAATCAATTTTAATTATTATGTCATAGAAAAAGGTAGGTTTGCCAAGGTGGTTTTGCACAAACGTTTTGCCAAGCTTTTGTTCCCACAACATTTCAATGAGCAACATGCTATGAATGAGTACACCTTGAGTGGGCCTTGTGGCGAAGGCATGAATATTGCATAGAGGTGGCATACATTTAAAAATGTAAGGGAGAAGCGTCTGTATGGTCACTATAAACAATATACACGTGGTAAATAAAAAATCAATTCCTTGTGTGGGCTTCCACATAGGAGTTCCATACATCCAATGGTTGTCTCATGTGGCGGTGACTAAAATTCTATTTACCTTTGTCAGTTTCATATGTTAACCACACAATATCACAGTATTGCAGCAACAATTCAAATCTGAAGACATTCAACGGAATTTGAGGGAGTCCAATGATTTCTTGGATTTCATTGAGAATGATATTTTGTAAACTTTTTGGAAGATAAAAAAGATATTAAAAAAAACACACTACTTTTTAAAAAAAAAACACTATTAAAAAAAACAAAAACGCTATCCTTACATTTTTTTGGTTTTGTGGGAGAGAGGGCTTTCAAATAAAAATCTTGATTTTCATTGGAATTTTGATGTGTATAATTTTTACATGTTGAGATTTGCAATCATTTTACATATATTTTTGAGTATAATATGGTCATTTTTAAAAAAAGAATAATTATTATGTAAAATCAATTGTCACATGAAGCCAATATTCATAAATTACCTAGCAAAGATGGTTCACCATCACATGCAAAAAAATTTAATTGTGTATATCCTTGTGATTCTTCATGTTAACATTGAAATCACAAATTATTAAAAAAGTTTCTTGCTATGATTTTTTTTTTGAAAACATGTAAATTAATCATAGAGGGAGATAAGGGGCCCTTAGCTTTTGAAAACATTATTATTCTAATACACAAGTGTTTTTCAGCTACTTTTGAAATGGTTGCCATGATCTATTATAAGTGTTTGTGTGATTTTGTAACTAACTGACCCTATTGCCACCTAGATTTTGGCTTAAAACTAGGGAGTGTTAAGATTATATGGATGGTCTTGGTTAATATGAGGAACATATGGTCAGTACCATGGTGGTATGGAAGTGCCAAGATCATACGAAAGTTCTACGATTGTATGAACAATTTTAGTCAAAACCTACAATTTGCAAGCAAATTTATGGTTTTGTTTCTCTGCTTCTAATATGTTATTTTTCTATTGTGGATTTGCATGTTCATCTCTTGAATCTCCGAAATGAAACTTGCTTTGAGCAAGTCCTTGAAATTTAAAATTAGGAATGATTTGGTTTGGGGTTTGCATGGATAGGATTAGTATTTTCCATTCTAATTTGTCAAAACCCTCATAGTGCAAACATAAATTGCAAGTCACTAAACACAAAATGCATAACAATAACAATACCAACGAAGTGCTCTTGAAGTGCATGATAATTGCTTGATAAGTACTTGATATGATGGGCTTGGTGAACAAATTCGAACTTTGGTGAAATTGGGGCACATGACCGATTGGAAACGAAAAAAATAGAAATGTCGACCCAATTTTAAAGGTTTATAAGCATTTGTGTCAAGACTAAACAAATAGTCTTGATATGGGTTATAGGACCATATGGATTGTCTTGGTCATGGATCAAGGTAAGCATGATGCGAGATGTGCAAAGGTTGTTTTAAGCCTCAAATGTCATCATATTTTTTTAGTAATGTTAAATTTGGACCATTCAGAGTGTCTACATTTTGGCCCACTTTCAAGTTCATGCTTAACCACAAAGAAGGTTGTGTGGGCACTCTTCAAAGTAGAATATTTACGAATGATACAAATGTTGCTACTAATAAATTCTTTGATATTGGGACGCTTTGTCTTGAACTTAAAAACCACACTTACCTTTCTTGCACAAACATGGGTGAGTGAAAAAAATAAATGCCAAGTGCAAAGTCCATTCTCTCTCGTGTCCCCAATAAGCAACGAAAGTCCAATGAAACTGTCATGCTGTCAAAAAGTAGGTGCAGTGGAGTTGAACCAACGTGTCATAAAGTAAAGGGTCCCCACGTCCAAAAAATGAATTGAGTATGATGGATCACACGTTCCTTTGTCCCTGATATGCAACAAAAGTCCTTTGGGTCCGTCATACTATCAAAGAAAACATGGCCTTGAAAATATGTTAAATCACGTCCCTTTGTCTAAGAATGAACCAAAAGTCCCTTGGGTGTGTCATACAATTGAAGAAAGCATAGCCATACATTGTAATGAATATTACATGCCCCCATTTGAGATTTGGGGTGAACTTGTAAAGCTCACATCTTAAAAGAAATTAGATGCATCATTGAAATATACGAAACATATCATTAAATAATAGTATGTAGGGAGAAATTAGATGCATGTTTTAAGCATCATGGAAATGCAAAAGAAGAAAGTAAAAGGTAAAGGAAAACTTTGCAAGAGCATTGTAAGAAAGAGGGAAAATAAGAGTCGCACGTCACAAGCAACATCACAAGGCTAAAAGCTTCTCAAGAAAAAAAAAAAAAAAAAACTCAAAACTCAAAGAGGTGGATAACCCCAAAGTTAAACAAGCTTTGCACAGTGTGAGAAACCTTCACAAAGCTAAAATCCTCGCAAAAGGCATCAAGTTTGGAAGGGAAGACAAAGCACCATAAGGCCACGACATCTTCACAAGACTAGAAGCTTTGCACCAAAGGAAAGCTAAATGGAACACATGAGAGTGGTTATAACTAATGTTTCAGTTAGTGTTAAGGCAAATTTTGTGGAGGATTGAGGACTAAAGTCACTTTATATAGTCAATCAAGTTGTTATTTGAGACATAGGCCTCATTTTTCTAGTCTATACATGTCATCAAGCAAGGGACTACAAACTCCTAATTTGGAAATCATGACTCCCCTTTTCTAGATCTCAGGATATTGAAATAACTTTATTGGTAAGGATGTATGACACTTTCACTGGTTGAGAACTAAGTTTGTATTTAAATGGAGATCTAAAATTTGGCTATTTGTTCAGATAAGGACTCCTAAGAGTCCTTAATTATAGGCAGATAAGGTTTGATCTGATTCTAGCTTGCTATCTATGAGTAACACATTGAACCTATAAATCATGTTAAACAAGTGAAGAACCTGTGTCCATCTTGTTCCCTGACCCATAGAATTAACCAAGGTCATTATTATTAATCGTGTATAGTTATAAAACCATTAGTATGAGGAAAATCTTTGGTTTTTTTGACTTTCGGGCATGCCTCAGTTTATTCAAAAAATGTCCTAAGTTTGCATGTTCCATCAACCTTTGCTCCTAAAGTTACACCAGTGTCTGCAAAGGGTGGTGCGAGTTGGGGTGATCGATGATGTTTTGATCTTGTATCTCCCCAAAGGTAGGAAAATGGTGATGCGTGAAGTTGTACTCGAGCCCAACACTCCCAAAGGAAAGGTATATTAGATTGGCTTAAAATTCAACATTGCCGGTGGAGGGGTACATTAGATTGGCTCCAAGCTAGATGATGCGAAGAAAGGAGTACCTTGAATTGGCTTCAAGCCTGTCGATGTGTGATTGAGAGCGAATGAGAACTTTTGCATTGCCATCTCAATAACCTTTGGTGGCCACATAGTGCTCTTTTTGAGGCTTCAAAAATTCAAACAAAAAATGTTTTGTTTATTATGTAGAAGTTGAACGATTCCATGTAACTAATCGTTTCACCATCCCTTTGAAGGGAAATAATCAAACCTCCATGAAGCTATAAAATAAACTTGTAGCATTGTGATAAGGAGTTCACAAAATTGTAAAATAGTTTTCTAAGAAGACTACAATAATAAACATTTTATTACAAGGAGTTTTGCTCTACAATGATTATGTCTATATGCAGATAGTGTAATATTAATGTTGTCTTGTATCTTTCATTTCTCTATCTGGTCTAAATAATTTTTAGTACTATTTCTGTATTGGAAGTAATGTTATTTACATGAATGGTTCCAAAAATTTGTTGGTTTGAACTCAAATTCTATTTGAGTATGTGTTATTTAGAAATAAATTCTAATGAAACATCTTAATTATTGCAATGTTTATTTTAAATTTCAACTAAGGTCACCTTTATTGTAAGTAGTTCATCTACATAGATAATCCGCCATTAGTATTTATGTCTCCATATAAGATTCAAAAATGAATAAAATTTACTTTTTCCCCCTTTTTTGACACTTCCAACATTGATGACTTAGATTAGGTTTATTTTATGTTTGTCATATTTTTTAGCCTTATACAAGTGTAGGTAGCCTATACCATGTTTAAAGTACACAATTTAGATATATTTCCAAAACAATAGACAACAAATATATTTCCCTATGTTGCCTCAAAATATAAGCATACTCATTGCAACATGGAATGTGAAAATCATAGTAAGTACATTGTTGCTTTTTTCATAACAATGAGTCATAATGCATAGAGATATAGCAACGAGGATCATGTACAAGGAAAATATGTTCTTACATTGTGTTTCCCCAACACGTAAGCATGACAAGGAAAACAAAAACATAAAAAAACTATAAGCCTAATGAACATTAGAAGGTATAAAGCATCGTGATTATGTATTATGGAAATCATGTAGCATGGTAACCAAGATAGAAATAAAATCAATGTTTATATCATTCCTTTGTCATGGAAACCATGTTAGAGGTAGTAACCTTGGAATTAATGTATCATGTCAAGTATGTGAACCTTGTATAACAATCATGAGTTATATTAGAAATCTTATATCATAGATACTTTTAGTAATACTAAATACATTATGTGTGGCAATCCTCCATGACAATGGAAACCATGGTATATGTAGTAACTTTGGAAGTAATGTATCATGTCAAGTATGTGAACCTTGTATAACAATGACACATTATATTATAAATCATGTATCATAGATATTGTTAGCAATAATAACATTAAGTGTGGAAATCCTACATCATAAATAACATATTAACAATAAAATTATTGGAACATAGTGTGTAAAGACAAAGGAAGGAGTAACATGCACAAAAAGTAACATTTTGCCCCATGTTTCCCCAAGACAGGTTTGAAACAACATGGCAACTTGAAATAAAGTGAGGTTCATGCATAAAACCTCTTTATATGCATGAAGTTGATTGGGGTTTTCTAAGGCTTTCCTTCTAAATTAGAAAGATGATATTCCTGTACATGATATTTTGTGATTATGCAGCACCTCAATCTTATACACTTGGAAAACTCATGACCCTAGTTATTCCTCTTAGTTCTACACATGCCTTACTTCTTTAAGCCTTGCATTTACTTTATCTTGTGCCCCTTGGCCTATCTCTCAGTCTGACCAGCTTTATATTGATGACATAGACATCCCATCTTGCCCAAAATGCTTAAAAAGTACTTATCTTATAACCTTATAAGTTTTGAGCCTATGCCTGCTATCTTTCTCTCTGGACACTAACATCCAAGACAGATAGTAGCGTCAATGTTATTGTCTTGTCCCGACACAAGTGTCTAGTGCCCTCAAGTCATCCAAGTTACAAATGAAACATATTACAATGGTCGGCCTAAGTGCTTTAATGTGAGTTATCTCATGATAGGATTGGTATAAATACAATATCAACCCTCACTCATTACTCACCTAGAAAATACCAAAGAGACCAAGGCACTCATCAAAAAGAAATCTTTCAAGCACTTAATTGATCAAAACTTCCCTATTTATACACCAATCATAGGTACAACACATTTATAGGTATGAAGTACTAAAGGAGCAGTCATAAGGTCATATTTATCAAGTTACAATCTAGGTCACTATTGTACTTGCTTTACACATTGCATGATTCACACACAAGCCAACACGTAGGGCATAACTACAAGAATATGAGGCCCTCTTCTGTCAGGATTAGGAGCACAATTGATTACCTTGTATAAGCAACTAAACACGGAATTTAACCAGAAGTAACAAGTAACAAGAAATCAGAAACAACATAGAATTTGAGAGACAATACAATCTTGTATTCAACTCATCCAGAAAGAAAATACAATAAAGAAGATGCCACTTCTTCTCACACCTCTGAGGCTTCCCACACCTCTAGGACTTCCATTAATTCTCGATCAAGAGTTCTCTCTCTCAATTACGGTCACAACAAACAACTCAAACACAGAGTTGTTGTTCACCTCCAACCAATCAGTAACAATACTGCCAGTACCAAGTACTCCACGTACTCCAAGTAGATCTCCCTGATCTTGCAACAACTTGCAAATTAATGACCTTACTTACCATGTAGATCTGACATGATCATGCACAACCTGAAGATCAACCTGATCTTACAATTGGAAGGATCTCTTCCTTGCCTTGCTTACAATACAGCCCCATGAGTCTATTATATAGATCCCATGCAAACAATAATTAGACACCTAATTACAATAATTAGACACGTAACTCAAGACTAAAATTAGCCTTTTACATGCAAATAATTGGTTCGTTAACAAACTGTTCGTGAACTAACAGTTTTGAAACTACACAGGCGACCGACGTCGATCGCTGTCTGTCTGGAGATGACCGACGTCGACCGATTCTTGACTGATGTCGGTTGATCTTGTAACTGGATATGACCGACGTCGGTTGCGCCTGCTGACGTCAGTTTCTGTAACACTGAGCAACCTCCTCCATTTGCAATAGTGAAGCTTTTAGCTCCACAACCTAACATCTTCTAGAGTATTGCCTAAGTAGGAAGTTCCCTTTGACAGTGGGGTATTGTGGGTCAACTTCACTATGTGCCCACTAACCCATTTTGTCCCAAGGTTAGATTGAAGATGTAAAGCTAGGGTTTTGCCATATCATCAGGAGTGACAGTCCATGACCTAGATTTGAATGCACCAAAGCGAAGGTGAAGCTAAACCTAGAAGCAACTAGGTGGTTGCATCCTATTTGAGAATATATTCTATACATGACACTAGCTTCAAACTAAAACACTAACATCAATGCAACTATAGAGAGTTGACATAAGTGTCTAAAGAGCCAAAGGCACTAGATTCAGAATTTGACAATTATTCCAAAACTATCTTCCTACCTACTTTCTATCTATACCCAATCCAACATTGTATTAACATCAGAAACAACTAAGTACTTTATTTTATGTCATTTATATATCTAGCATAGTTGTACTTTCCATTAATATCCTATCTTAGCATAATAAATTCAACATATGGTACATTTGAGTTTAGTGCATTAATTGGTCTATTGTAAATTTGATATTCACCCTTGTGCCCTATCATTTCTATATCCTTAACTCTTTTTACCTAAGTAGGATAACTTCTTATCCAAATCAAGGTTAAAAATTTGATGAACTCGATCCATGTGAATGCAATTTTTTTTATTCTTAGGGTTTTAAACTAGATAGGGTTTCAGACCATTGTACTTTTTCATTTTTTTATTGGTACTATTTTTCATGCAACCTAGGCATAGCCCTAGATTGGGGGGTGTGTCTATTGAACATATTGAGCTTCCCCTCAACCCATCAAAGATGTCTCAAACCAATGAGGGATTTTGTACCTTGGATCATGATGATACCTATGTTGACAATGAAAAAAATACTGGTAGGGTTATCGTAGAAGAAGATTTTGATAATGAAAATATAGAAACAAATGACAATGACCAAGTAGACAATGATCAAGTGCATGCAATTGTAATGTTTCATGAGCACATTAGACAAAACCCTGAAGATCTTCATAAAATCTTAAAAACTATACTTGGAGCTAAAAATGCAAAACCTTTAGTGGATACATCCCTCCCCTTGAACACATTACAGCTTAATACATCTAATGGGGGCACATATTATGTTTTCCTATGGTTCACAAATATGCCATTTTCTTTGATGACAATGAAATTAAGGATGATAACTTTTATCTTCATTATCTATTCATTTAAGCATACCTTGATAAACACCCCATATGTAGTGTTATGATTGATAATAGTGCAAGTAAAAATGTTTGCACCATGACATTACTTATGCATTTGGTTTATACTCATCATGATTTACACCCCTCTACTAGATCATTTAGACCATTCGATGGGACCTCCCAAAAAGTTCTTGATGAGATGGATCTACTTTTATAGGTTGGTCCCATAAATGCGGTTATTACTTTATTAGATATACCTTTTACGGGTGTCTTTGACATGTTGTTGGGATGACCTTGGATACACACTCTTCGAGCAATACCTTTTATAGTGCATGGGTCTGTTAAGTACATTCAGGCCAATTGCTTAATTATAGTTTCTAGTATTCCATATGAGTATCCTCTTAAACAAGATAAATTCATACCTAGGTAGTTAATTATCAAGCCTGTTAAGGATAATATACTATAAAAATGTAAGCAACAAACAATCCCCTTTACTATGTGGCCAATACTTGAGAGACATTTACATTAGAGATAGACAGTGAGTTCCACAAAATCCTCATCTTCTATGCACCATATTCAAATATCCAGAGCACCCAAACATGTTCCTACTATTGCTATTCCAAAGAAGCCATAGAGTACACAGAGACGGGTTCCAATAACCCTTATTCCTTCTATTGGTACTTCATGACCTCAAAGTCCTATCATACATATGTTGAGATCACAGATACTATAGTGACAAATATTTCACCTATACATGCTCCTTAGTAGTACCACCAGTTTTTTGCACTAGGTTCTGAGTAGAGAGATACCTATGATCATCCTTTGGATGAGATCATAGGATGAACTTGTCTCTTCCAAAAATACCAAAAGAAAAAAAAAACATTCTAAAATCTAAAAAGACTTTTGGTACCTACATGTTTTATTGGCTCTTTGGCATCTATGTATTAGTTCCATGTGGAGGACTAGCATATCATTTACTCCTACATACATATAAACATACACATGCATACACATACACATGATACACTTATAGGTGTCTAAATTTCCCTCTAATCATATCATCAAGATGTTGGGGGCATCCATGTTCTACAATCTTAATACACACATGTTATATGATTCAATGACCACTCTACACTATCATGTTTGAGCTTGCATATGTACTTACACATGCATGTTATCATGATTATACATTACACAGGGTACTTGATATGTGATGTACTTGACATTTATTTTCTAATAGATTCAATCCATGGGCCACTATGACATTTTTATGCTGGTTGTTTATGCTTTTCCTTTACACACTTCCTTGAGTGTTTTGCCTTGTTATTGTCTTGATTTTTCAAACATTTTCATATGCTTCATCGTATGCAACCTTTGTGCCTATGATTTCCTTCTTAAAAATTTGAATATGTCATTGCATTCTATGGAAATTTGAATATGTCATTCCTTCATTTATGGACATTTGACTAATTTATGTCCATTCGATTTTATGATATTTGAACATGCTCCTTGTTTGCAGTCTCCTTGGACCATTGCCTTTTGATTTATTTTTGAGTGCTCTTGTGTGTGTGATCATTTACTTGTTGATATTTTACTTTTACTATCTAGATATTGCCATGATATTTATCATGCATTTTAGGCCTACATGTGATCACATTGGTTCTATACACTTCAATGATACATTTACCTAGACATGTTTCTTGCTATATGCTACATGGTTACTTTCATAGATTTGCATTTGTCTTACCCTTTTGAGGTGAGCTAACTCCCAGGTGCTATTTTCACCTCACCTAAAAGGGGATCATATTAGTGAGGGCATGTCATGGTGATATGGCTTCCACATTTTCACAGTTTTCAGATTCAATCATCCTTTGGAAGCATGTTCTACACACTCACACAATATATGGTACTTACCAGTTTGTAGATTTAGTGGGGGAATGTCATGTTGACATTGCTTCCACACATTCATATTTTTAAAATTTAGTGGGGGCATGATTTGGAATCATGTTACCACATTCATTCAGTATGGTACTTACAATTCATAGATTCAATGGGGGCATACTTTGGAAGCATGTTCTCTACACCTACTTAGTATTCAACATATCTAGTTTACAGTGGGTGCATGTTTTAGAAACATGTAATCCACATTGATAATTATATCACTTTCATATTTATTCATATATAGTGGGGGCATGCTTTGGAATCATGTCTTCCACACACAATTTTTCAAATTGGCCAAAGCACACTATTATATGATTTCGATCCACATTTGTGGAAGAATTCTATAAATGGTACCATTATTACACACAGTTTTAGCATGAGTCATATCTAAGGTGCATATGGTATGCAACATGTTCCTAATATTAAAAAATACAAATAAATATCAGATTCAAAAAGTATTATACATACTAATACCTCATATACTTTTACAAACTTTAGCGAGCCAATCCATTACAGTATTTAGTTCACCTTTTGGCATGGGTGGGGTGATTAAATCACTTAATGTTACCAAGTTTTTAGTTTGGAATTGATCATCCAAAATCACAAGGTTATGAGTATCATTACATTTCATAGTTTAGCTAATCTTAACTATTATGTGATAACTCACTTTTGCTCCAAGGTTGGGGGCATGTGTCTTCATATATATATATGTGTGTGTGTGTGTGTGTGTAAATATCTCTTTATCCCTTTGGATATATGAACTTTAATAAATTTATATATATTTATACTAATCTTAGTTTCATAACCTTACAATGATACATATTTTGCAAAAACACCTTGTCAATAGGCAAGAAAGTTACATTGATACACATGTGTACTCCTAAATCTTGCTCTTTAAATTTAAATCTATTTATAGTAATTTTTATCCATATTATATGCACTGATTATACACTGTAACATGATCTTGATTGCAAGTCAATCACTAGCAAATCACTCAAAATCAACTCAAGGAAAGATAGGGTGTGTACACACACCCAGGTACTTATTCCTTTCCTTTAAATTAGAAATTTCATTAATAGATTAAGGGGGGGGGGAATGTATATGATATTTTGTGATTATATATCACCTTAGTCTTGTACCCTTATCAAAATCATGACCATGGATGTTTCTCTTATTTCTATCTCTTAGTCTAACCAACTTTATATTGATGACATAAACATTGCATCTTATCTAGGATGCTTAAAATGTACTTATCTTATACATTTGTAAGTTTTGAGCCTGTGCTTGCTCTCCTTCTCCCTAGACACTAATGTATGGGATAAAAAATAACATCAATGTTATTGTCTTAACCTGACGTATGTGTCTAATGCCCTCAAGTCATCCAATTTTCAAATGAAACATATTACAATGGTTGGCCTAAGTGTTTTAATGCAAGTTATCTCCTAATCGGATTGATATAAATATAATATCAACCCTCACTCATTCCTTATTTATAAAATACCAAAGAGACCAAGGCACTTATTGGAATCACTCTATCAACCACGCAATTGATCAAAGATTATCTATGTTGACACCAATCATAGGTATAACACATATAAATATATGAATTACTAAAGGAGCTGTCATAAGGTTATATTTTCTAAGTTACAAGATAGGTCACTATTGTACTTGCTATTAGAAGTACAATCACTGAGAGGGGGTGGGGCAAATCAATGATCCCATATAATTCAATTTCAATTCCAATCCTTTCAAACTATTAAACAATTAGAATATATCAACTTGATCAAATAACATTAACAAAAGAGATCATTCATTCAATATATACATAATATCAAACACACAACACATAATTCCTGTGGGAAACCCTCATGGAAAATAAAACTCAATCTCAAGTTTGCAACACATGGACTACTTATCCTATAAGATATTACAAACAAGAGACTGGTCAAGTTTTTTAGGACAAAATTTAGTGAAACACCTATTTCACAAGGAGCAACTATCCCTAAGAAATATTAAGTCATTTAGACCCTCCTTTGAAGTGAACACTTCCACCTTAGAACTAATGTCTTCATCACCTGATTGTGGATATATGATTATCTAACCCCTGCACAAACTCTATTTCTATGTCATACAGGCCTCTCACATAGGCATGCCATAATCTCTCTCCTTCTTCACTCAAACTATCCTCATATGCACACTCAGACCTCTTCACATATCCTCAAACTACAAAGCTACAAGAGCACTTTTTTGTCATAAAAAATATGACCTATAAGTCATACACACAGTCAAAAAAATGATATACTCATCAACTCATCCAACAAGCACACTACCTATCCTCTCTTATTCGCTTCAACGTATACTCCGTGCATACAAGCATTGCATAAGTCTCTCATTCATCTCTTCTAAAAAAAATATAGAAACCAATTCATTTGGATTCACCATTTATAGAGCTATCATGATTATAAATATCAAAATATTTTTTATTGGCCACAAAACATGCCTTTAACCTTAAGACATCTAACATGGGTCACACTTAAGCACAACACACTTTCAAATAGGCTTAAGTCACCTTTTAGGTCTTATGATGACCCATTCACCTCTTTGACACTTCTCCAAGCAAACTAAGAACACAAGAACACTTTCCAACTCATGAACCCATGCCACATGATCTATAAGTACCCTTTAAGTTACAATAACCATCATAGTACCCTTTTGCTTAGCCATAATATGCTCAAACAACATTTTGTTGTACAACCATTATGATCAAACACACAATCAATTTATAAACCTTTGTTCATACTGCATATGATTGGTCAAACCTTCATAATGCACATAGATGGTCCCCATGGAGTCTAAAACACACTCTAATAGCTAGTTCATATTTAAACATCGAGATACCAATAATCATATCTCAAATACCTTTTTCAGGTTACTTGCAGAATATGCATGAACACACAGTCAACTTTGAACCTCAATATCTTTGACTGTACACACTTTCAAATATTCAAATATATATTTTCATATGAACCTTGGAATCCTCTAAAATTTTTATTTTTACACCATGATAATTCTACATAGATCAAAAGATATAGCACAAAAATTAAGCACTGGTTTTTCCTTCACAAATTATTCAAACGGTCATAGTTAAACTTTGGTCACTTAAAATGCATCTCGTGCCCTCGCATCCTAAATTAATCACACACCATCGATATTCTTATAAATTTAAATCATAGTGCACCACTACCCAAATGTTAAAATTTAAACACTTGGCATCATCTCTCTTGTTTCTAACATCCTAGAACAAACACGCTTTGTCGATCTCCTATACGTAGCTCAATCTTTATCTATGTTTAACATTGGACACTTTGAACTCATTTCACTCAATACACATCATTGATATTGATTATTAAGAACATCTACCCATTTTTAGATCTTAAAATAAGCTTGATCTTTACCTCTGCTCAACGTGAAACTTTGAACACTTGTTCTCATCTCGTTGCTTCTTGACATCTTATAACAAACATGCTCCATTAATCTTTTTGTAAGGAGCTTGATCTTTAACTTTGTTAACCAATGAACACTTTGACTCATTTGAATCAACATGTACAATAGATCTTTATCTATATGAATGCTCGTGATTCATTGGATCTCCATTTGGTGATGGTATTTACCCTTCACAAATCTGGCTAAGATGGGAACCATTGTAATCTGTTTGAGAAGCCAACTTTGGACTTCAATAATTTTTTTTGTGCTTAGATGCATGATATAAAATTTGGACCATATGATCGCCTCTATAGGAAAATATAATCATTTATCAATCTACTCCCAAAACCCTCACACATGTGAGATATGATGACATCAAAATGTCTCTTCAGATGTTTTCACCATAGAGCCAACTTATGCCTAGAAATGCTTGGAAGGCCAAATTTGCACATGTATAATTTTGATGCACTTCATCGCAAGACCTAAAATTTAGTGCATATCAACTAGGCACAAAAATGAACAAACCTATATGACCAAATAATTTTAAAAATTCTACACATGTGAAATATGACTATGCCAATATGCCTACTCAATTTTTCTTACCACATTCAAATTTGGCTATGGGAAAACACTATCAAACTACTTGGGAGACCAAATTTGCACTTGCATATATTTTGTTGTGATTCATCACATGTCTTGAAATTTAGCACATAAAAATTAGGCATAAAATTGATCACAAGCATATGACCAACTCCCCTTGACTCATCCACATGTGACAATGGTGATGTCAACAAACTGTCTACTCAAATTTTTTACCACTAGACCCAAAATGTCTAAATGAAAACAATGATCAACCAGATGAAATTCACTCATGCACATAATCACTCAAAGAATATAAATTCTCGTATAGGACCCCTTGTACAATATGAATACTTTAGAGTCATCCCTAATCATTTCTAAATAGTCAAAATCAAATGATCAACCAAGCCTACTTCAAGCATTTTAGGACAAGCACATTGCACACTTTGTCAATATCACTTAGAATATCAAGGCACTTCATCCACTCACCTGGAAACCTCCATGACATCACCATGACAACATTGATAAATATCCAACAATCTCCCCCTTTGTCATTGATTTCGACACCTAATAATAAATAACTCACATTTCTTCTCTCTCTTCAAGCACTCTCACAATAGGAACTTTCTCCCCCTTTGACACAATGACAAAGTGGGAACCAACTAATCCTAAGGACTTGAAAAGAATAAAAAAAAGAGAGGAATATATTATAAGGATGATACAAACTCCCCCTTACCTTGAGCCTACCTCTTCTTTGCCTTGACAACTTCCTCTTGTTACATGCCAACACTCTTTAACCAAGTCCTCTAACCAATGAAGAAAGAACACATAAAACACTAAATCTAATGGAAATCAACAAGAAACATCTAAGAAGGACTACCCCTAATATATTTGAGACATTTTACTTCTTGATCCTCTTCAAATCTCCATACACCATGAAGAATCATCACATAAGCTTACTAGCCTCTTCTCTCAAGTCACCTTAGGGGCCACCAACAAAACTTCATGCCACTCACCAAAATGGACACATGATCTAAAACAACTTGAGAAATCTCCTTGAAACACTCATTCCTTGATATTTTGGATAAACTGAGCAAAAAAAACATCACATCTTCATTACTAGGCTTGTCTAGACTCCTTGTAGCCCTACCTAGAACTTACAGAACCCACAAATTTTAGTAGATGCACCTTTAAGACTTAAAACTTCATATATAGATCAATCTCATATTCCCCTTCAATCACACCAATTTTCAACACCTAGCTCATCCTATAGAATATAATTTATTCATAAACCAACTTGCTAATTAGGCCGCCATCTTGACAAAAACATGAATAACTTGAAAGCCATAAACGTTCAGATCTCTGTGAAGCTTGATTTGATAACCCATTTTTGTAATTCAAATTTTAAAAAAGCCTTAGACATTAATTCATAAGGAAACCACTTTTATAATATGGCACAAAACCCTAGTATCTTAAAACAAACAAGGTCAATAAACCTCCTTCTAGTCAACACCCACCTCTGAAACTTCTTGTACACTTGGAGACAACCATCACACACTTCTATACCAAGATTTGAGCTTCCATACCTATAGGAACCTTGAATTCCTATACCATGGATTTTGACCTGCAACAAGACAAATAAACTTGAGAGTACACAAGTACCTTCATACCTTCTTTCTTAGATTCAACTACACAATCCTCTGATCGTAATACCTAACCAATTACAAAGCTCCCACTAACTCCATGCTTCACCTAGATCATGACATCTTCAACACGTCTTAAAATACTGTCCAATCACCATCAATACTTTCTTTTCCACTGAAAAGAGTCTCTTAAGAAGCATAGATAGAAACACCCTACTTCATAATGTCCTAGAATAGTGTGAAACTAGGAATTGCCCACAACTCCTCATATTCCTTCTCCTCTTGGGTCATTTGATTCTTATAGTTTTTCTTCTTCTTCTTAGTCTTATGAAAAGCAATATTCTCACCTACTCCAACATTCTCCTCCTCTTCTAAATTGAATTGACAATACATACAGACAATAAAGATTCATGACATACCTTTTCATTTGAAGAATCTACCTTGCAGTTTTGAACCTCATCACTAAGCACTAAAAATTGATATTATTTGCATAAATCTTGATCAACAACAACAAGATGTTCACTTGGATCCATACATACATTCAAACTAGCTTCAACCAAAACCTTGGTCTTCTCTTTAAGCTTGGTCTCTTTATCCACAACATGAACATACAATGAGAACCCTTGGAACTCTTCAAATTATGTAGTATTCTCCACCATAGAAAACATATTACTTGGATCTGTTGTCTCATCATAACTCATACTTATCACCTGTGGCTTCTATGAGTTGACTTGCCTTTTTCCTTACACTCTAGGACCCTGATTAAAAATGTTCTAACTTGTAGACCTTTACTTGAATAATCTATAAATGTGACCTCTTTATTCACAGTTTTAGCAAACCATACTCCTTGATGGAAACTCAACTTGTATTACCTTGTTCAGACAAAAACTATCAATGTGTCTAAAGTCATGACAACTAGAAGAAACTAATTTTTTTTGAAGAAGACTTACCTCGCCTTTCCTTACTTAGACAATGATTAGCAAAGTGTCCCTCATTAAGAAAATTGAAGCACTTAACTTTTCTCACACCTTTTGACTGATGAACCCCATTATAGTTTCATGCAAACTCATTTCTAACAGGTCTCTTGCATTCTCTAGCTCTATGCCTAAATTGATTACAAGTATAGCAATAACCATTAAAATTTACATACCTCATAGAATTTGGTTGTCTAATCTAATTTGTCTTCAAATTATGATTATACTTATTCACATTAGTCTTCATCTTGTCTTGAGTTACATTCTCTGATTCTTCTTTGTATCCAAGATCAGTTCTATCACTTGCATGATTTTGATCATTCAGAATATTGTCTAGATCACTTACGCTCTTTTCAAATCTTAGAAATGACTTCACCTTACTATATGTCTTCTCTAACTTATATTTCAATGACTCAATTTTAATTACATACTTTGAGCATTCATCTTATTTAGCTTTCAGGATTGTAGACATGATTTCTAATTGATAACTGAGATGCTTGACTATATCTATGCTCCTTGGTGTCTTCATTTATTATTGCTTCATACACACTAAATTTCTCCTCATAGTGTTTGAGTTGAGACTTCATCTTCTTGTTAATATTATTTTGAATCTTCAATTCTTCAAGAGAATTTGTCAATGCAGTCTCATAGTCCACCTCATCTTCATCATCATCTAAATCACTCCAAGTAGGAACCTTTTGATATGAGCAACTACCTTCCACAAGCATGAATAGTGATTCATATTCAATAATAACATCATCTTCATGATCATACTTTTATTCATTGACTTCACTCTCATCTGATGAGCTGTAATCTTCTTTGGTGTAAAGACTCTTCTTGTCCTTGAAGTACTTCTTGTTATCAAACTTTCTGAATCCCTTTTTGATTTTATCAAACCTGAATGATCTCTTTCCATCATCATGACCTTGATCATGTTCTTCATCATCATCCTTCTTATAATTATGAAGGAATTTGTTAGCAAAATGTTCTATCTCACTACAATTGAAGCATTTGAGGGGTAGCTTACCTTTATTCTTGCCTGAATCTATTTTCAATTTCTTTGAAATAAAAGCAATTAGTTCATCCTCATCTATATCAAAAATATCATCCTCTTTGGGTCTTTTACCTTGGAATTTATTTTTTGGCTTCATTTCTATCTTGAATGATGCTTCCTTATTTGGTGGTATATCATCATTCTTCCTCATCTCATATTTAATAAGAATGCCATGCAATTCATCCAACTTTAGCTGAGTAATATCATTAATTTCTTCTACATCAGATAATTTAGGATCAAACTTGATAGAGAAGAACCTTAATACCTTTTGAACTATAATAGCTTATTCAAGGTTCTCTCCAAGACCTCTGTAGAAAATATGCCACAAAATCTTCTTCCTTCATCTTGAGACTTTTAAATTTCCTTCTATGAGTCTGCAACTTAACAATCTTGACATTTGAATCTCCTTCATAAATGATCTATATTTTGTCCCATATATATTTAGTATATTTATAATGGATTACTTTGGTGTATTTAGTCTTTGAAAGACCACAAGTGATAACATTCATTACCTTAGAATTGTTCTCAAACAACTTCTTATTTGTAACATTGGATGGAGGAATAATAGGTATAGAATAACCATCCACAATAGATTTCCAAATGTCAAACCCTAGGGACATGATGTAGGTCCTCATCCTTGCACTCCAAAAAGCATATTTGGATCCATTAAACATCAGTGCTTGCTTAGTAGAGAAACCTCCTTGATGACTACCCATATTGTACATTGGATCACCTTCAAGCTATTAAGCCTTTACCAAAATACTTGATTTGATATCAATTGCTAGAGGTAAAATCACTGAGAGGAGGGGTGAATCAATGAGATCATATATTTTAATTTAAATTATAATCCTTTAAAACTGTTAAAAAATCAACATATATCAACTTGATCAAGTAACATTAACAAGAGAGCTCATTCATTCAATGAACACACAAGATCAAACACACAACATATAGTTCCTGTTAGAAACCCTCATGGGGAATAAAATTCACTCTCAAGCTTACAACACATGGAATACTTATCTTATAAGAGATTAAAAACAATAGACCAGCCAAGTCCTTTAGACTAAAATTTAGTGAAACACTTGTGTCACAAGGAACAATTGCCCCTAAGAAAGAACAAGTCCTTTAGACCCTCCTTTGAAGTGAACACCTCCACCTTATAACTAATGTATTTAACACATAATGATGGATCTTTGATTATATAACCCCTACACAAACTCCCTTTCTATCTCATATATGCCTCTCATATAGGCATGGCACAATATCTCTCCTTCTTCACTCAAACTATCCTCATATGCACACTCAAACCTCTTTACATATCCTCAACTTCAAACTCACAAGAGCACTTTTTTATCATAAAAAGTATGACCTACAAGTCATATACACAATAAAAAAAACTACTTTTCTCATCAACTCATCCAATAAGCACACTACCTATCCTCTTTTTTTTGATTCAATGCATACTCCACACATACAAGCCTTGCACAAGTCTCTCATTCATCTCTTCAAAAAAAATCTAGAAACCAACTCATTTGGCTTCACCATTTATAGATCTATCATGATTATCAAGATCATAATATTTCCTATTAGCCATAACACATGCCTTAACCCTTAAGCCATCTAACATGGGTCACACTTAAGCACAACACACTTTGAAATTGGCTTAAGTCACCTTTTAGGTCCTATGATGACCTATTCACATCTTTGACACTTCTCTGAGAAAACTAAAAACATAGGAAAACTTTCCAACTCATGAACCCATGCCACATGATTTATAGGTCCCATTTAAGTTCCAAAAAGCATCATAGTACCCTTCTACTTAAGCATAATAGGCTCAAACAACATTCTGTAAAAAAACCATTATGAGCGAACACATAATCAATTTATAAACCTTTGTTCATACTGCATATGATTGGTAAAACATTCATAATTCACACAGATGGTCCTCATGGAGTATACACCATAATATAATTTCTAGTTCACCTTTAAACATTGAGATACCAACAAGCACAACTCAAATACCTTTCTCGGGTTTTTTGTAGAATATGCATGAACACATAGTTAACTTTGAACCTCAATATATTTGAACATACACAATTTTATATCTTTAAATATATATTTTTATATGTGCCTTGGAGTCCTCTAAAAATTATATTTTACACCATGAGAAAATTTTGCATATATTGAAAGATATAACACAAATATCGAGTACTTGTTTTTCCTTCACAAATTTGAATATTTAAATCCAAATGGTCACAATTAAACTTTGGTCACTTAAAATGCATCTCATGCCCTCACATCTTAGATTAATCATGCACCATTGATATTATTATAAACATAACTCATAGTGTGTCATTGACCAAATGTTAAACTTTGAACACTTGGCATCATCTCGCTTCTTCCTGACATCTTGGAACAAACACACTCTATCAATCACCTATATGTATCTCAATATTTAGCTATGTTAAACATTGGACACTTTAAACTCCTTTATCTCAATACAAATCAATGATCTTGATGATCACAAATATACACTCACCATTAGATCTTAGAATAACCTTGATCTTTACCTTTTCTCAACATTAAACTTTAAACACTTGTCCTCATCTCACTGCTTCCTGACACCTTAGACCAAACACTCTCCATTGATCCTTTTGTAAAGATCTCGATCTTTGACTTCACTGACCAATGAACACTTTGAATCATTGGAATCAACATGCACCATATATCTTGATCTGTATGAATGCCCACAAGCCATTGGATCTCCATTTGGTCTTGGTGTTTACCCTTCACAAATTTGGCTAAGTATGGGGACCATTACAGTCTATTTGAGAAACCAACTTTGGACCTCAATAAATTTTATTGTGCTTAGTGCTTTAAAATTTAGACCATATGATCTCCTCACATAGGATAATCTAATCATACATCAATCTACTGATAGAACCCTCAAAAGTGTGAGATATGATGACATCAAAATGCCTCCTCATATTTTTTTGCCACAAGCCAACTTATGCCTAAAAATACTTGAAAGGCCAACTTTGCACATGTATGTCTTTTGATGCACTTCATCACATGACCTGAAATTTAGCGTATATTAACTAGGTGCAAAAATGAAAAAAACTCATATGACCATGTCCTTCTAAAACTATCACATGTGTAAAATATGACTGTGTCAATATGCCTATTCAAATTTTCTTTCCACATTGCAAATTTGGCTAAGTATGGGAAAACACTGTCAAACTATCTAGGAACCCAACTTTGCACTTACATATCTTATGTTATGCTTTATCGCATGACCTAAAATTTAGTGTATAGAAACTAGGCATAAATATGATCACAACCATATGACAAACTCCCCTTGACTCATCCACACATGGTAATGGTGACGTCAACAAACTGCCTACTTAGATTTTTTACCACTAGACCTAAAGTGTCTAGATGAAAATAATGATCAAGCAAATGAAATCAATTCATGCACACAAGCACTCAAAGCATAGAAAAAATCTTATAAGACCCCTTTCACAAGATCAATAATTTATACTCATCCCTAATCCTCTCTAAATAGTCAAACTCTGATGATTAGCCAAGCCTACTTCAAACATACTAGAACAAGCACATTACACACTTTGTCATTGTCACTTAGACTATCAAGGCACTTCATCCACTCACCTGGACACCTCCATGACATAACCATGACATCATTGACAACTCTCCAACATTATCTACACATTGCATGATTTACACACAAGCCAACATGTAGGGGAGAACTACATGAGTATAAATCCCTCTTCTAGAGTATTATCTATGTAGGTAGTGCCCTTTGATAGTGGGGTCATTATGGGTTAGCTCGAAACCATGTGCTGATGAACCTATTTACCCTAAGGTCACATTGAAGATGGAAAGCTAGGTTTTTGCCATTTCACTAGGAATGATAGTCCATGACCCATATTTGAATGTACTATAATGAAGGCAAAGACAAACCCAAAAGCATCTAGGTGGTCACATCCTATTTCATTAGATATTCCATATAGGATACTAGCATTGAACTCAAACACCAACATCAATGAAATTATCCAGGGTTGACACAAGTATCCAAAGATTCAAAGGTACCAAATCTAGAATCTGACAACTATTCTATAATTATATTCCTACCTACTTTCTACTTGTACTAGATCCAACATTGTATTAGCATCACAAATAACTAAGTAATATCTTGTACATCATTTATACATCTAGCATAGTTTTACTTTTCACTAATAGCCTATTTCAACATAATAGATTCAACATATGGTATATTTGAGTTTTAGCATATTAATTGACCTTCTATAGATCTGATATTTATCTTGGTGCCCTATAATTTATATATCCTTAACCCTTTTTATTTAATTAGGATAGCCTCTTATCCAAATTAGAGTTAAATAATTCCCTACACAAAAGTGAATAATGATTTCCATCTACCAATTTTGTGAGGTATTTTGTAGCTATAATTATGAATTTACAAACTGATTTTGGATTTATCTTTCTAATCAAATCAAAACCCTATATGGAACTAAAATGAATGTGTTTATATCTATGAACTTGTGTGTGAACATGTGTGTATTACAAATTTTAAGTAAACAAGACAAAAACAAACAAACATAAACCCACTTAAAGAAAACAAATAAAAAAAATTTCAAAGCAAACAAATTTGAAGTAAAGTAACCAATAGAAAGGAATCTCAAAATAATCCCAAATTAAGACACATTCTTTCATTTCATGTCATATCATATTATAGTAAGTATTTATCACAACAATTTTGATTTCATTTCACATGGCATAGAGCACAATCATGACATTTAATTTCATTGTTTCATATTAAAACATGAAACACTATAAATCATTTCATTTCTCATAACATAAAATAAAACATTTGTGCCCATGTAAAATATTTTACATTCGGCATTTCATTAACCATTATTAGATAAATCATGTGCATAGATGTATGTGAAGTATTTGAGCCACCATATTTTTAAAATTTTGAAATCTAAAACAATCAAGTTCAATAAGTTAAAAAACCTTCTTCATTTACTCACTCTAGTAAAATAATTGATTTTTTTTATATTATATTGTTTGTTCAACATGTATAAATTCTCATGGATTTCAAAAAAGTAAAGCATAATAAACAATACAATGAAAACTAGCATTTATAAAGGAAGCAAACCTAGGTGAGATAAGAATCATAAAGTATAATAAAAGTGCACTCTTAAAGCAAAACATCCTTGAAAAAGAGGCAAAACATACAAACTAAAGTGTAAACTATGAAAACATGCTTTATAATGTATAAGTCAAATGAAAGAAAATGAAACTGTAATCAAATTATTCAGCCTTTAAAAGAAGGAAACAACAAGGTGTAATTAAAATAAGATAAAAACCAAATATAATATGAAGGTAAAAATATCAAAAGGTTTTGAGGCAAATAAAATAAAGCAAAATAAAATGAGAAACATCAAGAAAAGAAATTGTTTTCACAATGTTAAAATTTAAGTGATGGTGAGTTATCCTCTAATAGGTCATCATGTTCCATGTTTACTCACATATCCCATTCCTTGAAGACCTTATATAAATATTGACATAATATGTTCTTTGATTCCTTGTTCCTTAATTCTTAGACCTTTTTATTTTTAGCCCATCCTATCGAATCTCTTCATGCCAAGTGAATTTGGAGATACTTTCTCTATTATTTTAAACATATATATCCTTTATGGAGTATATTTTTGAATTTTCATTTTATATTTTCTTGCATTGAACATTTTCTTTGATTTTTAGTTTCTTGTAGTTTTTCTTAGTTTGAAGTATTATATGATTTTTCTTTTGCTCTTTGAATAATTACCACTTTTTTACTTCATCTCAGAATTTCATGAATTGGTGTACAATTGAAAGAATTTATTTCAATTGATGCATCCAAGGTCTTCCAAATAGGATGTCGTATGATCTATCAAAAGGTACTATATGAAATAGTATTTTTACCTTATGTATACACATTATTTTCACTTTACTAACACTTTTATTATCCAGGGCTTTTCATCATATTAAGCTCCTCAAGTGAATGTTTTTGTATCAACTAGGTTTAGGGTGGGATGAGAATTAAAGCTCCATGAGGGATGTTTCATGTAATATAATTCCTACTTAAACCTTCATATCACCATAATACAGGTGTATTTTTATTCCTCAATCTCAATACCCTTCCTCTAACCTTTTTTAATCCATTTCCTACTCATAGCTGATGTAATTAGATTTATTGATGAATTTTTGTAGCACCCTATTTTGATAGGCATCATCGGCCAAGCTGAGGATGATGGATTTATTCATATATCATCAAATGAGTTGATGAAATTGGTAGAAACTTGAGTTTTAAATATTAGGGATTTGATCTCTATTTATAGGTTCTCCTTAGTCATTTTTCAAAATATGACATGACATATTGGATTTACCCACTCATGAAAATACACCTTCATAATAATAAGAGGATCATATACCAAGGAAGATAAGCTATCATAAAGGCCTTGAAGATTTAAAGAATAATCCTTGAAGGTATACCAATTATTTGGAGTCACTAGATATTGAATACTTATGGTTTCACGTATGAATCTTGAATTCACTTATAACCATCTCTAAAAAATGCTACAAGCCAAGAGGGAGACTAATAAACCGACAAGTTGACCAAAGGCAAGTATCCATAACCTTATTTTTTTATCCTTTTATGATTTGGTTTATATTTTTGATATTGCATATCTCATGTATTAAATTATTATTATCTTTTATATTATTGTTATTCATAGTTCTTGCATCCCACCTTGATCCCAGTTTATGTGCCTCTTACTTTAGTATCTAATGTTACCTTAGATCTAGTATGTTCCTTTATAATATATCTCTTGGGAGATTTTGTGTGTAGGTTTCCTTTATAGGTCCATTTTAATCTTCATTGTGTACACATTTTTTATATAGATCTAGACCATTTTGTAAACTAAAATTTTGAATGTGTTGGATTTATAATAGTCTTCTACATTTTTCCTATTTAAAAGATATTTATATTATAGAGACCCATTTTAGGCCTAATACATTTTGGTGAGTGTGATGCGAATATTATTCCACTATAGAATGGGTTATTTTCACATTTCTTTCTTTAGTTTTAGATTCTAAGATCCATCTCTTACTTTTCAAAATTCTCTCCCTTTAGAAACCTTAAAGGTCATTCTCCCACAAGATCCTATGATAAAATATATCCATGTCACCCAATAATGGAATCCCTTATTTGAAACAAAATATGGATTTCAACATGGCTTCTCCTTATATCAAAAAATCATAGTTCCTCTTAATATAATCATTAGATCTAACCCTCCTCCGCCCACCCTAAAGAAAAAAAAGACCAACACTGAAGATAGTGACCATGAAAGAGAACAAGATGAATATATTTATATTGCTCCTAAAATATAATAATGTCTACAAGAAATACCTCAACATATTAAGAAAACCCTTGAGGAAAATCCAAATTCTTGTGATTTCCTATCTTAACACACTATTAAGAAATTCTTGCACTAGGTTCCTTTATTTTTTAGCTTCATTATTTTAAAGATAAAAATATTTATTTGTTGGGCTTAAAAATTTTTTTTAGTATTTTAGAGATATAGTTTTATTTAATTATTGGTCTCACCCTAGGGGTAATATTAGTGGCTAATATTCATAATTTAAATAAAAGTAGATTTTTGTCCTTTTAAAAATAACTAATTGAATCAATGTGTCCATTGACCTATTGGACCAAAATTTATTCTATTTTATCAATTCTCACTTTTAATAGCTTTATAGAATATGTTATCCCTAATTTTAGATATGGTTTAGTTAGGTTACTATGTGTTTGTAGGTCTTAATGGCCCAAAAATCATAGAGATCATGTATCACTTATTTTGAATAGCCATTTTTAATCTAAATATATGACTCACCATATAATCTTAAAGTAATAGATTTATATTATTAAATACATAGTCTTGAATATATATGACCTAGTAAATCATAAATATATTAATCATTTCTAATTGTACACCTCACTACTTAAATATATATATAACCCACATGTAATTATAGTCATAATTACATGTATATAGTCTTAAATATGATAAAACACTTTAATTGCATGTCAAACTTAAACTTATATTCAGAAACACATGCATTTATTCTTAAATATATTAAGAAATTTATATTGTGCATTAAATTTGTAGTGGCCATTCATTTTAATTTCAAAGTTACCAATGTAATCATTGATAAAAATTCTAGTTTATGGATCAAGGTAAAATAGATCCTAATCCGAGTCTTTTGGTTAGCTCAACATGGATAATGAAAATGAATTATTATTATTATTATTATTATTATTATTATTATTATCATCATCATCATCATCATCATCATCATCATCATCATCATCATCATCATCATCATCATCATCATCTTGGATCATGTAGGGCATGAAGTGGGCACACCAAGTAGGTTTGTTATATGTACTTATTTCAAAACTATAAATAAAACTTTATGACTCACAAAAATAATTATATATATATATATATATATATATATATATATATATATATATATATATATATATATATATATATATATATATATATATATATATATATAAATCCAATAGAATAGTTAATTAATTTATATTTTTTTGAACATTTTTACATAGATTAGACAATGGAATTATTACAAAATATAAGATTTGTTAGGATTATATAAAAACATTCAGGGATCCATTCTTAAAATTTTACCTAACTCATTCCACTTGTTTGAATATAATCTTATCTTAAAAAGAGGTCATGCATATAAAGATGAAATCTAGATTATTTAAAATAAGAACACATGGGCCAACCAAAGATGTAATTAAATCTTGTATATTTAAATACATCATTCATGCAAGACTAAAACCATTATTTGAATATTCAAAAGAATGTGGTGCAAGATAAATTCAAAAAAGAGTTTCATGGTACAACATGGGCAACATTGGTAGTTTTATTGAGCTAATAAATGAGAAAGAAATTGTAATAAGTAAATTTGGATAACACGGGGAAAATTAGAATTTTCTAATTAATTCATTTTTTAATTTTGTACATGGGAAGTTGAAGATTAGTGGATTCTTATTCATTTTACCTATACATGTAATGATCACATTTGATAAAGGGTTGTTGATTCTTTGGACCAACAAGGTTTCTATATTTTTTATAATTCAAATCTAAATCCTTTACTACTATTTTGTGTAAGATTACTTCAAGATATTCTAATTAAATAGATTATATTTATGCATACCTTTTGCAATTAATGAAATATTTTGTAATTTTGTATCTAGTTTTTGTCTTGATATTTCAGCTTCATGTTCATATATGGATATATCGTTCCTCTTGAATAATGTTTATTTATTTGTGTTCACTTTCCTTCTTTCCTGAAAGATAGTTATATCTTTTCATAGATAAGGGATCAAAAAATTCCTATTGATGCATCACCATTTTATTTTCATGTATATTTCTAAGAATTATCCCTTGCAAGGTTTATTTCATGCACTTAATTTAGGTAGAATATCAATAGATTAAAAAACATAACCAGTTGGATTTGGAGGTTATCTACAAGGATCAATTCTACATTGATTATAGATACCATGCTATGTTTAAAATTAAGGATACATGGATCAAAAATTTAAACACATTAACACACCCCACACTACTAGAAAAAATATTTTCCCAAGAACAGAGGCAAACCTTACTATTAATTAAACATGATCCATCATTTCTTCATCCATAATTCCCATATTTCCTACCACCATGGTGGGTACTATAATTAGTACCATGTCCCTTAAAACCAACACTAATTATAAAATAAATCAATCTAATATAATATATCATACCTAAATAATAATGCAAGTGTTGGATTGAATGATACAAATGCAAAAATCTTTTACCAACCAATTCATGCAAATGTAAACTCAACTTATGCAAATATCAAAATATACCTCAAAAAATAAATAGGGATCACGTAATAAATGTCCAACCCCATAATGGATGTTAATATAAACCTAATCCCCTAACTTTTTGTTAACAATAAATTCCTTCAAAACTTACAAAATGAGTCCTTAGCTCTATACATTGTAACCATTGGATGAATACATCCAACCATTTGATGTAACAGATACACTAACCCCACTTTACATCTTAAAGCCTTAGAAAATATATAAAAGTATCATATTAAGATAAAATCATATATTATAACCAAACTAATCACTGAAACCCTAGTTAGGATGCTTTAGAATGGTATAACCAACTTAAAGCTCACTCTAGATTCTAACTATAAGGGTTAGTCAACACCCTTGTATAAAGGAAAAATGGGGAAAACTTATGAATATTAAACAAATAAATCATGAATCCATCCATGATTTCATCAAGTAATGGAAATCATTGGCACATAGACCTAAAAATAATATGAGTGATGAAAGCCACTTCAAACTATTTATAGTTGCCTTATAGCCTAGATTGCAATACAATGTTTGGTCCTATCCTCAAAATATGGAGGAAGCCTTTGAGAAAGGAAAAATATAAGATCACTTAATGATAAATTTTGAGATTCATCAAAGCCCAAAATAAGGCACTAAAATACTTGTGTACCTAAAAAAATTAACATTCCATCAAAGATGTTGTATTTGATACTTATGACCATAACTTTAATACCAAATAAATAGTTCAAATTATCATGCCTAATGATCCTATAAATGTGTCACTTCCCCAATGAACTATAGAAAATATATTTCATCCCTATTCTTAATGAAGATAATGCAATCATCAAACTCTAAGTAAATATTGACTTAGATAGCAAAGTAAGCCTCGATTGCAAGATTTAAACCCTTCTAAGCCAAACCTTCAATGGTTTGATAATAATATTTTTTGTTATATCCATGAAAAATGGGGCCATTATAATTAAATTAATTGATCCCTTTGCAGCTTAGCATATTATTTCATCCTTTGTAATAAATTCAATCATGACACAATGTCTATAGAAAAATACCAATAGTTTCTCAATACAAAACAAATATTTGATTAAAAAAACATGATGTTATCCACAAACACATTACCCATTTAGTTATCTACACCAATCCATTATGGATCACTCCAAGAACACAACATAAAATACTCAACCCAACATAATAAAACCCCTCAAAATCCTAGATAAATGGTTGATGTTATTGAAACTATGGTGAACCCTAATACTTACAAAAGTGAAAAAACACTAATCCAAATGCAAGGCATGAAATGTATCATTTCATGCATTGATTTGAGTTGCCCAAATAAACCTTCTCATAATAACATTATAAAAAACCTAAAAAAATGTCAAATAGAATACAAAATCTTTACCAACAAATGGAACCCCCTTAGAAAACCAAAAATATAAAAGTCTACAAAAAATGATGTCATCTACAGGGTGAATGACACATAAATATTAAAAAATTATCCACCAATTTCATTAGTTAAACTAATGAAATTACTTGAGTCTCCCAATGCCATCAATCAAGCTGATTAAATTGTAAGCATGCAACAAATAAATCTTTAATTTGACCCCTACATAGTCCAAATATTAAATCATACTAACTATCCATCCTAAGGTGCAACCACATTAGAATAGTCTAGTTTTGCTATACATGATCCCATTTTGGAGCTATCTATACTCCTTGATAAAATCCCCTTGAGTTATTGAAAACATCTCTAAAACATCTAAATCACCTTATGAAAACACTAGTTGAGATGAACATTCCCCAACCACCACCAATTGGTTAAAAGGCCCTTTTGTATAATTATGAAGAGATCATCATGCAACAATACAAATAATTATATATCTATATTGGAAAATTAAGTGATAAAACTCTCCATACCTCAAGTTTACCATTTAATTTTTTATACTTGATGAATTACTATTTCATACCAATGATCCCCCTCTATTTATAAATGTAAAACCAAACTATGTCCATGTCAAATAACCCATCATTGATGAAGGATATGGAATATGCATTGCCTCCTTAGAGTTTATAAAATGCATTGGATATTAAAATGATAACCTAAAATATACGTGAATTACTTGTTAAGGCTATTATAAAAGATAAATTTATCCAATGGGATGCATTTGGATCCCTATCACAATGCATCCTAGAACTGTTAGAGTGAAGGTCATGATATTTGAATTTCTTATCTCTTATAACATTTTTCTCAGCCACCCTAAGACTCATAGAATTAGGGACACAACTTCATCTACATGCTAATGCATCAAATTCCCCTACTTAGGATCCAATTTGAAGATCCAAGGTGATACTAACCCTTGGAGTTCTAAACAATTTGGAAAAAGGACTCCAAAAAATTCCCAACTTAAAATATCTACCTTGCATATGATTTACCAAATACCAAAGATTCTCCTATCCAATTGATTTACTTAGATGCTATAGATTTCATCTTGAGTTTGTTTGGATAACTCCACCAAACCTCCTAGATTATGATGATGATGATGATGATGAACTTGATGAGATCAATTTCAAGATAGAAATATTGACTCACCTCAAAGAATAATTGACTATTTTCCTCCCATCTTGAGGCATAGATCCCATAAGAATCCATTTAAAAAAACCCATAAAATCATATTTTTGTTAGAGAATTTAATGACTAAGTGGTGCTTTATTCACCCTTAGCTTACCTTGATAATTAAATAAATAATTATAATAATTTATTATTTATTAACATGAGGTGAAAACCTCATGAAAATAAATAATTAAATTATATTTGTTTAATAGTTATCAAAGTAATTAAATTTTTCTTGAGGAAAAGATGGGACCGTTGGTTACAACGGTCACCAACCCTCATGAATATTATAAACAAGGTTTACCCCTATTGTAAAAAAATATCTCAAACACTAGATGTTTATTATTCTCACAAGATTTTGTGAAAAAGTTTTGTATTTACATGTGGTAAACACTGGTCTGTGAAGAGATTTTGAGAAGTGAGATTGAGAAGATTTTATATATTGGGGGAATTATTTCAACATTGAATAATCATTTTGATTTTTTTAACTCCATTAGAAGTTTTCTCACCTAATCTCTGTGCCATTGTGTTCAATTGATCTATGTTCACTCTTTGCTTATTAATTCACATCTAGATCCCCTATGTTCATATTGCATATGCACTCCAATTTATTTCATGGTATCAGAGCATAGAGATGTGTATTTAATTAGCAAGAGTTTGTTGTTGTAAAAAAATTCAAGCCTCAGGAGGTGGTATAACATTTTGGAGGCAAATGAATTATTTTTTATGATGCTTGGATCTCTAGTTTAATACTCAAATATTCTATTCTATACTTTTGAACACCTTGGGAAGAGCTTGTTGAAGCTTGAGCTTGATTTGTTATGAAGAAAAAAATATTTCATAAGAGCCATAATACGATCTATGGTATGGCCTTGTGGCATACGAATTTATTTAAAAATTAATTTTGGCATCCTTGGTCTCTGTAGACCCTGGTGATTGAATATTTAAACAAATAAAAATTTACAGATCTCTGTCAAGGTAACCAAAGGACAATCCAATCAAATAAATCATCTTGAAACACCATTTGTATGACCAAGTATGGCCTAGGAGAGAAGAAAATCTAAAAATTATTTCAGACATGTTTTTTGACGTCTCTATGGTTGAAAATGGTTATAAACATTAGTTTGAAATCATTCAAGAGCATCTATAGAGCCTTTGAAGGATTCATAAAGCGCCAATAAATTATTTTCTCTATGTGGGGTTCCACAGTTCAACCCAAGAAGTTTTCAAAACTCATTTCTTATTCAATTTTTTTTTGAAGGTTCAAAATGACTCATCTAAGGATTTTATGAGGATTGGCAAAGTTTCAACCCTTTTGGTAGCTTATAGAAATTGATGTTCTCACTCTTGCTACTTCTACTACTACCCCATGATAAGTTACACATACGTTTTTTTATTCCATATAGTTTGAATGAAATATTTAAAAAATAAATATTTTTAAATTTTTTTAAATTTCATGTAAACATGTGGCCCGCACCTTTCTTTAAAGCTTTTTACTAAAAGTTAAAAACTATTTTTTTACTAGTTAAATTTTACATGCTCGGTATTTATATATATGTAAATATATTATTTATTTATTATAATATTGAAAAATAAGGTTTAAATACTATTTTGTGCATATAGATACTTAATTACCTCTTATAAATAATGGAGACTATTATTTTGTTAAAATTTAGTAATTTGGGAGGTCATGTGTTCAAAACCTCCAAAATATAATTTTTATTTTTGAATTTGGTAAAATTTAGATTAATTTGAATTCTATTTTTTGGTTTTTGTGACAATATTTCATGCATCTAAAACCCTAGTTGACCTATCAAACTTATTTTGACTTTTGACCTAGTGAATATTTTGTCAAACAAAATCATGTAACAAGTTGATTCCTAAGGTTTGGCACCTTTTGAACACATATACATGGTCTATTTTATGTTTCGAAACCTCTTACTATTAATTTTATAATTTTTTTTAAATAATAATGTCTAGGTGGTCATTCTGAGTGTGATTCTTTCGACACCTAGTTTTGTGCAATTCTAAATAAGATTTTTGAATTATTTGACATATAAATTATGTAATTAATTTTAGTTACACTTGTAATTTACTTTATTTTATAAAAATAGGATAAAAACTCATTCAAAAAGTTATTTTTTAAAAATTATTCTTACATTAGTGTATTTTTGTGACACTTGTGACACCCTATTTTGTTATAATATTTCACAATTTTTTACTTTATCTAGCATTAAATTGAAAAATTATTGTGTATTTTTACTTTAAAATTTGATTTACTATCAAATTAAGTTAAAATTCACACTAAAAGGTTTCATTTTTAACATTTGTTTATTGTCCTGTTTAAAGAGAAGTTATGGTTTTGCCTCATTTTTTCTTAGATAAATCTCAAATGCTAAATGGAAATAAACTACAATATATAGAAAAATTATGTTAAATCTGAATTTATGATCTATAATTTATGAAATATTGTTATTGGAACTTAAAAATCTCCTTCTGGATGACATGTGACCCCTAAGCTAACCAATGTATTTCAACAAAAAATACGGAAAGCTATGTCCATTATCTTGTGGAGTGTTAAGGATGAATTTCTTCTCCACATCACTAATTAAGAGTGTCTTAGAGATACTTGAAAAATTATTGAATCTATGCACAAGGGCACTCATCTCTCAAATATTATTAAGTTAATCATTGAATTTCTAACTACACCTATGAAAGGTGATAAGAAAGTTGTGATTTTTTTTGCTAAAACTAAAAACATTAAAAATCAATTAGATGGATGTAATTATAATTTGATTCAGGATCAATTGATTTATTTTATCATTTAATTAAATATTCATGAAAATTTTAAAAATTTATTTCAATTTTGAATTCTAAGTATCAAACAAAGCAAGATATCCTTGATCTTACCACTTTGTCTACTCTCCTGATTCAATAAGAGCAAGTTATGACCAATTTTGATTCTAAAAAAATAAAAACCATAAATACTGATAATAATAAAAACCATAAATCTAATCCTAATTCTACTTGTACCTAATACATAAATAAGAAATCTAGTAATAAGAACCATACACCTAAATTTAATGGAAATTAAAAGATTTGTGACAAATTTGGTCATAAAAGGGAAACATGTTAGAAAAATAATGATAAATTAACAATAAATCTTATAAAAATAACAAAGGGAATTAATCTAATTAAAACAAGTAGAAGAATCAAAACCCTAATAAGAATAACAATCAGGATCAAAATATTATTACTTTATATGTTTTATTTTCTTCAAATGAAAGTGAATAGAATTTTTATAGTGATGCATTGTACCATATGATTTGTTTATCTAATATTCTATGTGATTCTATAAATATCACTAAAATAATTTACTTAGGAGATAATTTATTTTTATAAGCAACCAAATAGGGAAAATAAAGTTTTTTAATATTGTTATTAATAATGTTTTTGATGTTCCCAAGCTTAAAAAGAATTTGCTATCTTTTTCTCAACATACAAATGATAATTTTATTGTAACAATACTTAAATATGGATGGTCCATTGGACATAAATATGGTTCTTTGATAGTTGAAGATTTTCAAAAGAATATGTTACATATTTTCTCTCCTTCTACATGTTTTATTTCATTGCATAGTAATAATGAATCTCAATTATGGCATGAAATATTAGGACATGTTAATTTTAAAAGTTTACATGATATATCTATAAATAATATTATTTTTGGAATTTATTATATCCCCTCTCATCATAAAAATTATGAAGGTTACTTACATGGTAAGCAACATACTAACTCCTTTCACAAAAATCATGATACGAATTCCTCACATCCTTTAGAATTGATTCATAGTGATGTTTTAGTACATCTTAAAGTTGTATCTCTTAATGGTTATTTATATTATGTTATTTTTATTGATGATTACCTTAGAATGATTTGGTCATTTTTTATTAAAAATAAATTCAATGTGTTGGTATAAATTCAAGAAATTTAAAGCTAGTGTTGAAAATGCATCTAATTTATTTATTAAGAGATTAAGAACTGATAATGGTGATAAATATGTTAGTAAAGAGTTTGATTATTTATGCATTGGTTATGGTATTAAAATAGAATCAACAAATCCCTATTCCCCTTAGAAAAATGGTATTTCTAAAAGAAAAAAGAATACCATCATAAAAATGGCTAGAATAATATTATAATATGTAAATATTCCTAAGTTTTTATGGGCCAAAGACATGAATAACATTATGCATATTTTGAATAGAATCTCTTATTAATATTTACATTTTTGTACTTCAAAAATTCATCTATGATCATAGCATTTCATTTTCTTTGATAAAACTATTTTGTTGTTACTTCAGAGATATTAACTATATTGACAGTGTCTCATCTACGTTATATTTGTTAGTAAAATGATTTAGTTTGACTCTTGAAAAATGTTTATTACAATTATATTGTAATAGAAATATTTGTCTTAGATAAGAAATCAAAGAAAATAGATAGATATTATGATTATTTTTAATTCATATGAGTTATAATAGAAATACATTATGTGCATAACATCATGCTTAATTTGATAAAATGACCATGTTCAGTTATTGCATTTGGTAAAAAATCATGCTTAGTAAGTTTGGATCTTTTGTGTTTTAATGATTTCATTTGATTATTTAGGCAATTTCATGTTAATATGCTTAGACAATCTCATTTGACTATTTTATCATTTGATTTTTTATGCTAACATACTTATATCTTTCGTTTGACAATAAGATATGTTATGAAATGTAAAGTGTAAAATGGAGTTTGTATTATTGTCTATTCATCATTTAATTTAATAATAATTTTATTCATACATCTTTGGACTTATTTTTTTCATTCTCATATGTGTTTTATTGGATGATTGCATATCATGCTAAAATTATCCTTATTTGATGTATGAGAGGTTATAACTCAATCTTTTGTTGAAGCATATTAAACTTTCAAAGTTTTGATAAGACTCAAATGATAAAATGAACTATTTCTAATAGGATATCTAATGTTTGGATAAACTTAGTATCATATTATTATTAAAGTATTGTATGAGCATCAGATGACAGTTGGGTATGTTCATCTTTTCAATATTAGAAACATCTAATAACGAATTACATATAATAATTTATGTTTTTTTCACTGACTTTGTAATCATAGTAGTGAACTTGTTTGCCTAAAATATAACTTGATTTTTTAAATATGTTTTACCATACAAAAACACATGTCATATTTTTAAGTATGTGGTTATTGTGATGCTAACCATACTATGCTATCATGAATATATTTTTGGATATGTGTTTAAGTTTTGTGTAGGTTCACAACACCAATAATTTAAGCATATTGAAGTTCATGTGCATTTTATCTAAGATAAATTCCTCAATAGTGATATAGATCTATAGTTCTATTTTATAGATGAACTAGTTGTATATATCTTCATAACTCCACTTGGTGTTATCATGTTTTGGTAGTTTCATGAAATGTTGGGTCTCTAGGAGTTTTTATTAAGGGGGAGTGTGCATGAAAGTGCTATTTCCTAATGGCCATGTGTTTCTTCTCTTTCTTTATACTTATTTTCATTATAAATTATTGTAGACTTCATGTAGAAGTTATGTAATTTTAACTTTTGTAACCCAATGCATTAAAATCATACTTTGTAATGGAGGTCCTTATATTATAAAAGGATCCAAATATACGTAGTGATTATTTAGGAGAAACTGTGAGATGTAGTCTCACAATCATACCAGATTAAAAATTAAGTAGTTTATAGATTATAATTTTTTTAACTTCAAAAGGTGGTGTTTGACATGATTAAGGTTTTTGAATCCTTCAATTGTGTACATAGTATAGTTATTTTCTAAGGTGGCTATGATATTTACCCCTACTTAGCATTAAGGGGGAGTGTTAGAGCATTTAATGACTAAGTGGTTCTTTACAACCATTTACTTACCTTTATAGTTAAATAAATAATAAAAATTTATTATTTATTATCAAGAGGTGAAAACCTCGTTAAAATAAATAGTTAAATTATATTTGTTTAATAGTTATCAAAGTAATTAAATGTTTATCAAGGAAAAGATGGGACCATTGGTTATAATGGTCACCTCCCCTTGTGAATATTATAAATAGGGTTCACCCTTATTGTAAAAACATATCTCAAAAATTGGATGTTTATTATTCTCGCAATATTTTGGGAAGAAGTTTTGTATTTGCATGTGGTAAATACTGGTATGTGAAGAAATTTTGAGAAGTGAGATTGAGAAGATTTTATGTACTAGGGGAATTGTTTCAACATTGAATAATCACTATGGGTTTTTTACCTCCACTAGAGGTTTTTCCACCTAATATCTGTGTCAATGTGTTCAACTAATCTATGTTCACTCTTTATTTATTAATTCACATCTAGATCCCTTGTGTTCATATTGCATATGCACTCCAATTTATTTCAATTTTGAGAAAAAAAACTTTATTGACACCTTTCCTTTTGGTGATATCATGGTTGAACTAAATTTTGATCTTGATAATTATGACTATGAATATATCTATGCATTATATGATCCATAATTTTTTGGTTACACCTAAAAAAGCATTCTAATATTTTACATTATAAATAATCCCTTAGGATAAGATAAAAATAAAGTACAATTAACCAAAACATTAATATAACTAACCTTCCCTCTTGTTTTTATGAGAAATAAGGTGACTTATTATCTAAGTTTCACACTTTTATTGACATACTTGATGATTATAACACCAGTTTTGTCCTTTATGTTAGGAACCTATTTATAGAGTTAGTTTCCTCCAAGACCATATGACCTCAACCTCCCTTAAGTCAATTTATTATTATTCCTCATGATGGATTTCATATTTTTATTATTTACCACTATATTTACAATGACATAATTCCCTTGCATATCTCATTAATAATTTTAGGTCATACTAAATTCACATAGATAACTTGGCTTCCCATGAATAGTATTTTTAGGTAGAGAGAGGGAAAACACATCGAGATTCTGAAAAAGGGTTATTTTTACGAGTTTCATGGAAATTCCAAATAGTTCACAATAGATTTTTTAGCATATTTAGAACATCAACTCTAAAACCAATGGATTTATTTGCCTTCTTCATCCCATAAATAACATGGTCATTCTTCTCAGCTAGCTTCTCCATGGTAATGCTTCCCAAAGAAATGGGAGTGAGATTTTTATTGGAATATTTATTATTCACCATAAGTGAGTGTAAAGTATTTCAAAAATATATTAGACAAAATTAAAAATTAGATAAGGAATCTCCCCAAGATAAATATTCAAATATAGACCAATAATATTCTTTGGAGTGAATGTATATTGAGAAGAATGATGAGAGTACATTTTCCATACCAAATTATGAAGCTTCATTTCAAATTACAGCTACATTATTAGTTAGGAAAATTTTAAAAGAAGTTATTGAAATGATCTTTGAGAGAGTTTAAGAGATCATGCTAGAAACATGTTATAACTTGTATAATAAGATCCATGTTATCATATAAGAGGCATATGATGATATGCTGAGGCATTTGTGATCTATTATATGTCTTATCACTAGATTCATATTAATTTTACTTCCATATATCTATAATTTACTTTACTATCATTTACCTCTTGAGTTTACTTAATATTTACATACTAATTTCTTCACCTCTTGGATTTATTTCCTCAAGTACCTCTTTGGTTGCCTTGTATGTTTATTATCATACCTCCTGACTTGGGCCTATTCCCATAATTTCTTATTTAGTTTCCTAGGATGATTATTACTTGCTTTCTTGTTGGGTTTATTTCCCTAGGTATATCTTTGGTTCCTTTAGATTTTTATTACCTTATTTACCTCTTTAGTTTACCTACATCCTACTACCACTTCCCTCTTTGTTTTATCTTAATTTTATCTACCATTTCCCTCTTAAGTTTTACCCAGATTTTACATTCCTTTCTCTTTTTGGGTTTATCTATATTTTTTCTTGTGTGACCTATAATAATCATAAATTAACCACTTAATGGAATTAATAAATATATTCCTTCATTTCACAACCCTCTTAGGCTCACCTCCATATTCATACATCCTATTAACTCCATATTCATATATCCTATTAATTTATACTACTTTATACACATTTACACCGACCTCCAAAATTCTCTATTCCCATACTTTTCAACAAAAAAAACTCCCATCTAATGGTAAATTACTAGCATGGAATCATTGTAGCATCACATTTTACATGAACTATCCATGATACTGATTTTGTTCTCTTCATTTCCCATTTGATGAAAACTTAGGTTAGAGATAATATTGAACCCTTTGATAATGTGTTAGATTTGAGTATATAAACATCTTGGTTTGTAGGTTATCCTCTATTTGGCTAGGTGTAAGCTCTATGATGATGCTATCTTACACATCCATTTTTGGCCTTTTGAATATGCATGGTAGGAGTATATAATAAAAATAAAACACAATAAAATTAAAAAAACAAGAAAGCAACAATCAAAATTTAACGTTGAAATCAAGAAAGAGATTATAATAGTTAAAATTCTACCAAAATAATTGGAAAACCCTTATACTATTTGAAATTTCAAACTCAAAATTTGGTTTCAATAAAAATTTATAAGTACATTAAAAAGTGATATGCCACTAGAATGGTGTAGGGGGCTTCATACATATTATTATTGTTGCCTTCCTTTTAATGCAAGTACTTAATACTTGTAGTAGATGATGGATCCAAAGGGTTTAAGGAATGGTGAACATGTTGTGAGAAGGCAATCACCTTTAAATTTTCATGCATAGCCTTCATGGGACATAGCTAATACTTCACCAGTTTTCTAAAATGATGACATTACAAAACATAGTTTATAAACCTTTTAATGTAGAAAAATCATAGTCTTTCAAAATTAATTATGGTGTCTTATCTTTAAAATAGTTTTTAATTACCTTTGTGGAACCTCACTATTTCTCCTCATTATCCTAAAATCAATGGATATTTCTTCTAGTTGAAAACACCCATTTTATTTTATCTATTTTCTATATCATGCTTTAGATTTGACTCCTTTTATTATAATTTAGCTAAAATCTTGTGAATTTAATATTTTATTATCCTGGGGAATCAACCATGATTTTATCACAATCAACCATCTCATATGTTACCAAATATATCATCACAATTATTGTTATAATAGTCTTGGCATTAGATAGTCATGTTATCCATTGAGAAAGTATAAAACAAATATTGATTTGTTTTAAAATATTTTTTTCTTATTTAATCACATATTTTATTTCATTAGATTTATTATATAGTTTCATTAGATGTCACATTCACATATTTATAATTTTCATTATTTATTTAATTGCAAGGCAAATTTTCTCATAATTGTAAATGAAGAACACACCACATATTAACATGCTACAACTTCAGAATAAAAATAATACACATATACATAAAATAATATTAGAGAAAAAATATCATATACATAAAATGTTTTTATGGATCATTTTAAATCATAGACATCATATGAATTGACACCCAATGCCAAACCGTATGAAGACATATCCTTTCTAAGGGATTTATCTCTAAAATGTAACCCCATGCTTATTCTAAAGTATTGGCAAGATATGTATCTAGTTTAAACATGTGATCAACAATAACTCTTTCTCTCTCTACATGCTCTTGTAAAAATTAATCTAGTTTCATCTCTCTCCACCATCTCTCATGATGACCTTATTCACTTGTTTCTCCACCATTGGGGATTATTGATCATCCGTCGTCTATAGCCTCAATGTATCATTTCAGAACTCTATAGCTACCACATAAAAATAAGGCTAAATTTAATATATCTACCTTTCAATTTTTATACATTATTATCTAATTACCCTAAAAGATACTTCATATAATTTCAATGACTATCTTGTATGATCCTACAACACAATGGTATCATTCTACAAAATAAATCCATATAATATATCATGATGTGTAACCTTAATAAATTATTTACACTTTAATTTTTTACCAGAACATTAAGGTATGGAATTAATAAAATATTAATATTCATATATCTATTACTTTATATACATAAATCACTCTACTTTTTGACATGAAATTTTCTAGTTTAGAATATGTAGTAGGTGGCACACTTTATTACCTGGATCATAATCCTACCAATTGGGGTAGACCTTCCCATCCTTTCTCCTTTCAAGGATCACATCATCCTCATCATGTCATTAGGTCATTAGGACCAATTACTACCTAACCTTATGCAAGGAAAAAATTAGGGTTCAAGGTCTAGTAATACATGATCATCATGTTATATATTTAGCTAAAATATATATAATATGCTATCACGTGGGTTGTAAGTACCTTCTACCTTGCCTCCCAAACCTTCACTCTCACCCTCATAAGTGGGCTATCAAATTTATTACCCTCTAACCCACACTAGGGAAACATCCTCTATTTTAGGAGGTCCTCATACATAGGGTTCCTTGCCAAAATTCTCACTAAACTATCCCATGCACAAGTTAAGTAGATGGTACCTCCACATCCTCCACCTCACATAGAGCATGCCCCAATATATGCCTTTTATTCATCCCTTTACACCAAGGATTTTTTTCAAGGAATAAAAATTATTACCCACAATCATGGTCACTATCCCCCTCTCCTTAAAAAATATCTTACATGTCTTGCCTAATACTAGGGCTAGTGCATTGGTGTTGTTGGATGGGAAACCAAAATAGGTTGGTACCTACTTGCATGCGTGCAACTACACATGAGAAAAAAATTCCTTGTGATATCTATAAAATAATGATATGTCATATCTAATATTACAACATATGATATCTACACACTATACCCTCACCTAAAAATATCTAACTTTTGATACTCAATATGAGTTCTCACCAATGATCCAAATGCCCAATGTTATATTTGGGGCAATCTTATTGCAACATGTAGAGGTTTATTTATTAGTATATAAATTAAAAATTATCATAGATCCATGTGCCAAATTTCCAACACCCATGGTATATACTATGCCATAATCAAATATTGTTAGACAACTATAAAAAAAACTTGAACACCTCCATCCAACTTGTGACATAACACTTGTGTCATCATAAGAATTCTAATATCATTTCAGATAATTGGATTAGAATAAACATAAACATACATAAATTCAACTAGGTTGGTACATTAATGTTAATGGTTTGAGGTGGTTTGCCATTGGATCAATGTCTTCTTCTCTACAATACCCTCAATTTCACAAATTATGGGTGTATCCTTAAAAGACAACAGTTATATGGCATGGACATATTATAACATGAAGGTGATTTACATAATGTCCCAATCCATATCCAAAATTAATGTTTCCATATAAATATCCAATTTTTTTAAACACTAAACTAATAAATCCATGTCCAAAGTCATGTGGCACATCTGCATATTACCCCTGATCCCAAAACTAGCCAATAGGGTCTTATCAACATCTAAAAAGTTCCCTAGTAACCTAGGAAGCTATGCAACATCAAAAATCCTCCATAAATTTCCCTATATTTAATCATACAAAAATTAAACAACAAAACCCAATTATTACCTTTTCCAAAATCAAACAAAAATCACATGAAACTCAATAAAAATTTAAAATTTAAGTAAAACAATATTATTACTACTTTGTGGGCCATTTGAAAAATCATCATTGAACATTTTAAAATTTTCTTAATTCATCA